>CM053786.1:768848848-769158848 GCA_028749045.1 Cupressus sempervirens
ACATTTAGAACAAGTTATGGATACTAGATAGAAGGTTACTATTAGAGCTTATGATTGTAGTGAAAGATAATCTAAAGGATTTTTTTTTCTACCTATTTGGATTGAGTTAGTTGAGAGAGATATTCTATTTCATGTGGTTGATACTGGTACCCTTTCTTATAACATTTTATTGGGTAGACCTTGGATACATGACATGAAAGTAGTTCCTTCCACATGTCATCGGTGTGTTAAATTTGTACACAATGAAATTGAGATGTGCATTTTAGGAGTTAATACTTTGGCTATCAAGAATATTTCAGTAGAATCACATATGCCTTTGGATAGAGTTTTAGATGAGACAGTTGAAAAATTTGTAGAATGTGTGACAGAATGTAAGACACTTAATAGTGAAATGGAGGGATGTGAGGTTGTTTATTTGGTTGAACCTTTACTTCCTATGGAAGAAGTGGAAGAAGGAAGTGTTGTTAGAGATTGGATTTACAAAGAAGAAAATGATGATGGACACATCTTTTATTTTTATGATGATGATGAGGAAGTGTATATACTTGATCTACAAGATATATGTGATGACTTGATCCCTTTTACTAATCTTCATCGGGGAGATGGACATGGTTTAGTTAATGAAGCTTCTTCTTCAAAAATTCAAAATGATTCAGATATAAGAAACAATGATGAAAGAGCATATTCAAATAAGTATGAATTGGATTTATCTTTAGAGCCTTCTACAGTTGATTTGGGGATTGATGTGATTAATGCTTATGATTCTCAACCCAGTACAATTAATGAGATTTCAAACTCACATATTTCTCATGAGCTAGATTCTCTAGCTATTAGATAGCTTTATGATTCAAGAGAAATTGAGAGGAACTTGATAGACTCCAATTCTATAGTTGCCAGCAAGGATGTTATTCATATTTACAATGTTGAGCATTTAGAGGAGGAGATTCCATCATTGAGAGTTACTCTTAATGGATTTATGAGAAATGAAGATTAGAGATTTATGAGATTACAAGAACTTGAGTTACTTGATGAGAAGAGAAAATTTGCTTTTAATCACATGAGATTTTATTAGAAAAGATTGTCTAAGACTTATGACAAGAAAGTTTTCCCTAGAGAGTTTTTAGTAGGAGATCTTGTTTTGCACGAGAATCCTAGGAATAAAAAAAAATAGAGCTCAAAAAGTAAAATTTGATCCTAATTGATTGGGTCCTTTTATTATTATAGTTGCTTTTGGTTCGGGTGCCTATTTGTTGTCTACACTTAAGGGAGATTAGCTCCCTGATCCTAGTGATGTGCTTCATTTGAAAAAGTTCTATCCCTTATGTATGTTCTTGCTGGGGGCACCTATACATATTTATGGGTCCTGAAAAATTCAAAAAAAATATAAAAGAAAAAAGAAAAGAAATGATATTTTTCAATATCAACAATAGTGTTCCTTAAATATCTTAAACACCAAAATAGTGTTTCTTAACACTACGCTAAGAGTCTTGTATTGATTATCATGGTTTAGTTTATATGTAATGTTGAGCTATCCTTTGATCTTTCTTTGTATGATGATTTTTCATTGCTATATACACATGTTTACTACACTATATCTGCATGTTTTTTTATATTTCCTCCCTAGTCATTTTTGCACTTGGAGTATGTGATTTTATTTTATTTTATGAGTGATTTGATTAGTATTGATGAGTGTCTCTATGGTTTTCTTCGAGATGCATAGCTAGAGAACTATTGACCATGAGACACATATATGGTTGATTTCTTGCTTGTGTGGTTTTGATCTCAAGACTCATAGTGTTTCTCAACACTACCAGATCTCATTCAAATCATCATAATTTCCTTGGTGACTAGTGATGATTGTGGAAGCTTCCAATCACATTCATATCTTTAGTTTACTTCAGTGATTAGTTATTATTGTGTGATCTTTCTGATAGAGTTTCACTCATATCTTCATGGTTCCAACTAGTGAAGGTTGTGTAGCTTGGCTTGATGATTAAAACTAGGATCTTAATCTTGGCTGAAATGAGTAAGTACATAGAATGGATAGTACATAGAATGGACACAAGCGTCATATGGACATGAACATGCATTTTATCCCCTTGTCTTTTTGGAGGTTTTGATTTGTTTGTTTACCTTTTGGAGGTTTCCTTCATCATTTCTTTGCTATTAGCTTTGATCATGATTGTGCTTTTTAGTGCATGTCACTTGTTCGTGATCTCAATTGAAATGTCATATCTTGCATAGTTGATGGCTTTTGAGGCATTTTCCCTCTTCTTCTTTCCATCTTATCATCTTTCATTCATGCCCCTTATTTCTTTTGATTTGGGGCATGTTTTTAATGCTTAGTGATTTAACCTTGGTTTCTTGATCTATATCTTGCTTATCTTTCATCGTGAACCTTTTTCTGATTTGATCGTATCTAACTTGTTCTTGATTAGCCTTTTCTTCATTTCAATTTTGATCCTGAGGGGGCAAGAAAACTCTATTGAGCTTCATTGTTTGCAAAGTAGATTCAAAATCTACTCATCCATTTCTGCCTAGCTTGAGGTAGATGATTATTGTAATTGGGGAAAGTCAACATGTGATTTTTCATTTTCTTGGTGTTGATATTTATCTTTTGCCTTTATATATATTTCATGAATTTTATAGTTGCTAAAAACTCTTTGGGTAGTCCTACAATTATAAGACCCGCAATGGCATATTCTCATCTAGGCACTATAAGACCCTAGATGGCATGTTGAGGGAACAAGAGTTGGATGCTTAATCTTTATATTATTTTGACATAAATCAATCTTTATACACAATTTATTTTATAGTTATTTGACTTGATTTTCTTGTCATGTATGTGGACACACATTAGTCAAAGAGGCACAAAGGTATGCACCCTAAAATGGTCACCTTGACTATGTGCCCCAGTTTCATAATTTATCTTAAGCTTGAATCAATATTTCCATCACCATTTCCTTTGATCAAATTAATTTATTTGAATTATTCAATTAATCATTATTATTTTACATCAATTTCCTTGATTAAATTGGAGTTAATTTATTTAATTAATTTTAAATAAATGGTTGGATCATCTTGATTTTTGTATTATTTAATTAAAGGAATTGTCTCCCTTTTAATTGAATAAAACCCCTCCTCACTTAATTTTATGTGCAACAATTATTATTTTAAAAGAAATAATTAAATAAATGTCACACACTTTATTTTATAAGAAAAGGAATTATTTTAAATTTAAATTAAATAAAAACACTGCTCATCTTATAATTTTTATGGAGTTTTACACTTCACATCTCTTAATTAAATGCTAATTGAATATTCTCTTATGTGGGTAACACCTTTTCATTTCATTTTCATTTTCCCTTCAATATGGGAATGCCTCTTGGCTTTGGTATATAAGGAGACCTCCTTCCTTCATTTTGGGGGAGACTATTTTATCATCTCCATTATTTGGAGCTTTCATGTGATTTTCTTGAGGACTTGGAGCATTCTTACGAAAAGATCATGACTTCTTATGCTACCATTATGATAGACATTTTTTGAAGCTTTCTTGGAGACTTGGAGATATCTTTCATGTTCATGATCATTTGAATCTTTCGTTCATTTGATGTACTTGTGAAGAACAAGGGTAATGTTTATATGAGAGCCACCACTTCAAACCTTTGAAGGTCTTTGCACATTGATGATAAGAAGCTACAAATTGATTCTTGAGATCTTGTGCTTTCATGGTGTTATTTTGAAGGATTTCAAGTATAAGGATTCATAGAAGCGTGTTTGCATATTTGTCTGTATTTTTCACACATAGCTATATATTATTTGAATTGTTCAAACTAGAAAAGGCCTCCCTATGAAGAAATAGATTTATCTTCAATTTACAAATTTTTGATAGCTCACAAGATTGCCTGAAACCTTGGATTTAATCCTAGATTAACTTTTCAAGAGAGGAGTTTGAAAGGATTCATGTTGTTAAGCATCATGCAAAATGACAGCTCAATAGCTACCTTGTAAAGCTATATTAGAGAATGAAGATGATCTTAATCTATCTCTCCAATATATTTCTCTTTATGGAGATGAGTTGAGGATTGATGTTAATTCTTCTCCTAATATATGTCCTTTATATGAGCCTACTTTCAAAAATAATTCACTTTCTTCTCCCTCTATGGATCAATCCTTTGGGATTTATTGTGCTCCTACACTATGCTTTATTGATAGGGATGATAGTCCTCCTATTTGGGATGGAATTTTGCATTTGGATGTTGATTACTCTCTTCCTCTTGAAACCATTGTGGATGATCCCATGGATAAAGACATTGATTTATCCCCTTCTCATGAAGAATATTTCATACAACAGAGTAATTTATTAATGAATGACATTTTCTTACATGATGATAAATATTTTTTTTAAACACACTCCCCTTATGTAAACATTTTAGTGAAAGAAGACAACATTATAGATGATTTACCTCCATTTGATATTCCTTCTAGTGATGAGGCATTAGTGGAGAATGATGTGAAATCCCTTAATTCTCCCTCTTAGTGATGAACTTATGGAAAATCAATATTCTACTTCATCTTCTCCTAGGATTTCTTCTTTTCTTCTTATGAATTTTTTTTTAGTGTTGAGATGACTACCATCATTTATCCAAAGCCTTTGTTGACTATACAAGGTTTTCCTCACATTAATATTAAATGTAAACATATGGAGTCTTTAGAGTCTTTCAGTGACCAAGGTTCTATATCCCACACATATCATACAAGGAGTCACCTTTAACCTAATCCAGTGGTTTCTACTTCATTGCCATCTTCTCAACCCATTCTTTCTCCTTTACCCTATCTTCCTAGCAAGAAGTATGATTTGTTAAACCAATTGCAAAATACCCTTGCCAAGATTTCTTTATGAGAGCTTCTTCAAACTTCACCTACCTACCGTGAAGCCTTACAAAAAGCTCTAGAAACTCTTCTTACTCCAACTCCCAATCAAGAAAACATCAATAACTTCTTACAATGCCTACATACTATCTTGAATAATCCTGACATTATATTTACGCAAAAGGATTTACCTTCAAAAGATGTTCATCATCAATGTGATTCTCTTATGGTGGCTCTTACTATCAATAAAAGTATCATTTGTAGGACCTTGATTGATAATGGATCTAGGCTTAACTTTTGTAGCATGGACATGTTTAAATAAAGTAATGCCAATCTTTCAACTATTCAACCTGACAATGTTCCTACACATGGCTTTCATAACATTTATAAGAACACTTTGGGAATTATTACTGTTGGAATATTCAAATATGGAAAGTGTACTTATGAGAGGGGGGGGTGAATCATAAGTATCACACTTTATATAATAAAACTTTTAATTGAAAATAAATTGCATGCATGTAAATACATTAAATAAACATGTAACAAAACTCATGCATCAATAACTCATAACACTAGAATTTGGTAACCCAGAAACCCTCCAGGAATAAGAAGGTAAAACTAGGGTGGGGATGATACCCACAAAAATTTACTGCAACAATATTGTTTAACCACTTCTAATGGTTTACCCTGTTAAAGGCCTGCCCTGTTAAAGGCTTTACACTGTGTTAATAGTGACCTGGTTAGAGGATTTACAAACACTTAACATGAAGTTTCACTTGGTTAAAGGATTTTAATCACCTAATCAAAAGGATCTTACAAAATAGCTATAAAGCTAACCTATCTCCATAGGATTTTCATTCTAATACAATTGATAGAGAGTATTAGATACAATAAACTTGATAGATTATAATCCTTGATTGCTGAATGTAGGCTCCTTTTCTGCCTTCTCTTGATCTTGATCCTTTGTGATCTGATAACACTTGCTTCTGAAAACAGATTTTCTTATGCACCCTTATATGTCCTTCCATATATGTACAATGAAATTTTGTCTTCCTTATAAAGACTGCAAAGTCTTAGGGTTTGATTTGGATCTACGATCCATATTGAATCTCAATTTCCCACTCAATACCTGTCTTTTACTGATTGGTTGCATGCCTTTATCATTTTTCTTATTGGCTGCATGTGAATTGCTCGAAAAAATAAAAGATTCAATTTTATGATTAAATCCCTCAAAGTTTACCTTATGTCGGCTGCAAAAGATGTTTGCATCATAGTTTGTGCAATTTCAAACTTTTATACTGATCTACTGAGTTACTCGGCTCCTGAAGTATTTCTGATACTTGGCACATGCTTTTTCTTGGATAGCTCAGCACCTAAACAAAATTGTATCACTCAGCACTTGTTATCACTTGGCACCTATTATCACTCGGCACTTGTTATAGCTCGGCACTTTATCTTGCTCGGCACTTACTCTTGATCTTGGTTAAGTGTATTGACAATTAGTTGTCAAATCTATTCTTTAAGCTAACAATCTCCCCCGTTGACATGAGTGGCAAAAACACTTAATTAAGATCCATGTGACTCAATAATTCATCCTACATTCAAAATTTGCTCCCAAAATTTACTATCTCCCCCTTTTATCATACTTATCATTTCATCGTGTACTTAACTCTTATTCATGTACTTAACTCTTATTACTTATTCTCCCCCTTTTTGACACTTATGTCAAGGGTCTTACAATGAAATGCCATACTTAGCCAAAAATGTGCTATTTACTTCAAGGAGTACCTTCAGAGCTGCATCCCAATTTACTAATGTGACATCCAATGTCTTATGCTGGATGACAATCTCTACTGCTAGGTGTACAAGTCCATCAGATGAAGAAAGATTGGGGTCTTTCCTGAGGATTGTCTCTGCATTTATTTATTCCTTGTGAAGTAATTCCAAATGAGGAGTAATTGACAATTGAATTTGTATCAATTTTTCTTTTGTGGTTGCCTCCTCTACTGCTAAGACAACTAACTCTCTTTGTGTGTGAAGCAATTGGACAAAATGCTTCTCACTCTGAGCTGGATTTGTGGGGAGTTGCATGCTAGAAATTTTCAGATTTTTTTCCAAGCTTAGTATTTTCTGGCTAGTATCCTGTGTGAATGTGGAAAAATCACACAACTTGTTGTACAGGGAAAAGATGTTTCCTAGTACAATTTTAACTATTTTAGTTTTCTTTGCCAGTTCTTCTTTAGACAGTGCTATATCACCGGATATTTTACTATTTAAATTACCTTGGAACTTCTTTTCTGACCATTCAAGCAATCTGGCATTTGTTTCTTGGTCTTCATTAGTTACCTAGTTAACTATATCAGATAGTTGCTTTATAATTGGTCTTGACTCGTCTAGAGATTGTAAGCAAAAAGCTTATGTGAATATATCTTTAATTTCATTCAATGTAAGCTTATTCTTGTATTTCTTTCTTAGTGCTTCTTGTCTCCTTCTTTTTTCCAATGCACTCTGAATTTCATTAATCTTTTCTTCAGTAAGAGTGCTAAATTCATAATATGGGATCTTTATTTCTTCATCAAGCTCAAGAACTACATAGTAAAGTTTCCTAACTACCTTTGATGAGCTTGAGCCTAGTGTCCTGATTTGCAGTTGTAATCCACCTGTGCTCGACTGTTGAAGAGTTTGTGTTGGAGTACCAAATTTTTGTAATGCAACCAATGTTTGTATTGCAGTCTCCTCCCTTTTCTTTATCTCATCTTTCTCTTCATCTTGAATATCCCTTTTATGATTGCTAGGTGGGGTTGAACTTGTTGGTTGTTTAGATGTTTCTTTTATTTCCCTTGTTGCTGTACTCGGCATTTGGAGTGTATAAGTGAATATACTTGGTGGAGGTGGTGGTGGAAGAAATAGAATACCAGTAGTTTGTATGGTCAAGGGTGGCTCTAGTGCTTTTACCTTGACTTCTGGATTCTGGAATTCATCAAAACTGACCAATACAGGATTTGAACTTAATTTTGCTACTAGTAATGATTGGTCAAGGATTTCCAAATCCTCTATAGTTAATGGATTGATGTTTAGATTTGAAGTATCTATAACATCTTTTATTTTTATGATATTTGTAGGTGTGATGGTGGCATGAGGAGGACTAGGAGGAGATACTTGTATGTCTTGCATACTTTGATCTTGTGGCTCAGTTGTATCTTTCTCTTCCTCTTTCTCCTCATTATGTGCCTCTTCTTCCTTTCCTTCTTTACTCTTCTTCTCCACTAGTTCCTTCTCTTTTTCTTTGGTTTCTGATACTTTCTTTTCCTTTGTCTTCGCACTTGCCTCTGCCTTATATTCTTCATTATATACATCTTCTATTTTCTTGTAAACTATTTTCCACAATCTTGTGGATTTAGTAACTACCTCTTCAATTTTATACAATTCTCTTGGCATAGATTCATCTAATTCTAGAGGTGTGTGCTTATACTTAGCCATCATAGCATACACAGATTCCTCTAATTTATTTTGCTCTTCTTTGGTGAGCTTAGAAAAATTCAGGTTCTTTAAACCTTATAAATCATTATTCCTAATTTTTGAACATAATTTATCAACATCAGTTTGGGGTTTGTGTCTTACCACTTGAAATTGACTATTGTCCTCTAACTCTGTTTTCTCCTCATCTGTTTCTGGCTGGGGAACAAATTTCCTTTTCTTTGACTCAGCAGTAGTCTTCTTTGAGTCTTTCTTCTTTCCTTTTGCCTCCTCTTGGGCTTTTTGTGCTACGGCCCTTGTGGTAGGTCTCTTTGGTGCAGGAGCAACTACTTTCCTCCGCTTGGATTTAGGAGCAGAAGGAGTTGTGGTCTTTCTCTTTACTAGTGCTTCCTTGGCTTCTTCTACCTCAACACTTTCCTCTTTATCTTCTCCTAACCCTTGAGTCTGATCTTGAAGTTTATCTCCTTCTTCTTCAATGTCTTCTCCCTCTTCCTATGCTTTTCCTTCTTCTTCCACGCCAAATTTTTTGTTGATTTGTCCCACCATTTTCTCTTTCTTCTTTACTGCTAAAGCAGTCTTCAAATTTGTTATCACCTTTGATTTGACAACATCATAAGTTCCAAATTTTTTTGCATTTTTATCTGCTTCTTCTGTAAGTAGAGTTGTTATTGCTGCAGAGGCTTGATCAACATCAAGTTCATAACCTATTGGCCTAAGCCATCTTACTCTAGGTATAACTGCTTGTATGTAGGTATAATCTATATCTACAAGAAAAAAAATGTCTTTTTCTTATTTCTCAGTCAATGAGACTGGAATTCTCATTCTTTGTTTCATGGAACTTTTGAAGTCCTCAAAGTAACCAGTCATTTGGGCATCAAAATTCTCACCCATCTGTTCAATGTATTCATTAATTTGTTCAACAATTGTTTTATCTGGATTCCATCTTACCTTACCCATAGAAGGAAATTCTTTCATCAGATAGAAAAACATGCACATCAAAACTGATCCAAATTTGCATTGAGCTCCCTTGCTCTTCCTTATAGCTCCCAGATTTTCATTAATCTATTGAAACATGAGCTCTGCCAAATCATAAGTGTGATCCCTTTTGATTATCTTGTATGCAACATCAACTGCTATACAAGGTACACTGTTTAACCTACTTGATTGACAAAATTTATGTGAAATGATTCTCATAGCAAAATCTAGTAGGGGATCTGTGACTATGTTGATAGTCATTCCTCTATTGTTCCATTTGGCACCTGTATTTTTCTCTATTACTTCCCTTTTGTCACTTCGCAGGGTCTTTGGCCGATCTAGGGTTGGAATACCAGTAACCCTATGAACAGTTTTCTTGGTGAATTTTACTGGCCCTGACTCTAACCAAAAAGCTCCATCATGTATTCGACTAAGAACTATCCACTTCTGATGGTTTGCCCTGTTAAAGGCTTTACACTGTGTTAATAGTGACCTGGTTAGAGGATTTACAAACACTTAACATGAAGTGTCACTCAGTTAAAGGATTTTAATCACCTAATCAAAAGGATCTTACAAAATAGTTGTAAAGCTAACCTATCTCCATAGGATTTTCATTCTAATACAATTGATAGAGAGTATTAGATACAATAAACCTGATAGATTAAAATCCTTGATTGTTGAATGCAGGCTCCTTTTCCACCTTCTCTTGATCGTGATCCTTTGTGATCTGATAACCCTTGCTTCTAAAAATAAATTTTCTTATGCACCCTTGTATGTCCTTCCATATATGTACAATGAAATTTTGTCTTCCTTATAAAGACTGAAAAGTCTTAGGGTTTGATTTGGATCTACGATCCATATTGAATCTCAATTTCCCACTCAATACTTGTCTTTTACTGATTGGTTGCACGCCTTTATCATTTTTCTTATTGGCTGCATGTGAATTGCTTCGAAAAATAAAAGATTTGATTATATCATTAAATCCCTCGAAGTTTTCCTTCTGTCAGCTACAAAAGCTGTTTGCATCATAGTTTGTGCAATTTCAAACTTTTATGCTGATCTACTGAGTTACTCGACTCCTGAAGTATTTTTGATACTCGGCACATGCTATTTCCTAGATAACTAGGCACCTGAACAAAACTGTATCACTCAGCACTTGTTATCACTCGGCACCTCTTATCACTCGACACTTTTTATAGCTCGGCACTTGTTATCACTTAGCCCTTGTTATCACTCGGCACTTGTTATAGCTTGGCACTTTATCTTGCTCAACACTTACTCTTGATCTTGGTTAAGTGTATTGACACTCAGTTGTCAAATTTATTCTTTAAGCTAACAATTACCTTATCTATGAAAGTAGGTCTGGTCATCCTTAATATACCTATTCATGTTTTGTCTAGACCACTCTATTATAACATTCTTTTGGGTAGACCTTGGTTGCATGAGATGCATGTTATCTCTTCCACCCTTCACTATAAACACAAGTTTATACATAATGACATGATGTATACACTTCATGCGGATGATGTGCCAAATCTTTGTCTGAATATTCAAAACCACACTACTCCTATTTCTAACAATCATCCTTCTTCCCCTAATGCTCCTTCTAGTGATGATTGCGGAACCTTGGATTTTACTCCTACCTTTATTAGAGAGTATAAAGTTTCTGATCTTGATTTTATGAAGCCACAAAGAGAGTTTAAAAAATGAGTTTTTACTTCTAAGGCTCTTCATAACAACTTTTTCACTACTTCTATCTACAATGAAACTATCAAACCTTCTAATGATAATATAGTGACTAATGAAGTTCCATTAACTCCTTCTAATATGGCTTCTCATTATGGTCATGGTTATCATTTCCTAGTTGAACAACAATTCAATGGTCAAGCATGTGATATGCATAAGCATTCTTGTGGATTGGGATTTTATCCTCAAAAAGAATAATCAATATTGACAACATCTCAATTAACACTTCAAAACATGATGAAACTATGAAGGAATTTGACCAAGAAGTTTTTTCTTCCTAAACTCCTTTGTTCTAAGATGATTACTATATGTAAATGCAAAAGGAAATATAGTCCACACTTGAAGACTCTTCCTTTTTGTTTATATCATAGATTTAATGACCACTTTACCAATGAATGTCAAGCTTTACATTATAAGATTAGGAAACTCATTGATAGTAAGGTTATTTATATATCATGTGACAATGAGTTGCATTTCAATCCTATTTGCACTAAATAAATTTTATGTTCCTATTATGGAGCTCCACATTATCTAAACAATGTTAGCCTAATCTTTTGGGCCTCATTGTCTTCTATAGTGTTGTAATCGCTATAATAGGTCCCCTTTCATCCTTGTTCCTATGCTTGGGAGGCAAGGATGTCATCTCCTTCTTTTATATCATTCTAGGATTCACTTTCCCTTGGTTAAATAGTATCTATCTATTATGTGATATTCAATCATACATTAAAATTTTGGTTTTCATTGAGGACCTATGTCCTTAATCATAAACTATTTAATTGTTTGACATTGGGTTTCCATGGTTGATAAATCTCTCACCTTGGAAGTTGAACTGTGTGCTATCCCTTACAAGGGTTACTTTTTCTCTTTTGGCATGATATCTCATTGCATTTTTGCCTTCCATGGCCTCATAGGAGCTCTAACCTTGTTGGCTTCGACTGCATGTTGTCTATGGATATTGTCTTGATGATGAAGAAGGCTTTATCCTTGCTCTTTTCTTTCCTTAACATGTCAAAATAGTATGTATTTTTGCCATCTTAAGGAGGATAGAATACATATGGCCTCTCTCATTCTATATTATGTACTTTTTATCTAACCTTTTGTTTTGCAACATGCTAAATCCTCCAACGGTAACAGACAAAAGTTTTTAAACCCTAAGAGACACACATTTACAATTTCAAATATGATAAATCCTCAAAAGGTAACACACATAAAATGCTAAATTTTTAAGAGATACACATTTTAAAAATGTATTCAATAGTTATATGAGAATGTGGATCCATGTGTACTTTATAAAATTTGGCAGAAGACATAGTACATATATGCACAAATCCACTAGAAGGCACAAAACTTTATGGGGTGGCTATCAAGTTCTTTCTTGGTAGGTCATCCTATTTATTTTGTGGTTCACAGTGAGATGTACATATCTTACTAGGTGAACTAGCCACTCCTCTCTTCCTCTTCTCTCTTTTTTCTAGAGATGTCTCTCTTATTGTAATCTTAGAGTTGAGAAAGACTTGAGTCCTTGGCGGCTTAACGGTCTCTTTTTCCCTTTGATTGTAATAAGATTATCTTTTATTATGATCTACTTTAGCAAGAGTTTGCATTGTGTCCATACTCTTACTAAAGTGGGGGCTAAATGTATCATCTTAAAATGGAAGCATTTCCATGTTAAGAGTGTTTAGCCATCTGAGTAATTGATTTGGGGTCATGCCAAGTGCCTTGAATGGGTCTTTAGTTTAGATCTATCATTTTCCCCTATTATGCCCCCATTTCCACTTTCTTTTTCACTTTTCTAGCATTCTAGACTAAAATCTTAAGATCCTTGACTTTTGGGTCAAGGACCACCTCAAGGTCAAGGATGACCTTTTAGGTCAAGGTTGACCTTGACCTTGATCTAGGTAATGATGACCTTGACCTTGACCTAGGGTAGGGTTGACCTTGTCCTTAATCCAAGGTCCAAATTTCAAAGTTTCATGATGTCCAGATGTTGGGTTTCGAAAAGAATTATTTTCCTAATTTTGGGTCAGTTATTTTGTGTTTCAAAATGGTACAATCTTAAACTGCACTTAATCTAGGTCCATTTTTGGAGGTTAAAGTTAATTGGGATTTAATGCTTCTATGTTAGACTTCTCTAGAAGTTTGTGCCCAATATCATCTCATTTTCTTTAACCTATGGATGCATACCAGGGCATAAGGGGATGAGACGAAGTTATACTCTTTCATGATCAAGCATTCAAGCATTATGAGGTTCAAGCAAACATTCAGTCCTTTAAGAGTTTAAGCATTCAATTCATCAAGGAGATCCATTAGTAGCCACTGAAGGATTCAAGATTGGTTTTGAAGATCAAATGCCATCGATTTGAGACATCCTACATTAATTTCTACATTCGTTTGGAGCATACCAACCTGTGGATTGAAGGATTCCAATCCTCTACAATGATTTCTACATAAGTAATGTGAATAGTTTCATTTACTTTGTTTATACATATTGCAATTTTAATTACATTTCAAGGTTGATTCCAAATTGGAATTTGAGTAAGGAAACCCCTCATCCAACAAACAAAGCCCTTTTTCTTGTAGGTACATGTGTGAAACAATGAATTAAAGTGTAGATTTGGATACCCTTTTTGTCAAACTTGTGGAATCCATTCACATAAAATTTGTCAGAGTAGTGTAGGTTAAGGTCGACTTGTTGAGGCACAATTGTGCCTCAAAGTACAATTATTCCTACTATCTAGGTCAAGGTCAAACTACCCTTAGAAAAGAAAAAAGGATTTCTAGGTTTTGAGGATCTCGAAGTTTTGATTCAAGGACATGAAAATCAATAGTCTTTTTAGATCATTTGGTATGTTTTTTAGCTAATTCTTTTTTCGAGGTAAGTATCTTTTATTTCTTTATTACAATATTAGTCTCCTATATTTACATTCCATATCATAAGAATTCATATGTATGTGTAAAATATGGGTTTAGGGTCTCTTTCATGTGCATCATTCTAAACCCTATTCATCAACCATATTTTATCCTATACATTAGCAATATGCCTTATCAATAGATTTGACACCAATGACAAAACAAAAATTGTTCCAATTGTAAATTTCCAACAAGCTCAAACTAAGAACCAATCATAAGCAACCTTGGTCAGTGAAGGAACCAAGCATTAGAAAAATATCAAGTTCACTCGACACATGAAAGAACCCTCAGCCAATACTAGATAACTCAACACATACATAAATGCTCAACCAACACTAGTTAACTTAGCGCATACAAGAACTCAACAGTTAATGCAACTTGGCAAACACTGGAACTCGACATTAATTGTAAGAATCAACAAAAATGAGCAGGATAGCAAGGCAACCCAAGATGCTCCTGCATTAGAATATTTACTTTCTATGTCTCGCATGCATCATTAGTTGATTATGTGGGGGCACCCAATATTCATATTTTGGATAGCATGATTCATGAAGTTGAGATCTTTTATGTAGATTTTTAGTTATTAGTGGATGACGATTTCCTTATTCATTCCAAATTCAATGGAGGTGCCAGTTATGATTCCATATTTAGGGGAGATGTAAATTTTAGAAGAGGCCTATATATTCCTATCGCATTGATGTTTTTCAATTAGTTCTACAATCATATCTCCTTATAATGATAGCTTCTTGTTTATAGTTCAATCCTATTGTGATGCAATTTTGATCATTTTGGCTCATGAATAGTATAGATTAGTGATCCTCTTTGGCTTTATTAGTCTCTTCCTTGTCTTATATACTTTTGGCTTCTATGTTATTGTGATCTTTAGAGGTCCTTATCTTAGTGTTCTTAAATATTCACGAGTCATGTGAAAAGTGGGTTTTCATGTTAAGTAGTGTGACTTGTGTGAAATCAAGTTTAAAGATTGTGAATCTAATTTTCTTTCATTGAATATTTGCACCTTCTTGCATTATTAGTATAAAAGTCACTAATGTCAACCTATGAATAAGCTTATCTATGGTTGTTTTAGTTGTGAGTTCCTTTCAATCTGCATTGCCTTCATAACATTGGTGAATCACCTTTAGTTTAAACTTCAGTTTATGTTATTTGTTTTTCCTCTATCCTTTTTCCTATCTAATTCACTTAAGCTCTATTAGGTGATTCAAAGAAACCCGGCCCTTTATACCGGTTATTGATCCTTAGCATCACATACCCATTGTCCAAGGATCATTACATGTTTCGCTAGATTGTTAAATAGTCATTTGAACAAGAGGGTGCAATCTAGTTGACAATATGAATCGCTTTCTGAAATATTTAACACTAGAAAAGATTGCACATTTCTTCCAATCCTCTTCCATCTCAAATATAATACATTCACGATATTTCTTTGAACAACTCAAATCAATCCATTAAAAAACACGTTACCTTGGAGGTTATTGAACACTTTAATCTTATGACCATTAACACATCTTAAATGATCTTTTGATATTAGCTCCCTCCTCTAGAATTTTGACTTGCTTTTAACGTTTATGAAAACCTATTTAAATTCAAGAACGTAGAGGCTTATATTAGTTACTTCAGGGAAGTGTAGAAATACATGAAAAACAATTAGACGTATGAAAAACTACTTCAAGAAACAAAAAGACATGACAGGAGCATGGATTCATTGAACAAGCGTGATTCCTCTACACTTTTTCTCTTTCTTACAAACACGTAAAAGATCCGCAATTCATGCAAAGGAAAAACCTCCACGTTATACTATTTTTACTTGATTGACGGCTATAATCATGGAATATATCCTAAAAATATGTATGATGGTACTTCTACCAACCAACTTTTATTCCTACAGATATGAATAATTTCAGAAGTAGACTAAATCGCATACTTTCAGCCAATCTTCTAATCCTCACATCTTCAAAAGTTCAAACGTATCTTCTGAGATTAGTTCAAAATATGCATTTGGCGTTTTATGAGTAGCAGTGAAATTGCCGCGCACGCAACATTGATTGCCGAAAGTAGGTTTTCACATGTGTTTTAGATAAAAGCAACAATTCTTTAAATTTAATATCAGGTTTACAATTTGCAATCTGTGTGCGTATTTGGATACGTTGAATCAAACGCTCCATCTCTATCAACTTTAGTCGACACGAAATGTGTTTTGGACTAGAAAGTTTTAAACTTTAGTCGACACGAAATAGTTTTTCGACTAGATAGTTTCGTCTCTTACAACATGTGATTTCGAATATAACAAAATGAATTGTTTGCTTGCAATGAGCGTCTGCCGAATGGCGCGTCCAATGGAGGACGGTGCTTCTTTTGTTGAAATCTAGAAAAGTGTAACGGCCTTTCTGCAATTCTGATTTTTTTATACTACTCTTTTTGTTTATTGTCTACCATGTTTAGCTTTCAAAGAAGTCGTATTTGTAGACTTTTTAACTTTGAATTGGAAGATATTCAAAAGTATCAATCACCTACATTCTCTTAAATACTCAAATCTAATGAAATTAGGATTCCTAAACTAATTAGCATACATACGCTTCATTGAACAATTATATATCAATTTGAATTTTTTTTGATGAATAGTCATTTTCAATTAATAAAATTTACTAAGATTACAATTCACAAAAAAGGGGCCGGGGATATAAGATCACCCTGCGAATGAGTTCACACGGCCGAACCCAGAAAAAACAACATGGCCTCAACTAGAAACTATTCACTATTCATTAAAAAAAAAATTTAACAACCTTAGGCTGCCAAGGCAGTACCAGCAGAGGGAGGATCATCTTTATCAGGAAATCTCTACGCATCAGTGGGATTGTGGGGTGGACTGGGAACAGTCCAGCCATCAGCAACATCAACAGGATCTGGGGTATTCGCAGTCTCCACATCCTTCTTGTCTAGCCGTGGAGGAGAAATTGCCAAGGCCAGCTGAGGAAACTTGTCAGAGTGCACCCGTCCAGGGGGAGGAGCTGGGGACCAGCTAGAAGCCCGCTCAGCGGGAGGAGTCGGGAACCAGCCATAACCACCACACGGTGGGAAAGCGGAGCGACGCCTCCAACCGCCATGTCCATTGCTGGAAGAGCGGTGGCGGGGACCTTGGGAGCACGGTGTGTGTGAATGGCGGTCAGAGGATTGGCATCGAGAACGACGACCATCAGACGAAGAGGCATCGGCCGAGGCATCTGGAGGCACTCTAGCAATGGTGCATGGAGCATTGCCCTAATCATTTAACAATTCATGTAAGTGCGCAACTTCCAGAGCAACTTTATTAGCTTGCACCTGTATCTGCATAATGACATTGTTACAAATGCATGCCTTAGTGTACATTGCAATGTTAACATCCAAAAAACTGTGAGTCAATAAAACTGCATTCCTATCTTTCCACAGAGAAAACAAAATTTCCATCCTGAAGGTATGCTAAATCTGGGAGAACTTTCGAGGAATTCTTGGGGAATCACCTAGCAAGATCATGTGCATGAAAAAGGTTCGAGCCTTAAAGGCTTGAAAAATCATGAATACAGTGCCAATAATTCTGAGCATGCTTGCAAAACCAAAAAATATGCAAAAAGGACTCAAGTTGACCACAGAATTTTGAATTTTGAAAAAATATTATAATATAAACCAGCTAAATATTTCTTACATGCCAATACATATTATAGAACATAAAGGGATCTAAGATTATTCAAAAAGGACATTTTTGAGGATGTGAGTTGTTATTTGTATCAGGTAGTAATTGTTTGTTCTAAGGATCTCTCTCAAAACCCACATAATACCATTACTTTAAAAATAGTGTCCTCTACTAACACAAGACTATTCTAACATGCTTTGACCATCTATAAGGATGTTAATGAAATGTAAGACATGTGAAAATTTGGAAATATTGTTTGAAAGCATTTCAATTAAGAATTCCCAAATATTACAATTAACACATTTTCAATGCTCATGATTTTCTCAATTGGATAGTTCTTTTAATTGTACCCTTACCCTAATGTTTTCTATTCACATTTAATAGGTAATTAATAATTATATTGAATTTAAAAATATCTTTGGTTTTGTCAAGTCAATGGAGGTAATATCTCCATACAATGAGTCATTTTTCGAAATATGAACTTGTTATTATTTATAACACTTGATCACATGAACAAAGACCTCATAAACCTTAAACTTTATGCTCTCAATCAAATATATTTGACATTTAGAAAAATAACATACTAGAAATGTTCAATTTAGAGTACATAATGGAACGTAGTTAGACATTTCATCATTTTCAACATTCATACAATTAATATCTACTTTTTAAATCTTCAACATACATATTGGATATTGAACTATGGGTAAGCATGTCCTCTAATGCAAATATTTCATAGTTATTTCCCAATATTACTAATTTTTAGAACTAGGAAAAACATTAAAAATATAGAGAAAAAAATGAATCAAAAAGCATAATTATGAATAATACCATACCATTTATATTCATGCAAAATTCCTTCTTGATTTGTATAGTCAACCCTACATAGTCTAAACTAGTTTTTACACTCAATTTATGGTAAAATAGAATTTGAGATAAATTATTCAAATCAACCTTACCTTCATACATATAGCTACATGGTTCTGTAATAATTCTAGATGATTAGTATCTCTTTCAAAAATGAACTTTTTTGTATTCATAGCACAAGATCTCATGACCAAATAACTCCCATACCTTAAATATGTATGCCCTTAATGCCTTATCCAAATTAGATATGATAATGCTCAAAATAATTGCAAAGTAACGATGAATATAATAATATCAACAAAATATACATGAATATAAAATATATTTATTTTTTCCTTAAAAATGGAATTGATGTATGCTAGTAAATATCTTTGAAAAAAATGGTAGAATTTTTTTTGAAAGTAGACCCTGAGCCTTTAAGAAATTAGGCCACATTGAAAATTGGAAGATTGAGCCAAAACAATAGAAAATCTACTTGCCTAAAGGATAATGAACATTAAAATCCTTACAAATGGGCTAAAATCATAGAGAAAGAGGAATATAATGGAAGAATAAATTCAATCAGCATTCAAAGACAAAATTACAATTACCAAAAATAGGAAAGAGAAAAAGCTCATAAAATACTAAAAAGGAAGGACACCAAAGAATAGAGAAAACTATATAGATCATATAAAAGTCCCCAACCAATGTAGAGACTAGCAATATAATAAATTACACCTTTATAGGAATCTTATATGGGAAGACTAGAAGAGTCCTACAAGAAGGAAAGAAAAAAATAATTTACCATTAACCATGAATGGGCCTACCATAAAAACTACCTTGGTAGGAATAAAGACCATTGCAGAGCCCACATGGAGCATATCCACATTGGTTACAAGACCTAATAGCACAGCCAAAATAACCCTTGACAATATAATGTGACCATGATAACTCACAGAAAAAATAACCCGAGGTCATAATAACCCAAGCCAAAATAATCCATCAACATAATATCCTCGTTAGAATATAGAGATCAAGTTTTTTTTCTTCTAAATTACATATTCTTGCTAAAAATTTATTTAAATTTTCAATTCAAGTGTCAAATTATGAGAAATGCCCCCTATATAATAAAGTGTTATGGCTATCATAACCATCAACAAGTCCTTTTACTCCTTTTGTGAGTTCATGATATTTTTTCCTTAATAGTTTCCTATTGTATCTAGCTATATATTTCTCTACTTTATTCTCTTGGTAACCTTGTTCTCTTTTTTATGCTTTTATAATTTTTTAGACTATGCCATGCAATAATTGAAAAAATTCACTAAACCATTTATGCCATCCCTTAATACTATTATTGGTTTTTGGAAGATTGTCTTGAATAGAAAAACAACAATTCCATATTGTGATTGGAAATATGGGTGATTATTTATCTCTCATTCTAGTAATTATGCCAATCCAAGTGTCTTCAAAATAATCAATAAAGGGTTGTAGAGTTTCCTCATGTTCAATTAAATATGGAGATGTAGAAGTGTTCCAAATGCTTCAATTATGTCTATCATAGACACACAGAAAAATGCAATAAGTTTCTTCATCCCAAATACAAATACTTCATCAATAATATAACGTATTTGTATACCTTCTTCTTGAATTTTCCTTCATAATCACTAAGAGAAATGATAAAAAAAAATCTTCAAATGGTGACATTTGGAAAAGCTTCATAAATAGCTCCCATGAAACCTAATTCAAGATCAATAAATATTTTTATTGTGTTTAGATTAGGTTGAAGTTGTTTTAAGTTTACAAGTACTTGTGTATAAGTAGTTGTTGTTTCTTTGGTCATAATAATATAAATGAGTTGAAATAAATCTTAATTATATTATTCCCATAAAATTCTCTTTATTTTGAGAGTAATTTGATAGTTTATAGGATATTTAAGCATATATTAAAGGTACTTTGAGGCTATTTTAGGGATATATAATGGATATATGGTCTAGAACTAATCTAAATAGCCTCTATGGTGCCTCACAATACCTTCCCTTTTCACTAGTCTTTTTATTTTATTTTATTTAGATAGATTACTAGTTTTGTCTACTAACCATGGGGTATCCTTCCCATGGGTTATTTTGTCCATGGGCTATTATTACCCTGGGCTATTTTGTCCTTGGGTTATTATGGTGGGGTTATTATGTTCAAGGTTATTTGGGCTAGGTTATTATATCTACAACTACAAAAATGAATCTTAACATATATAGGAAGAAATATTCTAAGCATATAGACCTCTTTAAGACACGAAATATGATAGAGAAGAGAAATAAAGTAGCTAAAAAGGAAAAGGAAATTAACCACTAGACCTATAGGATATTTCATCAGTACAAGATAGAGAAGGCTAGGTAAAAATATAAAAAAGAACCTAAAAAAATTCCAAATACAACTTGCTCCACACCATTGCCAATTGACACTAATTTTAGTGCAAAGGGTGGAAATTCAAACTTCCATCCATACAACACTTACAACAAATTAAGTAATCTAAGCCTATTCAATACCAAAGGAGACAATAGTGTGTTGGAAACAAAAGAGAAAATGATGAAAAATGATAAGGGGGATAATAATTTATCTAGATAAATTGAAGATTTATCATTGTAGATCTAAAACACAATACTATGATAATCTATCATGAGAGAATTAATGATTCTTGTAACTGGTCTATTGGCACCAGAACAGAAGAAAGTATTTTTAGAATTAGGAAAGATCCCCACTTGACATTGATGTTGGGTTGGGCTCTAATCAAAGTTTTGCAAGATGATATCAAAGTCATTGTAAACATAGAAATAAAATCCAATCATTGTATGAAAAAAAAGGTGGCATTAACCATTCATGACTCTATCAATACTTTACAAGAATGTAGTATATTTCATAAAATAAACATGCATTAGCAAAAAAGAATTTTGAAAAATGATTATTTCTAGGAAAATGAACAAATGATATAAGACATTAATATAACAAGAGATTAATTATAAGAAATTGTAGGCACAAATAAAATAGAAGCATTGGAGGAATTTGATCACGCAGGTTCCCAAAAAAAAATCCATTGATGAAATTGACAATTTTATGTTCAGACTCAACATATAAAATTTTGATTCTATTGATAGACAAAAGTTATAATTTTTTACCCAATATATGCTAAAATAGTATATATAAAAAAAAAAATTTACTCTTGCTACAATAAACATGATTTTTTGAAATTTTATAACACTTCAAAATCATATATAATTTTGTTTCTGATGTGTTCAAGATCACATAATATCTTCCATGACCGTAATGCCTCACTATGAAACCAAAAAGAAATTAACCTAGAGTTTCACTAATTTTGTAAAACATATTTTTTTGAAAGGTAAAACAAAAAGAGATAAAATATAGTGAAAGCAATAACATCAAGAGATAAAAATAGCAAAAGCCATAACTCACATACATAAAACCATCATAAATAGATTACATCTCCTAAGGGTAGCATGACATTGAATCAAATTTAAGTTTTTAATTAATACTAAATCCAACACATAACAAATTCACATCATGGAATAATCGTAGCTACAAATCCATTTAAATTATATACAATTATAGGATACCACTTGGCAATAATCAAAATGCACAATCATCCACTATACAAGTCACAGGATATGAAATGGTGAAAGAATATACATCATAAATAAATACATCATCTCATAAGATCTCTACTAATAAAGTATAGTGCAATAGAATATAATCATCCAATAGAAATGCAACATTAGGAAGAAATAATCATATGTACAAGGACATCTAGCTATTAGATCTCAATAGTATAAAAAAATGCTCTACCACCAAACCTCATGGAACCTAAATGGCCTACTCCCACCATACTAAGGAGATAAATTCAAGTCCCATACAGATTTCAAACACAAGTCATAACAAACATCTAGGTCAAGGAAAACCTGGAAGCAATCTAACTCAAAGGGTACCAAGATATAAGTATTGTCTAATCCTAGAGGCAAAAAAGACACCTAGGAAATCTACTATGTAAATGGGAAAGTGTCATTGCATGAGCCAACTCTTAGATTACCCTAAAAGCCTCTATGGACTCCATCCCCCTAGTTTCTCTATGTGGCACCAATATCCTTTCCTACAGATAAGGCATACTAAAGAAGCAAGGTAGCAACCAAGCATCCTCTCTACTCCCATACTGATGGAAATACAATAGGGAAATTAATTGGGGGGGGGGGGGGTGAATCAGTCCTTCAAATTTTAACCATAAATTCATTTGCGACACATCCATCTCACAATTTCCATGTAAACTGAAATAGAGCTAGCTAAACCTATTCATCCATAATACGAAAGCAAATAACATTCAACACATATATGACACAAGATATTTGGTTACCTAGAAACCCTCTGATGAGAAAGGTAAAACTCGGGTGGAGATGACACCTATAAATCTTAACTACTATAGTAATAAAGTGTATCCAATGAAGGTTACAATGTTTGATCATAAACTATGATCTACCCTATGGAAGGTCTGCCCTATTAAAAGCTTACAAGATTGTTAGATCTTACCCTGTTAAAGGATTTCAATGCCCTATTAGAGGTGTGCCTAATTAAATAAATTTAACGTACACTGAAGTAAGCACCCTATTAAAGGATTTACAATAACCTATTAGGACTACTCTATTAAGAGATTTAACTGATTCACCTGCTGGAATGTATCAACAATGATCCTTTAGTTAGCACTCTCTTGCTAGATAATAGATCACCTCTTTCTTGATGTGTATTTGATCCTTGCTAATCAGATGTATCACTTCTACCCTTTGATTCCTTTCCTTTGTTCTCCCTAAACTGATTCTGCAATGTATCTCAATTCACAACCCCTTAGAGACCATGGATGATCTATTTGTGCATGAAAAATTCTCTCTTTGCTACTTCCACATTCATACAAACTTTATGGTTTTTCCTCCATAAGAAGGCCTAGGTGACTTAGGGCTAGGTATGAATCAATGATTGTGATTCACTCATTTTTTTCTTAAAACATCCCTTCAAATGATTGGGTTCATGTACTACGTAGGGATCCTCAATAAATATTTTTCCTTGTCATCTATTATCACAAAAAAATCCTTAAGTTGGCTCAAAAATAATTTACATAGAAGTTTATGCCATTACAAACAACTATGTACAAAACTGTTTACTTAGCACTTGAAGTGTCTAATACTCAGCATTGCATGTCTCTTCAATGTTGTAACTCAGTCTCTAAATGACTCGACATCCACTAGTAAATTGACATTTGAATGACATGGTATCCACTATCTTCTCAACACTTGAGTGACTCAACACTTACTATAACTCTCTCACTTGACATATACTATCTTGCAACTTATTCTCGGAATACATTACTTCTTGATCATGAACTTAGCAAATGACTTAAGTATATTGGTAATCATATGCTAAAACCAATTTGAGATTAAAAATCTACCACTTTGACATGACTGAAAAAATACTTGGTCATACATGAATATCATCTTTAGTGCTTACAAGTGTGACATTCTTCAAGGTACAATTTCATCTTCCAAACAAGATTTCTCATATTTGTTGGTACACAAACATAGGCTTATAAAGCGAATTTATGCCATCAAAATTTGGTAGCTATTATTGAATGCACTTGACCAAAAGCTTATGCAGTCAAGTATCTTTAATAATTTTTTTTTGGGTTTGTTCCAATTATTTTTAGTATACTCCCAAGGACCATTACATGTCATTTTGTAAGCATTTGAATCTATTTTGTAAGACAAACAAAGCAATTGATCATGTTAGGTGTGTATTAGCCAACTTGGTCAACTTGAAGATGGTCAAAGGTCACTAGGAGCATCGAGAAATAAGGAATTTAGTCTTTGTTTATATTTATTTGCAATACAAATTGGATGATAGGAATTAGGTTGATACAAAGTTGTCAAAATTGCAAAATTGTTCAAAAGGTTTCTTAACAACTTTTGAGAAACTTCCAACAACCAAAAATAGTTCAAAATTTAGTTGATGTTGGTTGAGGAATTTGAATTATGCTTATTTATGTCTCAAGTTTATGAGACATGAGTTGAATATTTTTATTTGGATCAATATACTATCATTTCTTGGTAATTTCCCTATTCTTTTGCATTGCATGGCCTTGTATAGATTGAAGGATTTATCTAAAGCACATGTAAGCTTAGATCATCAAGTTGACTTTCTCTTACAAGTGGTACCCTTAAGAACACTATAACCCTTATTGCATTTTTGAAACATAATTTGTGATACCAATCTTTTTGGTATGACTTCCTAAAAGAACTACATTAAAGCACAAACACAATTCCTTGGCCCATCTATACAACACACCCATTTCATGACAATCATATGTTCATTTACTATATCCTCTTACCCTAAGCCACATACCATGTAAAAATGCACATTCACAATATATATACCAAATACACACACACACACACACACACACACACACACACACACACACACACACACACACACACACACACACACACACACACACACACAACACACACACACACACACACACACACACACACACACACACACACACACACACACACACACACACACACACACACCAAAAAAACATATATGCGTGCCCTAGCCAATAGTCCTTTTCTCATTCTCTTTACTCCGTTCAATTATTGATGTTTTTTGTGACCCATTCTCTCAAAATGTTGTATAAAAGTTTGCTAAACTATAATATAAATTTTTTTGATCGACAAGTGAGGGGATTTAGTTGCAAGAATCAATTCAGTCAATATAATTCTTTTGATATTCAAATATCATGAGAATCAACTTACAATCTATTAGTCCTTATAACTCTCAAGTAACACATGTAACTATTCAAATCATTAATCATTAACTTTACCAGTAAGATTACTTGGAAATATCATCATACTAGTTTAATACTTTTTCCCTCCCACACCCAACAAAAACTCTTACAAAACCTCACAAAAATTCTGTAGATCTTTCTCAATTTCTCATTAAAATACACTATTTGATTAGAGGTACACCTTCTCATTTTTTTAATCTCATTTGAAAGGAAAAATTGGTAGATATTTTCATGTAGATGGAGAATTACATCCATGAAAAGAAAGAAGGATTGCAATATACTCAACTACTTAAAGAGGAAAGAAATATGTGAAACTATTTTGATTGAAATTAAAATTTATAACATAGCCACTCTCTTAGATCCAAAAAACTTGAACATAACCTATCATGAATAGATTCTAAAAATGAATTTAAGTGTATTAAGCTCTAATATTTTAACCAATTGCTTGTGCATAGTGAATCTATAAAAGACAAGAATTTTTTAAAAATTAAAATGTCAAGTAACATTGATGACTAGAACTTTATAGTGATATTGTCTCATGATAAAGTTGTATGGATTTCAATCTCTTCTAATCATGCACCATATTCATTTCCTATCAAGTGTAACCCCAAAATGACAATCATGACTTCTCTTCAAATGTAACATTTACAAAAGAGAAAAGTATGGTGGAAGTGGTTTCTTGTGTCTAATTTTGAAGTTTATTGTGTCTTTTTCTTACATCAACAATTTAGACCACATTTGGTGATCAATCTGTTATCAAGCTCACACATGTAAAGAGGGGTCTTATTATCAATGTAATGGTTTTTATATACTTGAGAGAGGTGACTAGATTATAATGTGGAAATGTATGTGAAGTTTCAAAAATGAAATTCAAACAAGAACCTTGCATGAACCTTTCAATGGCTCCTATGCTGCTACAAACTGATGCCAAAAACACAGAATGCACAAATAAAAAAATAAGAAAAACACACAATGCCCAAATCATTTATTTTTTATGGGCCCAATTTGGTTGAAATTTTGATGAAATTGAGAAACCCTAAGTCAAAATTTTGACCAAATCAAGTAAACAATCAAATAAAAAGTATTGAAGAAGCCCATTTAGGGCTTGATCAAAATTTGAGTGTAAATGTACTAGTGATTTAGTATGTATACAAAATTTCAAAAAACTTCAAAATTTTGCAAAACTTATGACTCATCAGTCATACCTCAAAATTCTATAACTCCCCCTAAGTTGAATATTCTAGTCTAATTCTGAAACTAAATACTCTTGTTGAGTAGATATGTTGTGTTCTTTCCATTTGTGTTTGGTCTCCCTTAAAACTTATCTCTCCTTTCATGCATTCTCCCCCTTTCTACATTCTCTTCCCCTTCATTCATTCTCCCCCTTTTGACAGTTATGTGAAGGGTTGTACATGAATTGTGTGTTTCTCCAAGAAAGATTTATGGAACTCCATCATTATTTTCAATGATGCATCCCATTTATCACATGCTACCTCTAGAGATTTAACCTATATATCTAACTTAGCAGCAAGGGTGCCTAAGCCATCATGTGTAGAACGATGGGTATCTTTCTTCAACAATGTCTCTACATAGGCTAGTTCCTTATGTAGCACCTCCATGTGAGCACTTAACATGGATTGGATGTTGATCATTGTAGCTCTAATATTTTTATTTTGTTCTTGCAATGTTGCTAACTAACCTTGTATTGATAATAGATTCCTAAAATGAGACTTACCTTGTTGAGGATATTGTTGTAGAATGTTACATGTTTTTTTTAGATCTCCCTCTAATGGTCAATATGTCTCTTCACTTCTTGTCTGAATAGGGGAACATCACATGACTTGGTGTAAAGAGAGAAAATATGTTCCAACATCTTCTTTATATCCTCAATCTAGGTTGCTAACTCAACTTGTTGTAGTAAAATGGTAGTAGGTATTTGTTCATCCACCTTTATTTGAAATTTCTTCTTAGACCATTGCAATAATTTGACTAGGTCTTCATCACTAATCTTCTCTATAATATTTTTCAACTACTCAATGATTGTCTCAAAATTATATTCAAGTTGCTCTACAAATTTGCCAATCTGGACTACAACTAATCTATTTGTCTTCCAAGCTACTTTTCCAAATGAGGAAAAAGTGTTTTGTACATAGAAAAATATACAAACAAGTATTGAACCAAATTTGCACTATGTACTTTTAGTTTTCCTTATGGCTCCCAAGTTTTTAGATAACTACTAGAGTTGTAACTCAGCAAGGTCATAAGAATGGTCTTTCTTCACTATCTTGTAACCTAAATTCATAGCCATACATGGTACACTATTTAACCGATTGGATTGAAATAACTTATGTTCAATAATTCTCACTACAAATGCAATTAGGGGATAAAAAATTGTGTCTATGGTCATGCCTCTCTTGTTCCATAGTGCCCCTATATTCTTTTCAAATGCCTCTATTGTATCACTCATCTTTGCCTTAGGTCTCTCTAGAGTTGGATACTAAGAATTATCATGAATTATACATAATTATCATGAATTATACTAAGAACAATCTTAATCCACTTTTTTTTGAACATGTTTGAAAAATCTTGAGCACAAGTTAACCCTTTTTTCCTCTACATACTTGAATTCTTCTTTCAATACTCTATTTGCACACAATTTTCCATAAGCGTCTCTTAACTCCATGTCTCTAATGCTTCCAACCTTACAAGTGTAGCAACACCTTACATCTTGTATCATCAAAACTTGTGGTGGTATCATGGATAATGCACCAGATAGGTCTCCTTTATATGCAATGTCAAGAATTTCTTGAAAATATGGTTGTTTGATCTAATTACTTATCAATTGAACATTCAAAACTTCCTTTCCTTCCATAACTACAACAATAGAAGAGCTAGACACCATAACAACTAACTAGAGTTTGTGAAAATTTAAACAACATAGTTTAGAAGATTGTGTCACCTTTCAGGTTGACTTATTAGAACAACTAAATTTGAGTATTTCTATCTATATTTTTTAATTTTTTCAAACATATGATCTTGATAAATTTATTCTAGCTAAGTTATATATGGTCTAACAATTCTCCAATTAGAAATGTCTACTAAATGCATGTTTTATACTAGTTAGTATCCAATTAAGTTAAAGAAATATAATTATTTTGAAAAATTGACATTTCAATAACTCTTACTATTTTTTTTTAATGTTTTTTAATAACATACACACACCATTTTATATAGCTCAAATTCAACAATATTCACATATAGAGTTCATAGTGTTTTAATTAAGGGTATGTGCAGGATCATGGTGTGCCAAAAAGTGGCGATCTGAAAAATATGTAGTTCTGAAATGCCTCAAAGAATTTCAAAATCTATTCCCACTTTTTTCCCACCCATCCTGATACTAAATGAAAATAATTAATACTTTTATAATTCCTACTATATCTTTAAATACCAACCTTATATGGTCATCTTTAAAACATCTCGAAAATGTGTTTTTACCATGTTTCTATGTGTTTTTTACTTCAAGCATGTAGCTGACGACTTTTTTAAAACCAAAATTTGATGTAATGAAAAGGGTTTCTTAAGAATGTTCTTAGCTTTTCATAAATGTAAGTTTTATCAAATTACAAGTTTAGTAAGTAATTATTACTTATTTTCTAATGGAGGTAGCTACAAAGTGCTGATTAACATACTGGTTGAAAAATAGCTATAACTCTCAAACCGTATAAGATTTGTGAAATCCAAAAGATGTGTCACATTCTATGCTTCAACTAGTATAAGAAAAAAAAAAAAAAAAAACTTAATTTTGATTTTTTTGAACTAGTTAAGGTGGTCAGACACGGGAGTTTTTTAATTCTGAAAACAATATAGTAAAAAATTCATAATTAATTATTTATTTGGAATAAAAATTGCCAAAAATATGCATCACATCCAGGCATGAGTCTAATTTTTATATCTAAAATTATATTTAAAAATATTATCATTTGATTATGATTAAGGTGGTCAGACATACACCTACTTTTTATTTTCGCCCTGAAATTTTTATAGTACTGCACTAAAATCCAAAATTTTGACCAATCAAATAATTTTTTCTCTAGATAAGGCCTTGTATTTTAGAAACTATATTCAATTTTCTACAGATTATTTTCTTACAACTTTTTGATATAAAGTCCAGAACCACTTTAAAATTATGTGTCAAGTTGATGTAACCCTGATTTGCTGATTTTTCACTGCCACTTAAGGCCATAGTTTGGTACACCGTGATCCTGCACATACCCTTAAAAAATTCTACAAGTACATATTATAACACTCAGGAAGATGTCAATTTTGATAAAGAAAAAAATATTAAATCAAATCAATAAAAATTTAAAATTATATGATGTTCTAGAGGAGAGAGTCCTCTTTTAGAATCTATAAGTTTTCTATTGGTTGGAATAGAATTATTTTTAAAAATGTGGTGGGAGGTGAAAACTATTAATTTGAATAAGTTGAAGTTTGAATCATTATAAAAGAGAAAATATAGGTCTAAATACAATTTTATTATTATTATTTTAGCTAAAATTTTTATCTATAACATAATATGAGATCAAAGGGAAATAAGTTTCTTTCCATATAGTTTTATGGTGGGAACTAGACCCCTAATTTCTAGTGTTTTTTAGCAACTGAAAAGTTATCATTAAAAAATAGGAAAATACATCATTTCTTATTCCAAATAATTATTAAAAATTAGAATCCTAAACTTCATCCATTTCTACACATTTCATTAGTTTACTTCATTTTTAAATTCTAAATAATAATACTAGTTTTATGTCATTGAAGGTGAACGATTATACTTTTGTTAGCCTTTTCCTTTGTAAAAGGGTGACATAGGTTTGTCCTTTTACCCACATACCTTACAAAATATTATGACTAGTGTTGAGTAGCAATTGAATTCATTTTCTAAATTCTTGAATCTTTTTATCCAATTAGCCTTCAGCTCTTCGTGCTCTCTTCAATCTTGAATAATTGCAAATGAGTCAAAAATCAACCATATAGCCCTTAAAATTTTGCAATAAATGCTCAGTGCTTACACAACTATAAGTTTGGCCCTAATAGAAATTATGACTCACTCAGCTTCCATGTAAATCCTACTATGCTCACAAATAATAGTGAGCTTGGGCAACACTATCACCTTTGATATCTCAACAACAACTAACTTTCACTCGGCAACAATAGTGAAACTTTTCATCGTCGATAGTAACATGAAAACTCATAGATTTTTTCTAAGTTCTAACCAATATTTTTCATCTTTATTTATGCATATATGATATTTTGAGAACTAAATCCTTGGAACTGATATATAATTGAACTTTGAAATATTAGTCCCACACATAGCTCTTGAGTTAGGGATGGTGTGATCACCTGATCTATTGGATGAAATGATTCCATCTCGGCTTGATGTGTTGCAATCTTCCCTTTTCTTCCATGTCTTGTTCATCTCTGCTTTGACTTATTCAACATTAACCTTTCCTTTTCCTTTTTTGAATTCATTACTAGATTCTTTTGACCTTGTTGGAAAATTTCTACTTATGTGGCTAGTTTTCAAACAACTAAAACATGTAGTTTGACTCAACCATCTTTTTTAGTCACTTTTGAAATGTGTTCTAATGCAATTTTAAAAAACATGTCCATACTCTTGACAATAGTGACAACTATACCTTCTATTATAATCCCAATTCTAGGATCTTCCAGTATGGTTTACCTTGGCTTGCTTGTTTGATGACTATTTACACTTTGATCTACACTTATATACTTTATGCCCATAATTCTTATAGTTGTAACAGTAACCTTCAAATCTTTGTGTGCTTAATGTCTTTGTCTTGCATTCATGTACCTAATGTCCTTATTTGTTGTACTTGTGGTAGTTACCTATGAATTTCTTCTTAGGGTTCTAATTTGCATTGTTGCTTCTAGAAACATTTTCTATATGACCCATCTTATCACAATTATGACAAATATCTTTTTAGTTCTTAACATTGTTGCTCCTTTGTTCACCACTTTTAGATAATTCTCCTTCTTCAGTACTAGTGCAACCCATTCCAGTAGTATCACTGTTAGATCTAGGAGATCTCATCAATTGCTCAAAATACTTGATGGCTTCACTAGGTCTATTGAAACTTTCAAAATTTTTTTTTATCTCTTTACATCATTTCTCAGTTGTTCATTATGTAACTTTAGTGTTGTGATTTCAATATCTTTCCCATTCAATTCATGATCACAAATCATCATTTGAATGTTTCTAGTTGCATGTGAGAAATCCTATCACCTCTAATGTATTTTCTTCTAGTCAATTGGTTAGTACCCTTTTGTCATCTTCAATCATGACTTTGTCTTCTTCAAAAAAAAAATTCCCTCGGTCACCTCACATAGAAATACTGATTGGACTTCTTGTTATATCTTGAGATTTCTAACCTCTTCAGTTAGGGCTTCATTCTTTTCCATTAGATCTACAACTACTGCATCAAATTCACTTGTGTTTTTATCTACAAATAATTCAGTAGTGTCAATCTATTGTAATGTTTGTCATTCTCTTCAATATCTATCTCTTTCCTTCTCTTTAATTATCACTTTAACTCATCTATTGCTTCATTGAGTTGATGTAGGATAAGCTGGATTTCAATCCTTTGATTATCAATAATCATTCTCAACTTGTAAACTTCCATTTTAAAGATATTTATACAAACTACAAAGATTTCCTTTCTAAAGAACCAACACTCTGATACCACTTGTTGGAAATACAATAGGGAAAGTAAACCATAAATTCATTCACCACACATCTATCTCACAATTTGCATGTAATCTGAAATAGCTAGCTAAATATATTCATCCATAATATGAAAACAAATAACATTGAACACATATATCAGACAAGATATTTGGTTAACCAGAAACCCAGTAATGAGAAGGTAAGACTATGGTGAGGATGACACCCACAAATCTCCACTACTGCATAATAAAGTGTATATAAGGAAGGCCACAATATTTTATCATAAACTATAATATACCCTATGAAAGGTCTACCATGTTAAAGGCTTACAAGATTGTTAGATATTACCTTGTTAAAGGATTTTAACACCCTATTAGAAGTGTGCTTAATTAAAGGACTTTGACTTACAATGAAGTAAGCATCATGTCAAAGGATTTGCAATAGCTTGTTAAGACTACTTTGTTAAGAGACTTAACTGATTCACCTGCTAGAATGTATTAGTAATGATCCTTCAGTTAGCACTCTATTGCTAGATAACATATCACCTTTTCCCAATGTGTATTTGATCCTCATTGATTAGATATATCACTTATGTCCTCTAATTCCTTTCCTTTGTTCTCCTCTAATTGATTTTGCAATGTATCTCAAATCACAACTCCTTAGCCACCATGAATGCTCTATTTTCCCATGCAAACTTCTCTCTAAATGTTCCTTCCACATTCACACAAAGGGTTTGTCCTCCTTAAGAAAACCTAGGTGACTTAGGGTTAGGTATGAATCAATGATTGTGATTCACTTTTTTTCCCTTAAAACATCCCTTCAATTGATTGGGTTCATGTATTAGATAGAGATCCTCAATAAAGATTCATCCTTATCATCTAGAATTGTAAAACAATCCTTAAGTTAGCTCAAAAATGGTTTAGATAGAAGTTTGTGTCAGTACAAACAAATATGTCCAAAAATTTTTGCTTGGCACTTTGAAGTGTCTGATGCTTGATATTGATTGTCTCTTTACTGTTGTAACTCACCCTCTGAATGACTCGACATCAACTAATCACTTAGCATCTTAATAACTTGGCATCCATTATTTTTCTGACACTTGAGTTACTTGAAACGTACTATGTATCTCTCGCTCATCATACATTACTTGTTCAACATGAACTAACCAAATGACTTAAGTATATTAGTACTCATATGTCAAAACCAATATGATATTAACACATCCAAGCCTATACTAGCACTCGAGGCATGGGTGAGCAAAAATACTAACTCTTATTAGTTAATTTTAAACCCATTTAATGAAATGTTATCATTTATTAAAACAACATACAATGGGTTACCTAGGAAACCACTCTAGGCTCTGACCTCCATTGCAAGCCACTTCCTAATGTACACATAGACTTCCTACCCTAGGCTCCTAAAAGTGCAACTCATAAAATGGAAAATTTTAGGTCAGTCCTTTATAAGCAACTAGAAAGCACTTATAGAAAAAACATAACAATCACTTTAGTCATGTACAAGTAACTTGAAAGCACCCATAGGAAAAATATAGTAATCACCTAACTCCTATATTAGCAACTGGAAAGCATCCAAAGATAAAACACAATAATCACCTCAGTCCTATACAAGAAACACAAAATCATCCAAAAAAAAAACACAATAATCACCTTAGTCCTATATAAGCAACTCGAAAGAATCCAAAGATAATTGATTGAAGACTCAAAGGTTACACTAGCAAAGTCACACTATTCATCTCAATTCTATACAAGAAACTGGAAAGCATCCAAAAGACAACTGATTGAAAACTCAAAGGTTACATTAGAAAAACACACCATTCACCTCAATTCTATACAAGCAACTGAAAAATTAACAAACAATAGATCAAATCTCATCATAATAGACATGTGACTACATCACAATGGTTAGGTATAAAAAAACGTATACATAACACGATCACAAAACAAAATCCCCCAAGCCTCTAGTAAAACATCTTGATTTGGTTGAAGTACTAAGTCAAACCCAAAACCCACATGAAAAAAAAACATACATCTCATTCAAAATTTAAACAAGTATATTCATAGTTCATTATGTTTTTAGAACACAAGAATGTTTGGTATACAAACTGGGTTTCAGTTTCCATTCTTATAATAGTGTTATGTCTGAAAAAATATCCAAGTCCATAGGAACCTCAAAATACTTCATAATTTTTTAAAAGTCATCTAAAAAATAACACCCTATTTTAATAAAAGAAATGAACCTATTAATTCAATACCAACAATATCCATTGAACATACTTTAATCAAAATATCATTATATTTTCTAAATTTTATGGATAATCCTATAACTACACTTTTAATCATTATTATTAAGATTAAAAGACAATTATTAAACTATCATAATAATTAAATTATTAATAAATAATATTAATCTATTAATAAAAATCTATTAATAATAATTACCATTAACTTTAGTAATATAATGAAATTTATTAACACATAATACTAATAACGGTAATTATTAATTTGAACCAATCAATAATATTAATTTTAAAATATATTATATATTTTAAATATTAAAAAAAGGCTAAATTTGAAAATCTTATTAAATAAACTACAGTGTTTTAGGCCTCTCGGCCATGCTACTTGCAGGAACGCTGCTGCTTACGTAGCCTTGCCTACCGTAGTGACTAAGGCCACTGTCGCTAGCTCGATTGCTTCATAGCTAGTGGTCGAGTGCTAAGGGAAGGGGGATGAAGGGAGTCATTGTCCCCACTATCCCTATTTAATATTTTATTATTATTATTATTATTATTATATAGCACAATGCCCCCTTCCTTATCAAATTCGTAGTCTGCAATTGTATGGGTGAGTAAAAAACACTTTTATACTATATAAAATTATCAAATTAAATATGCTAATTATATTATATATATATATATATATACATATAAATACATATATATACATACATATATATATATACATATGTATATACATACACACATACATATACATACATACATATATGTATGTATATGTATATATATATATATATATCTACATATGTATATATATGTATGTATATATATCTATGTATATATAAATATGTATGTATATATATATATGTGTGTGTGTGTATATATATATATATATGTATATATATGCATGTATATATATACATATATATACATACATACATACATATATATACATATGTATGTATATACATATGTATATGTATATATATATATATATGTATATATATATATATGTGCATATGTATGTATATATATATGTACATATCTATATATGTATATATATATATATATATATATATATATTAACAGAATAGATTTGATAGGAAAAATATGGACAACCACTTGAATTTTTTTATTAAAATTGATTTCTTATCCAAATCCTACCTGAAACAAAATATAGTTCTCTACATTAAATAAATGAGAGTTTCTAGTTATCCATCCATATACAGATGATTATGAAACAAAGAACAATGAAATTTGCAAACAAGGATTTCAACTCCCCCATTCATTTATAGATGCCTTTGAAAATGAAGAACAATAAAACACAAACAAGGGTTTCAACCCAATTGATATTCTAGAAAATAGATCCACGAAAAACACAAAGAAGATAGAGAAATCAAAGAACAAATGCTACTACACAAAACCCCCAAGATCCTACCTAGATTTGATGCTAAACAACATACACACATAACTTACAAACAATTCTTTTTCTTGAAAAAACCCTCTTCTCAAAAATTGGCTCCTCCAAACCTATGTATGGAGAAATGAACTCTGATTTCCTAATAAAGAGCTTTCCCCATATTAGGGCTTCAATTTTGCAATCATACAAAACCCTTCTCCTTATTACTTTATTATATTTTAATTTCATCCACCAACTTTTACAATTTAATTAAAATGATCTTTATTAAATTAATTCCTTTCTCTCTCTTATTAAATCACAAGACACTTTTAATTAAATATTTATTAATTTAACTAATAATATTATTTAAGAGTTTATTATTAAAATGAAACTCCTAAATAAATTATTGTTAAATTAAATAAATATAAATATGCCAAATTTAGAACTTTAATAAAATATTATTAAATTTAATTCTTTTATTTAATTAGTTTCTTAATTAATTAAATATTAATTTTTCTTTAATATTTTTTTATTAAATTAAATCATTAAATATTCTTTTAATTTGATTTAATTATAACTAAAAATCACAACAAGCCCACAAACCCAAATACAAAAACTAAACTGAAGAAAAAGAACATAATTAAACTCTAGGGTCAAAATTACAAGTTAATGTCACTTGAGGAATTTACACAGGTAAACAACTTAGATACTTGTCCTACTTTCTAGGACAATTTTCTTAGTTTAGGATTTGGACTCAAGAATTATCTCTCCACTTTTACCATTGAGATACTGTGATAGTATGCTCATCCTAAAAATTCAAGGAAGTTGATGCCCAATACTTTCAATCTACATAAAATCCTAGCATTTATATATAGATATAATTCTAAAACTAAATAGGCAATCGTGGGGAGTGGTGCATTGTGTAGATCTTGACTAGGAGGTGACTATGACTCCCTCCCTCAACCACATTAGGAATATCAAACATAAAGTAAAAAATTAGGTACACAATACACATGCAAATATGGGTTAACCCTAGAACTGCATATAAATAATCCATCTAGTAATCATCACAAGATAACTCAAATCACTATATGAACATAGATGTATAATCATAGAAATAATCCTGAACACATGAAATAACTAAGTATTAAGTAGCTCATCACATAAATCAACTGAGTCTAAAATAACATCCAATCAAATTTGGTAACCAAGTACTACTAATCATAATACATAATCATAAAATTGGCTTAAAAAATCCTAAAATAAAATCTGAAAAGTAAACTCAGGGTAGGCATTACATGACCAATACTTTGGGAGGATTCCTTTTTTTCATTTTAACCAATGAAAGACATTATCTAAAAAATGGCTTTCACTGAGGTAGACAATCTTAAATGAAGTATTATTATTAGTGTGATTCTTGGAGAACTAATTCTATTTAAACTTACGATAGTGAAGAATATAGATTTTCTCTTGTCTTGTCTAAGTACTTATGAGAAATTTCAGATATTTATCTAGTAACTATAGTATGGCTTTAACCCTATAGTTATCTTAAGTTAGATACCTTATGTGGGTTCTCATGTTGGCTCTTTAATTAAATTTCTTGGATAAAAGTATCTTTTGTTAGATTAGATGTGTTGGTAAACAAAATGTCCTTCAAAAAAGAAATGCAAATAATGATTCAGAATGCCCGAATGAAGCTACAAAATCTACCAATAGTTGGATAGATTTTCATTGATTGATAATATCCCTTTGAATTGAGAGGTACAACTCCCTCTTAGAATATGTTCAATCAATTGAATAATTGAGTGTGTCTTCAAACAAAAGATACAAGGCTTTCTAACATTCTCCGATTACCACAAATGAATGTGATTATTAGACTTGTAGATTATAATAAAGAGGAAAAATGCATAAAATAGCCATAAGACCATTTAGTTAATCCCCTTTAAATCACAGAGGAAATGGAGAAAATAATATTTTGTTCTACAACTATGAATGACTACAAGACTATATTCAAAACACTAAAGAAGAAACCACATCATCAACATCAATAGAAGAAATAGATAATCAAACCATAGGATCTGATGAATATAAATTTCTATTCATTCTAAACACACAACAAGAAAAACCAAATGATTTTTCTATCCTTCCAATTAGGAATGAACTATATAAAATGAAATTAATTCCCCCATTCTCCATTACAATCAACACTTGGAAAAATACTCCCTACCCCCTATATACTTAGGAATGCCTAGAAAAAGGAAGAACCCCTCTACCCCAAAGATTTTCCCAATAAATAGTTACATTTGACTATCTTTCGGCTTTTGTAACTAAATCTTGAGATTTCATTTTTGTCTTTCTTATTAATACTTCTCATCCCTCAACAATACCAAGTTTAAATTGATCACAATAGTCTCACATTACAACCCTAACATATCTAACTAAAGTTACAATCTTAATTATCGTGTCAAAAATACCGCGTATATATATATATATATATATATATATATATATATATATATATATATATATATATATTCTTGGGAAATCATAGAAAGTCCTATTAGGCCTACACCATGTTTCTGCATCTAGAGCACTCCACTACCATCGATGGCATTATATGATAACAGACAGTGTCGAGACAGTGTTTGAATATCAAGGAGATTCAATCACCATGAGAGTGCACATGTCCATAAAATAGGAGTTTTTTTGCTATATCCATAGGCAATACTAAACTTACACACTCAAAAGATTAGCACACCCAATATGGAAAATGGGCTTCATGTCCTTTGATTAATATGTGTCATGTTTATGGTATTAGCTTTCAAATTGTGAGAAATTTTGTGTGGTAGATTAATCATGGATTATCTACATCACCATTATGGAGGAAACCAAGATAGTTGGAGTGATTTTAGCACTTTGTCAAACATCTTATGCATATTCTTCTCCTTTCATACTATGTGTATTGTTGCCAGTCACCACCTCTTTTGAACCTCATAACATGGATATTTACATATTGATTTTGTGATTAGAGTTGAATTGAATCATGTTTGTATGTGCGAATTTTGAATTTCATATTTGATTTTGAAATGGGGAAGCCTCAACCCTTGTACTTTTCCAATTACTTCTAATAGTGTTAAAATTTGTCAAGCATTTCATAGTCTTCCTCCATATATCGACTTTGCATCTTTTGTCAATTGTTGGTGTTAGTCAAGGTAATTTTAAGGGGCTAATATTTCTCAATTGACTAATTTTATAAATTTTTGGCTAGTAATTTGGCTAATAAGATTTAACACAACATAAATTGCCATAGTTTTATAAATTTTAGCTCTCAACTATTTAAAATCTCTCAATAATTTATTTTATCAAAAATATTATATTCAAAGATTCACCATAATATTCAATATATGATTAGCTTTGATTCACCTAAATATAATATATCAATAAAGAAATTAAAATTAATTCACCAATAATTATCATAATTATTAGTTACTTTAGGGATATATCACCAATATTTAGTTTTCACTGTTGATTTAAAATATAATGTAATAATCATCATAATATTCTATGAGTTCAAAAATATTCAGCTTTCATCTGTAATATTCTTTGGTGATTAATGAAATTTCTATTATTATTGAGATTCACCAATATTTTCTATACAAAAATTATGATTCCAAAATAATCACTAGCATAAATATTACTTAAAATAAAAAAATTGAATGATTCATGGATATAAATAAATTATTTTTTTTCAAAATAATGAAAGATTCACCAATATTTTATATCTTTTTTTGGAAGGAGGATTCTTAAAGATTACCCTAGTGTTGGTCCTCTATGCATTCGAGGAATGTTTCCTTGAAAACCTGACACAAACCAAAACTCAAAATTCCTTCTTTGACTATTGGCATGTAAGAGTCACTTTGACAAATTGAGGACCCTGACATCACATGCTCGATCCATACATGTTATCTAAGCTCTTAAGATAAGTCTATGATTCCACCTTTTGAATGCAGGCTGACCCTTGTAGTCACTTGTCACTCAATTATAGGTTTGAACAATGTCTGTATGAAGATATTCATCAAGTTGAAACATATTATAATTTTTCTTTTAGTTTGTTTTGATGACTTTCTTTCTAGTAGAACCAAATAGTTGAAGGGTTTTCCTTTTGTGCTTTTCATGCCTTGATATGGCATGAAATTCTATCAAATAGCTTGTGCACTTTTTGTACACAAGAAACTTACATGTAAAAATCCCAACATGACTTAGCTACATCACTTTGTATAAAAAAGCTTACATAAAGAAGTAGGAAACCAAATGCAATGCTCATTCACCATTACATTAGAGACAACAATTCAAGCTCTTAGAGTATGTTTTCAATATTCTATTTCAAACACTATCTCCTTGAGTCATTGTATGACTACAAGTGTTTAACATATTGAGTTTGTGATTCAACATTTCAAGTTCCTTATAGAATCCTTTGTTTATTGTTAGGACTCCCTCATGACTTGTATAATTCTCAAAATTTTAAGTCCACTATGTGTTAACCTTGAGCATATTTTGTGAATTGGTGATTTTGAACTAAAATTGAACCTTCAGACCTAAGAAAATTCATCTCAAACTTGATATAGGATCCATACTTTTGGAGAAGCGCACTTTTCAACATTGATGTTTGAATATAAATTTCTAAACGTTGAACCTTTATCTTGAGAATATGCAATTTTAATTTCTAACCTTGAAACTCAAACCCTGCATCTTGAACTATGAATTTGAATAAATGAATTTGAATTGTGATGCTTAGACCTCCTACATTTGAACCATCAACCAATGAACCATCAAACTTTTAACTTTAAAGTTGAAGTTGAACTTATCAAACTAAAAAATATTCATCTTGAGCTCAAAACTTTGAACTTATGGGTATGTGCAAGATCATGGTGTAGCAAACTATGGCCTTAAGTGGCAGTGAAAAATTAGCAAATCAGGATTATGCCAACTTGACACATAATTTTAAAGTGGTTATGGACTTTATATCAAAAAGTTGTAAGAAAATTATTTGTAGGAAATTGAATGTAGTTTCTAAACTACTAGGCCTTATCAAGAGAAAAAAAATAATTGATTGGTCAAAAGTTTGGATTTTGATGCAGTACTACAAAAATTTTAGGGCCAACATTAAAAGTAGGTGTATGTCTAACCACCTTAATCAAAATCAAATGATAATATTTTTAAAATATAATTATAGATATAAAAAGTAGACTCATGCCTGGAAGTGACACATATTTTTTGGTATTTTTATTTCAAATAAATAATTAAATATGAATTTTCTACCAAAACTTTTTCAAAAAAAAAACTCCCATGTCTGACCACCTTAACTAATAGAAAATTTTACCAAATTTAATTTTTTAAAAAATTTTCTTATACTAGGCGAAGCATAGAATGTGACACAACTTTTAGATTTAAAAAATGTTATACCATTTGAAAGTTATAGCTATTTTTCAATCAGTATGTCAATCAGCACTTTACAATAATCTTCATTGATAATTAACTAATAAATACTTATCGAACTCAAAATTTGACAAAAATTATATCGATGAAATGTTGAGAGCGATATTAAAAAACTCCTTTTGTTTCATTCAATTTCAATCAAAATAACATTGTCAGATTGCTAGCCGAAGTCTAAGTGTCACTGAAACCCTCCTCAAACATGTTTTTTGGGTTGACCGAGCAGGCTTGATAAAAACCAGGCCTAATCGGATATTCGATATGGCTCATTGAGCCCCCATCTGCTTTTGGAGAGAAATTTCAAATCACAAGACATTTTAGAGTGAAAACTGAGTTTTTGATTTATAGTTTATAAATTATCAATTATTTGAGTTATATTGCTATGTAAAAATATATATTATATATATATATATATATATAATAACGTAACGTAAAGATATAACATATAATAAATTATATTATTCTTATTATAATCTATAAATATAATATATATTATTATTATTTATCCTATATTTTTATTAAATAAATTAACATAATATATTATATATATATATATATGTTATTAATATATAATAATATATTATCTTATTAGTTTATAATATATAAATATTATATGTATATCTATATCTATATATATATATATATATATATATATATATATATATATATATATATATATATATATATATATATATATATATATATATATATATATATATATCCCTAGGGGTCCGAGGACCGACAGGGACATATTAGAATCATTCTTATGGGTCGAAAGGGGTCATAAGGTGATTTATGACACCCTCCGACCCATTACATGATGACATATGTCCCTAGGACCCCTACTGACATATTAGAATCATTCAAAATCGTTCTTATGAGTCAAAGGGGGTCATAGGTTGACCTATGACCCCCTTCGACCCATTACATGACAACATATGTCCCTAGGGGTCATAGGACCCCTAGGGACATATTAGAATCATTCTTATGGGTCTCACCCTATGACCCCCTTCGACCCTTTAAATGATGACATTTATCTTTAGGGCTCCTAGGACCCCTAGAGACATATTAGAATCATTCTTATGAGTCGAAAGGGGTCATAGTTTGACCTATGACCCCCTTCGACCCTAAGGGTCTTAGGACCCCTAGGGACATATTAGAATGCTTCATATGCATCAAAGGGGTTCATAGCTTGATATATGACCCCCTTTGCCCCATTTGAACAATTCTAATATGTCCCTAGGACCCCTAGGGACATATGTCATCATGTAATGGGTTGACCCATAAGAATGATTCTATTATGTCCCTATGGATCCTAGGACCCCTAGGTACATATGTCATCATTTAATGGGTCAAAGGGGGTCATAGGTCAACCTATGACTCCCTTTGACCCATTTGAACAATTCTAATATGTCCCTAGGGATCTTAGGACCCTTAGGGACATATGTCATCATGTAATGGGTTGAAGGGGATCATACGTAAACCTACGACCCCCTTTGACCCATAAAAATGATTCTATTATGTCCCTAAGGGTCCTAGGACCCCTAGGGACATATGTCATCATTTATAGGGTCGAAAGGGGTCATAGGTCAATCTCCAACCCCATTTGACACATTTGAATGATTCTAATATGTCCCTAGGGGTCCTAGGACCCCTAGGGACATATGTCATCATGTAATAGGTTGAATGGGGTCATAGGTCAACCTATGACCTTCTTTGACCCATAAGAATGATTCTATTATGTCCCTAGGGGTCATAGAATCCCTAGGGGCATATGTTATCATTTAATAGGTCGAAGTAGGTCATAGGTCAACCTATGACCCCCCTTGACCCATTTGAATGATTCTAAAATTTTCTTAGGCATCCTAAGATCCCTGGGAACATATGTCATCATGTAATGAGTCGAAGGGGGTTATAGGTCAACCTCTTACCCCCTTTGACCCATAAGAATGATTCTATTATCTCCCTAGGGGTCCTACAACCACTAGGGACATATGTCATCATTTAATAGGTCAAAGGGGGTCATAGGTCAACCTATGAACACCTTTGACCCATAAGAATGATTCTAATATGTCCCTAAGGGTCTTAGCACCCTTAGCGACATATGTCTTTATGTAATGGGATAAAGAGGGTCATAGGTTGAAAATGGGTCATAGGTCAACCTATGACCCCCTTTGACCTATTTGAATGATTACAATATGTCCCTAGGGGTCCTAGGACCCCTAGAAACATATAATCTATGACCCCCTTTGACCCATAAGAATGATTCTATTATGTCCCTAGGGGTCTTAGGACCCCTAGGTAGATATTTCATCATGTAATGGGTCGAAGGGGGTCATAGGTGAACCTATAACCCCCTTTGACCCATAAGAACAATTCTAATATGTCCTTAAGGGTCCTAGGACCCCTAGGGATATATATCATCATGTAATAGGTCGAAGCCTATGACCCTCTTTCACCCATAAGAACGATCATAATATGGACTCCTAGGGACATATGTTATCATGTAATGAGTTGAAGGGGGTCATAGGTCAACCTATTACACCCTTTGACCCATTTGAACAATTCTAATATGCTTTTCATCATGTAATGGGTCGAATGCGGTCATAGGTCAACCTATGACCCCCTTTGACGCATAAAAAAGATTCTATTATGTCCATAGGGGTCCTAAGACCCCTAGGGACATATGTCATCATTTAATGGGTCGAAGGGACCTATGACCCCCTTTGACTGATTTGAATGATTCTAATATGTCCTTTGGGGTCTTAGAACTCCTAGGGACATATGTCATAATGTAATGGGTCGAAGGGGGTCATAGGTCAACCTATGACCCCCTTTGACCTATTTAAATGATTTTAATATGTCCCTCGGGGTCCTAGGACCCCCAGGGACATCTGTTGTCATCTAATGGGTCAAAGGGTGTCATAGGTCAACCTATGACCCCCCTTGACCCATTTGAATGATTCTAATATGTACTTAGGGGGTCCTACAACCCATAGAGACATATGTCATCATGTAATGGGTTGAAGTGGATCATAGCTCAACCTATGACCCCCTTTGAGTCATAAGAATGATTCTAATATGTCCATAGGGGTTCTATGACCCCTAGGGACATATGTAATCATTTAATGGGTTGAAGGGGTTCATAGATCAGGTCAACCTATGACTCCTTTGACCCATAACTATGATTCTAATATGTCGCTAGCCATCCTAGGACCCTTAGGGACATATGTCATCATATAACGGGTTGAATGGGATCATAGGTCAACGTATGACCCCCTTTAACCCATAAGAATATTCTATTATGTCCCTAGGGGTCGTAGGACCCCTATGGACATATGTCATCATCTAATGGGTCAAATGGGATCATAGGTCAACCTATGACCCCCTTTGACCCATAAGAATCATTCTATTATGTCCTTAGGGGACCTAGGAACACTAGGGACATATGTCATCATTTAATGGTTTGAAGAGGGTCTTAAGTAAACCTATGACCCTCTTTGACCCATAAGAATGATTCTATTATGTCCCTAGGGGTCGTAGGACCCCTAGGGACATATGTCATCATCTAATGGGTTGAAGGGGATCATAGGTCAACCTATGAACCCCTTTGACCCATAAGAACGATTCTATTATGTCCCTAGGGGTCCTAGGACCCCTAGGGACATATGTCATCATTTAATGAGTTGAAGGACCCATAAGAATGATTTTAATATGTCCCTAGGTGTCCTAGGGACATATGTCATCATCTAATGGGTTGAAGGGGGTCATGGGTCAACCAATGACACCCTTTGACCCATAAGAAGGATTCTAATATGTCCCTAGGGGTCCTCGGACCACTAGGTGCATATGTCATCATGTAATGGGTCGAATGGGGTCATAGGTCAACCTATGACCCCCTTTTACCCATTTAAATGATTCTAATCTGTCCTTAGGGGTCCTAGGACCCTTAGTGATATATCTTGTCATGAAATGGATCGAGGGGGGTTATAGGTCAACCTATGACCCCCTTTGACCCATAAGAATGATTATTTTATGTCCCTAGGGTCCTAGGGAGATATGTTGTTATTTAATAGGTCGAAGGCCTTTGACCCACAAGAACAATTCTAATATGTCCCTAGGGGTCCTAAGACCCCTAGGGACATATGTCGTTATGTAATAGGTCAAAGGGGGTCATAGGTTAACATATGACCCCCTTTGACCTATTTGAACAATTCTAATATGTCCCTAGGGGTCCTAGGACCCCTAGCGACATATGTCATCTTGTAATGAGTCAAAAAGGATCATAGGTTAACCTATGACCCCCTTTGACCCATAAGAAAGATTCCAGTATTTCCTTAGGGGTCATAGAACCCTTAGGGACATATGTCGACATATAATGAGTCGAAGGGGGTCATAGGTCAACTTATGACCCACTTTGACCCATTTGAATGATTCTATTATGTCCCTAGTAGTCCTAAGACCCCTAAGGACATATGCCATCATTTAATGGGTCAAAGGGGGTCATAGGTCAACCTATGACCCCCTTTGACCCATAGGAACCATTCTATAATGTCCTTAGGGGTCCTAAGACCCCTAGGGACATATGTTATTATTTAATGGGTCGAAGGGGGTCATAGGTCAACATATGACCTCCTTTGACCCATAAGAATGATTCTAATATGTCCCTAGGGATCCTAGGACCCCTAGGGACATATGTCATCATCTAATGGGTTGAAGGGGGTCATAAGTCAACCTATAACCCCCTTTGACCCACAAGAATGATTATATTATGTCCCTAGGGGTCGTAAGACCCCTAGGGACATATGTCATCATTTAATGGGTTAACCTATGACCCGCTTTGAATCAGAAAAATGATTCTAATATGTCCCTTGTGTTCCTAGGACCCTTAGAGAAATATGTCATCTTGTAATGGGTCGAAGGGGGTCATAAGTCAACCTATGACCCCATTTCACCCATATGAAGCATTCTAATATGTCCCTAGGGTTCCTAGGACCCCTAGGGTGATATATATTAATATATATTGTATTTATTGATTATAATAGTAATAAGATAATATATTATTATATATGATAACATAACTCATAATAATAATAATATATTATAGATTATAATAATAATATATATTACTAACATATATACTAGGGGTCTTAGGACCCCTAGGGACATATGTTGTCATGTAATGGGTCAAAGGGGGTCATAGGTCAACCTATGACCCCCTTTGACCCATTTGAACAATTCTAATATGTCCATAATAGTGTTAGGACCTCTAGGGACATATATCGTCATGTAATGGGTCAAAGGGGGTCATAGGTCAACCTATGACCCCCTTTGGCCCATAAGAATGATTCTATTATGTCCCTAGGGGTCTTAGGACCCCTAGGGACATATGTCATCATGTAATGGGTCGAAGGGGATCATAGGTCAACCTATGACCTCCTTTGACCCATAAGAATGATTCTCTTATGTCCCTAGGTGTCCTAGGACTCCTAGGGACATATATCGTCATTTAATGAGTTTAAGGGGGTTATAGGTCAACCTATGACCCCCTTTGACCCATTTGAACAATTCTAATATGTCCTTATGGGTTGTAGGACCTCTAGGGACATATGTCATCATGTAATGGGTCAAAGGGGGTCATAGGTCAACCTATGACCCCATTTCACCCATATGAAGCATTCTAATATGTCCCTAGGGTTCCTAGGACCCCTAGGGTGATATATATTAATATATATTGTATTTATAGATTATAATAGTAATAAGATAATATATTAATATATATGATAACATAACTCATAATAATAATAATATATTATAGATTATAATAATAATATATATTACTAACATATATATATATATATAAATAATATAGTATGTTATTATATTTAATAAAAATATAAGGAAAATAATAATAATATAAATTATATTTATATATTATAATATATTATTATATATTAATAGATTATATGTTATATCTTGACGTTACATTATTATATATATAATATATTATAATACATCTTTACATAGTAATATAATTGAAATAATTTATAAATCATAAACTATAACTCCCAAACTTGGGTTTCCCTCGAAAAGTCCCTAAGTCACATATCGGATATCTGATATTAATCGCATCAATTTCTAACATATTCCCTATCCCTGTAGACTCGACAACATCACTTTTTGAGTTTTTGTTCACGAGTTTTACAAAAAGTCACATTTTGGGGCCCAACCATTCGAAAAAAGTTCAAAAATATAGCATTAGGTGTTCGATAGTGTCATCTAAATGGGGATCAACAATCGTCAAATTGCTAAACACAAAAGGAAGATATCCAATGAAGACATTATGACATATATGGAAAGGGACAAAATGGAACACCAAAGAAAAAGACAAGTTATGCTAAATATTAATTAGGTTGATGATGATTTAGTCGAAGGTGAAATCATAGAGTCAGATAATGAATATGTACATTTGGTGAATCAAAATGTACCTATTGAAAATGATAATGCCGAAATTGAAAATTTAGAGAATGAAAATTTTGAAGACGAAATACTACCAAGTCATAATCCAAATTGCATAATTGACCATGTCAAACATGACAATGCACATGAACCTAATGCACAAGAACCTTACATATCTCCTAATTATAATCAACATGAAGGTTATAAAACACCAAAATGGATAATTGAAATTGATGAATGATTATTACTAGTTTGAAAGGGAAAAAATGTGAAAAAACCATTCGATTATGTTCTTCAAGACTATATTATATTTTTTTGGCAACAAGATAGTGGTAGAGCAATGTAAGCTTTTCATGCACTTATTAAAGATGCAAAAGATGAGACTTATGATTTCAAAATTGAAGATTCATGTCAATAAAAAGTTGGAAGGAAATGCCATTATTGTGAAGAATCTTTTCAGTGCTATTAATAGCGTTGGGAAAAATAGTAGGGCAAAGGATAACAAAGCTTCTCGAAGGGTTATTACAACCTCTTTGGTAAGTCATCATTTGAGAAAGGGTAGATATATGAGACAAACTTCTATTGATTTGAATCTAAATCATACTACTTTGAGACGAGCAATTAGTCAATAAGAGAAAATTGATGATCCTCTTCAAAATGAAACATGGGCATTTGGTGGTAGACTTCCACATTTTGATAAGAAGCTATCCAATGATGTGAAGGAAAAAATTACACAATTTTGGCACTCTAACTCACAAGTATCACCAAATGCTAAAGACATGTTAAAGTTGAGAATTGGCATCCAAGACCGCACGTCACATGCTAAACACTATTTGGAGGTAAGTCAAACTATGTTGTTCAAACAATTTAGAGAGAGTCATCCAAGTCTTCATATATCACAAAGGGATTTTGAATCTTTGAAGCCATTTTATTGTGTGCCACTCAAAATTTGAAATACATGTTGTTGCAAATATCATGTTGAGTTTTCTATGCACTATGAACTATTACGCTCCATCCATTCTACTTTGCATAGTAAGAAAATATTGGAAGATTGTGGTGCTAGTGGGCTTCCAAAATCATCAAGAGACTTACTAGATCAAATTTTATGTTGTAAAGTTGATGGTTGTTTCTTTTATAAAAATGCTCGCTTAAATGAGAAGTATTCAGAATGTGGTGTCTTATCCAAGTTTGACACATGTTTCCATGAGGGGTGTGAACAAGATCTTGGAAAGACAATAGTAAAAAAAAATGTATATGAAACAGTGAAATATACATTGAAGAGTGGAGGTGAGAGCTCTAGATGTGAATTGGTTGGAAAAGATATAAGTGTGGCTAGTTTTATTTTAGATTTCAAGGAAATTCTTTTTTACAAGTATGCAAGACATAGTCATAGGTCTCAATGGTTGGATGAACAATTTAGAATGTGCAAGGAGACTTTTCCCATTGGCACTATTATATCAGTTGTTGATTTTTCTAAGAACTACACATTGTAACCTCAAAATAAGACACAATCTCAGTATTACAACTCTATTCAGATTGCCATTTTTATTCACATAACATATAGACATGCCCCTGATAGTGCGAAAGATAATCGAAAGATTATTAGAGAGTATCATTTTTATATGAGTGATGATAGATCTCACTCTCATGAGTTTGTGCAACATTGTTTTGAGAATTATTTTAATTTCTTACATGAGCATGCAATTTCTATGGATAGACATATCATTTGGTCAAATAACTGTACAGGTCAATTCAAGAATTCTCACATGTTTTATTGGTTGTGTAGGATGCACGTAGAGAGAGGGGTGCCTCATAGTTGGAGTTTTTTTTAGTCCAGCCATGGAAAAGGGGAACATGATGGAGTGGGGGCATGTGTGAAGAGAGCTCTAGTTAAGGGGCAAATGAAGATTTCAGCAATAGAGCTTCTTGATGCTCGTAGCATTGTTGATTGGTGTAGTTTAGCATTATCATAGGGGGGGGGATCTTGATTCATTGGTACACAGGTTATTTTGATTGGTTGAGGAAGGGTTCATAGTTGATAGATTAGATTGTGCTACAGTGAGAGACTCATAAAAAATGCATTCATTTTGGAACTCTGATTCTAGTACATGGACCATTTGGACACTATAGCTAGCTTGCTTTTGTCCTAGTTGTTTTCAGTGTGATTGGGATCACTGTGAGTCAAGTGAGTGGGTGGACATATGGGCTCCACATTATCTTACTCCATTTTTTATCATACCCTCTATTAGAAATGATGACATGGAAAGTTCACTTGAGCATAACCATCTGCCAGATCTACTTCAACCAGGACATGTCTTTGCATTGGTTGCACCATAAGGGAATGATGAGAAATTGAATCATTAGTTCCATTAGCTTTTGATGGGTAGGTGAACCTAGTCACACCCTTGTTTCAGCCACGGAGACCATCCATCATTTATGGCCACCCCATATCGAGGAGTCTCCAAGGTGCTCTAAGTGCATTTTGAGGTCAATCTTTCGACAGTCATAACTCAAAACTCATGAGAGTTATAGATGAACTATCAAATGCTATAGGATAGTGATGCTAAGGCCTAAAATAACCTATCTCATTTTTGAGAGATCACATTTCATTTGGATTTGGTATAGCGATCTCACTCGATGCCAAAACTCATTGTGTGCCTCAGTTCATAGGTGCACCACAATGTAACTTTGAAATTGCTAATCTTGGCATTGAATCATTAGCACCATTAGCTCTAGCTAGGCGAGTGAACCCTAATCACACTCTTGTTTCAGCCACAGAGATCATCCATCATTTGTAGCCACCCCATACCGAGGAGTCTCTAAGGTGCTCTAAGTGCATTTTGAGGTCAATCTTTCCATGGTCATAACTTAGACCTCATGAGGGCTATCAATGAAATATCAAATGCTACAGGATGGTGATACTAATACCTAAAATAACCTATCTCATTTTTGAGAGATCACATTCTGTTTAGATTCAGCAAAGCAATCTCACTCGATGCCAAAACTCACAATGTGCCTCAGTTCATAGGTGCACCACAATGTAACTTTGAAACCACTGATCTTGGAATCGAATCATCAGTGCCATTAGCTTTGGGTGGGTGGATAAACTCTAGTCACACCCTTCTTCCAGCCACAAAGACCATTCATCATCTATGGCCACCTCGTACGAAGGAGTCTCCAAGGTGCTCTAACTACCTTTTGAGGTCGATATTCTGATGGTCATAACTCGAAGCTCATGATGGCTATCAATGAAATCTTAAATGCTAGAAGATGGTGATGTTGAGGCCTAAAATAACCTATCTCATTTTTGAGAGATCACATTCCATTTGCATTCGGCACATCGATCTCACTCGATGCCAAAACTCACAGTATGCCTTAGTTCATAGGTGCACCATAGCGTAACTTTAAAACTGCTAATCTTGGCATCAAATCATTGCCACCATTAGCTTTAGATGGGTGGGTGAACCCTAGTCACACCCTTGTTATATCCATGGAGACCATCCATCATTTTCAGCCACCCCGTACCGAGGAGTCTCCAAGGTGCTCTAACTGCATTTCAAATTTGATCTTTCAATGGTCATATCTTGAAGCTCGTGAGGGCTTTCGATGAATTGTCAAATGCTATAGGATAATGATGCTAAGGCCTAAAATAAGATATCTCATTTTTGAGAGATCACATTCCATTTGGATTCGGCACAGTGATCTCGCTCGATGCCAAAACTCATAGTGTGCCTCAGTTCATAGGTGCACCACAGCATAACTTTGAAATTGCTGATCTTGGCATTGAATTGTCAGTGCCATTAGCTTCAGATGGGTAGGTGAACCCTAGTCACACCCTTGTTTTTGCCACAAAGACCATCCATCATTTGTGGCCACCCCCTACCGAGGAGTCTCCAAGGTGCTCTAAGTGCATTTCGAGGTCGATCTTTCGATGGTCATAACATAGACCTTGTGAGGGCTATTGATGAGCTATCAAATGCTATAGGATGTTTATGCAAAGGCATAAAATAACCTATCTCATTTTTGAGAGATCACATTCCATTTGCATTCGGCACAACGATCTCACTTGATGCCAAAAGTTGTAGTGTGCCTCAGTTCATAGCTGCACCATAGCGTAACTTTAAAACCGTTGATCTTGGCATCGAATTGTTAGTGACATTAGCTTTGGGTGGGTGGATGAATCCTATTCACACCCTTCTTCTAGCCATGGAGACCATCCATCATCCGCGGCCACCCCGTACTGAGGAGTCTCCAAGGTGCTCTAAGTGCCTTTTGAGGTTGATATTTCAAGGGTCATAACTTGAAGCTCATGCGGGATATCGATGAGCTATTGAATGCTATAGGAAGATGATGTTGAGGCCTAAAATAACCTATCTCATTTTTGAGAGATCACATTCTGTTTGCATTCGGCACAACAATCTCACTCGATGCCAAAACTCACAATGTGCCTAAGTTCATAGGTGCACCATAGCATAACTTTGAAACCACTGATCTTGGCATCAAATTGTCAGTACCATTAGCCCCAGGTGGGTGGGTGAAGCTTAGTGACACCTTTTTTTTAGCCAAAAAGACCATACATCATCCATAGCCACCCCATACCGAGGAGTCTCCAAGGTGCTCTAAGTGCATTTTGAGGTCGATATTTTGAGGGTCATAACTTAGAGCTCGTGAGGGCTATCAATGAACCATTGAATGCTACAAGATGGTGATTTTGAGGCCTAAAATAACTCAGAGCTCATGAGGCCTATTGATGAATTGTCCAATCAAGTCTCTTAAGTTGAGATATTTTGATGTTATGTTGAAATTGAAAAGTTGTAGTATGAGGATAGTAACAAAGTGAAGTCCTAGTTATCAAAGATTATGAATCTATGAATGACTTGGTGGTTGGGAATAGAATCCATGGTTGAGAAGTGGAGTCTTAACCATGTTGAGATTAGATTTGAAGCCAAGAGTTAGTTTCAAGGTTGAAGGTGGAGTTTAAAATCAGATTTGGGGTTATCTGAACCTTGTGTAGGAGATTAACAAGTGTGTTTATGTCATGATAGCACTTCAAACTATACATTGCATCCAAATTTGATAATAAAGGTTGTTAAAATGTTATTAAAAATTTATTGCATTTGGATCGAATATAAAAAACATAATCAAAATTAATGATATTCCATAAACATGAACAATACACATGATCCACGATAAATTGAACAATACTAGATACTAAATTAAGACGTATATCATTGTACACATAAATGACAAAAATATATATCAAAATACATGTATCCATAGAAAATTTTTTACACAAATATATATCAAAGATCATATATCCATAGACAAAGTACTCAAATATATATATATATATATATATATATACATAGATCCATATACAAAATGTGGTTGATCATACCATTAGAATGTGTATAATATGAAAGTTTCTATATACAATGTGGCATATTCCATCTCAAAATGTCTCATAATGCATCCTATGACAACTATACTATCCTAGGGTGTTGGTGGATGATCAAAATGCAGCCTCTTCACTACACTAGGTGGATCGGATGCCTCCTACATAAACAAAAAAGGAAAACCTAAACTTAGACTACTAAATTTATATGATTCTACGTATCTAACATTGAATTACTCAAATTCATAATGATCTTTTTTCTAATGGAGATTTATACTATCAAAATTTCATAATAAATACCTCTTGTTGACCTCCTGCACCGATCTGGAGTCCTCTCGTATGCCCTCAAAAATGCTAGTACCTCTCTGATTGTGGGCTATATATGTTCAAATAACTTTCTTAGATGAATTTACAATTTAAACTATAACATTATAATTCATAGCATGCTAAATTTGTAACATATTTAATCATGAATTCAAACTACAACTTACTATTGTAGGCTCCTCCTCAGGAGTGAGTGGCTGCATCATCAAATCTACATAACTCTCCCATTGACCTCATGTGCACTAGAAGTCTCCTATGAGATACAAAATAGTAGTTGTTAATATCACGAAAATCAGTTTTGAATTTATTTATGAAAGTAAGGATAATAAAAAATAAATGATACTTATACATACAATGGGGCTCTCATTGCGAATGGAAATCTCTGATGGTCTATGATGCAGAATCTGTATAGGCTCATCGCCAGTAGCCATGTCCTATATACAATAAAGAATGTAATTAAATGGGATTACCACAAATATTTTACAAGAATGCATTGATATTTAATCAAATAGAAAGTGCCTAATTACCTTTCCTTTGTCAATGCATGATGGCTCGACCCCTGCACTTTGTCCCCTCGGGATAGGTGCTACCTGCAAGATAAAAGAAAGATTAGCAACCATATATGCTACAATATCAAATAGAAAAAAAATGAGAACACAAAATAATGTACCGTAGATGTCTCAAGGCCAAATGAAATGACTGAGAGCATGGCATCATCAATCTGTCTGAGCTCCTCCTCAGTCATCAATTAAACATGATTAAAGATTGCATACATATAAAAGTCAATATGGCTTAAAAATTAAAATTACTATATTATAAAAATTAACTGTAAATCACATATGTCATAACAAAAAAATATATACACATACCAACACTGAAGGATTCCATGCCTCTGCATTCCCCTCCTCTCTCGCATCAAGGTTTGTAGCCTTTGCATGTGTCTTGTGTATCCTCATCTAATACAAAATAATACTCAGGAAGATCACCTATGGGACCTAGGCAAATATTCTTGCACTTAATGCAAGTGTGAGGTACACAAATGTGTGATGAGCTAGCCGATGATGAACTAGCACTAGCATCATCAAAACGAGGAGGTAGGACCTACCTAGCCTAAGATATCATTAGGCTATTTAGCCTATGAATGGCTCTAATGGTATGAGAGCTAGCCTCTCTCATAACATTTGGATGCTACACTCGAGGAGAAGGGGAGATACCAATGGGGTGGGACAAAAGTACCAACTTTCTTCTGCTAGGAAGAGGGTCTGTCCTGAGGAGCTCCTAGTCGTAAGCCCATGTTGGGCTTCATGCTCCAATATTTCACTTTAAATTTCAACACAAATTCTGCATATAATTTTCTAATGAAATAAAATGGTATGTCTAGATTACCATGTGGAGGGATATCAAAGACCATCCACCAATGATCCCAAAAGTTTGCACGTATGGCATCATTTGTGCACCATTTAATCAATAGTTTGGATTTTTTTGGGTTCACTGGTAAACCTGTTTTCAGGTTCACAAAAAGGCTAGCCAAATCATCTTTGCTTATGTTGAGGGCCACAACCTCATCATAATCCAAACCATCATCAAACATCTTGTGCATTTCATCATGCCAATGAAGAGCAACATTTTCTTGGTTTGTAAGGGTTTCAATGTTATCCACTATGGTGTTTAACGTGGATAACATAGGAGCCAATGCGGGTACATTATTATATGTTCTATGCAAACCTCTCAAATTGGTGAGATTTTTATTTATCAAATCCTCGATTTGAGGAGGGTTTTAAGGGGGTAGAGAATCATTTGGTAGACAATTTTGTGGGGGTACTAGATCATTTGGTTGGGGGTTACGAGGAATATTATTCCCTACCTCAGTGTCATCATTCTGATCAACCATTCCTATTGAATTGCAAAAGATAATATATATTTAAAAAACCTTAATTTTAACCTTTTTTTAAAAAAAAACCCTAGACTCAACTAAAACAAACAAAATCATGCTAAAATCTATTGAATTTAGATTAAAAATGAGTTTAAAAAAAAAAGAAACATACTTTAATATCCGATATCCGATCGTATATCTGATACTCGATCACATGCAAATACTGGCCCCTAAATATGCGAAATAAGGGCCCGTGGGTTTGGTTCTTTTTATGTAATGTCACAGATATCAGATATTCAATATTATATCGAATATCCAATTCAATATCGGATATCTGATATGGTGCATATCTTATATTTTATAAATAATATAACATATATAACATATAACATATATCTTATATTTTATATATAAGATATTACATTATATTATATTTTATATTATATTATGTTATTATAATATAATATATTATTATATTATTATAATATAATATTATTATTATATTATATTATAATAATTTATAATAATTTATATACTTTTATTATATATTATATTATAATATATTACTTTATTATTATTATATTTTATATTATATTATATTTTATATATATTATATTACATTAATATATATTATAATATAAAATATTATATTATATTATATTATTATAATGTATTATATTATATTATATTATTATAATATAATACTTTATAATATAATATTATATGATTATAATATAATAATAATATTATTATTATATTATAGTATAATTATTATTATTATAATAATACTATATTATATAATATTAAATAATATATTATACCATTATAATATAATATTTTTATATTATTATAACATTATAATAATAATGTTATAAGATTACTAAATATCTGATGCCAAATCGGATATCCGATAAGGCTCAGCCTTTCCTTCTAGGTTTGGTACCTGGATAGGTGGAAAAAGGTCAAAGCAGATTTTGAAGCACTTTTAGACATGTTCAAACTCTATTTTTTTCACATCGCCACTTTTTGGCACACCATGATCCTGCACATACCCTTATGTGGACCTTCAATCTGATCTTGAATTTGAACATATGAAATTTGAGGTTCATTTTTAGGTTCAACCAAAACTTAGAACTATGCCTTCTTCGTGAGACATAGTCTACAAAATCATCATTACCGATAAAGACAAACCACAATGCCAAGGCAATTTAGGGATTCTCACCATGGTGATAATTTTCAAAATTTAAAAACCTGGGTGCTAAAATTATTCTTACAGCTGGCTTTGATTAGGGATGTGGATCGTAAAGGACATGAAGAATCCAAGAAGCCTCTAGTACGAGACTAGTGCTTAGCCATTAGAAAAATAGAGTCAAAATATAATAGAGGTCAAGGTAATGCCTTTAAGGAAGGGTGGAGAAGAAGGGAACACCAAACACCTGAACTAAGAAAACAACCAAAATTGCAAAGTAGATAGCTATTTACAAATATATATAGGTTGGCAAGTCTCACCACAAGAAATAGAGTTGTAGTAAACTTACAAAAATCCATTTACCGACTGTGAGAAGAAAGAGTCAGTCTATACTAATGAGTGGCATATGAAAGAATTAACTAAGGGCAACCTATTTGTGGAAACCTCATTACTACTGCAAGCTAAACTGATTATGTGTAGAGACCTTGTGTACAAAATATCTTGTCCAAAGAGCCACATTTCATGATAAACCTCTTCACCTATTTGTTAAATGGATTTTTTCTTTGAAGATAAATACAAATAATGACTCAAAATTCTTGGATGAAGGCACGAATTCTACCAACAATTGGATAGGTTATCATTGTATTGATAATCTTTCTCTGAATTGAGAGGCACAACTCCCTCTTAGATGATATTCAATGAATTAAATATCAGATTGTGTTTTTAACTTGAAAATGAAAAGGCTTTAGATATCCATCCATAATCATGAAAATAATATGATTACAGTTGGAAATATTCAAAGAAAGATGAATTAAATGGCAATCTGATCACAAATCTAGTCTTCTCCAATCACAAACAAATTAAGGAAGAGATTAATTATTTTAGGTTCTTAAAGTAAGTGCACACAAAACCAAACAATTTATAATGTTCCAACACATTTAATCTAGTTATACAACATGCACTAAAAAATATGAATGAAACAACTGATTGATCATTTTTTCAGTAAGAGAAGCTAGTGGCCAAATCAACAGATTCAACACATAGGCTTCCTTTTATTTTTGAATATAGATAGAATAACCTAAAGATCATTTACCCTTAAAATCCAATTAAAATATTCAAAAAGTGATCATCTATTAACCTCCCCTTATCTCCTATTAAAAAAGTATAAGATTCAAAAAATATATTCTCCCCCCTGAAGCCATAGGGCTGCTAAAAAGGAGAACCTTGAACTGAATCATTATTTGGTTCCTTTTGTAAATGAATCTTTGGAGCTTCCCCCATTGCCTATTTCTAACTTCCCTTTTTATAATGTTATAAACATAGTGTTGGAATAAGTATATGAGAAACAAGAAACTGAGGGGGGGGAGTTTGAATCGAGATCTTAAGTTTTTGACATTGAAACCAATTTCATTCATTCATACCTAATTCATCTGATAGATCTACCATAGTAACTGAAATATTGTAACATAAATGCAATAAATCACATCCATAAATACTTCAACACGTAACACAATAATTTGATAACATAGAAACACTTCAAGATGAAGGTAAAATTAGGGTGGGGATGAAACCCACAAATCTTTGATGTTGTAAAAATAAAGTTAACTTGCTAGGGTTACAATTTTTTATCATAAAAATATGATCTACCCTGTAAAGGGTCTTCCTTGTTAAAATCTTAAGAGACTATTAGCTCTCACCTTGGTGAAGACTTTTACACTCACAATGAAGTAAGGACTTTGTTAGGAGGTTTATATAGGTCTATTAGGACCACTATGTTAAGAGATTTACATTGTCTCAATTAACAATAACTAATTCAATAGTTGAGCCTCTATTTTCTTTGTAAGCTGATCTTGGGTCTCCTCTTTACTGTATCTCTTATCTAATCTCCTTATCTAATAACTTTGTTTTTCCCTTCACTTCTCTAATTGCTCGTTGACTACTCCACTTTCAATCTTTTCCTTTAGTTCTTCATCTGTGCATACACTATTATGCATCTCTTCAAAATTATATTTATTCTAGGGTTATAATCCTCCTTAAATAGATGTCATGTAAATGTTCTAGATCTTGATCGACAGTTTACACTTCATCATCTTTTTTCATTTACATCCCATTTTATGATTTGTTGAATTGCATGCCTAGGGATCATTACCTTCTAGAATGACACATGAGAAAAATCTTAGTTGTCTCTTCAAATATTAAATATCATAGAAAATTCATCCAAAATAGTTTACATATGTGGTTGTGTTGTTACAAACTTATATGTCAAAATTTAACTACTTGGTACTTGAGTGCTCTGATGCTTGGTCATGTAAACATCTTCACATTCTTAATCGGCTTCTATATAATATTTTGATTAGGACTTACTAACTTGAAAAAATACTCACTCTTAGCTATATTTCTCAACTCCAACTATATTTCTTGGCTCATTTATCTTCTTAGTTGCTATTGAATACTCAACAATCACTGTCTTGCTTGATATAAGTGTTGTATGCTTGCCCTTTACTAGATAACTTGGTCATAGTGATGACCTTGTAATATTACATAGTAAATAACTAAGTGTTTGGACACTGATCAACAAAATAAGCTTACAGATCAATAGTCTCCCCTTTGACATTAGTGGCAAAAAACATTTTTATGAAATCATTTTGTTCAAAAATGAGTACTCCCCCTGAGACCATAATGTGATCATCTAAAATATGATATTTGGTCTCTGATTCGCATATTGACTCTCCTTGTCTTATTCTTTCATAACCTCATGTATCATCATGTATTATCTTCATTCTCATTCCTCCTTGTTTTTGTCACTAATGGAACTCAGTGCTATTGGGGTTAATTGATACTTATCAAATAATTGTTGATGACTTCCCAAATTTTTGACATAACCTTTATTCCAGCTCTTCTTTACCTATTCAAAAATTTGAAATTGAACTTCTAGCTTGGCAGCTAGATCAATGAATCCTACAGTGTGTGAAAAATGTGTCTCTTTCTTAAAAATATCCCTAGCAATAGAGATTACCTTCTAAATTATCTCTATATGTGTCATTAATTGAAGTTGAATCAATGTCAACTTGTATGTTATCTCTATATCTCTAGTCATGAGCTCGGCTAATGTTTTCTAACTAAATTTCAGCTCATTATAAGAGGATGAGCTTGAACTTGCATTCTTTTTTAACACATTAACACTATCCTCGAACTTGCATTCTTTTTTAACTCATTAACATAAACTCTAATATCTACATGCAATAGCTCTAATGAGCATGAAGTATCTGTTGTAAAGAAATCAATATCATACAATTTCAAAAATAAAGAATTGATGGTCTTCAAAATTATTTCCAACTATGTAGTAGATGTAGAAAGCTTGGCTTTTCTCTGTACAAGTTCCTATGGGACTTTTTGTAAAATCTTATGCTACATTCACCTCTCAGACCATTATAATAACTTCTCATTGGTATTTATGTCATCTATCTAGATTCTATCAACTAAATACACTAGTTGATCTACAATTGCATGTTGATTATTCATATCTATGATTCCAAATTCATCTATAAAAATAACTTTGACAATATGAAGTATACGTCTTGTCTTTTTCTATGTTCTTAGCGGTTCTTGTTTTTCCTTATGACTCAAAAAATTTTGCAATTCTTGCATATGTTCTAATATAAGGTTACTCAAATCATACATAGGTAATGTAATTACCTCATCAAGGATTACTAACTCATTACTTTCCTCTCCTGCATGAGTGATATACTTAGATCATGAGGTTGTATCACTTGGTAGTAATAGTTTAAATTATTTCCCCTTTTTACTTGATCTTAGCTTGGGCTGCTACACTTGTGTACAAATCACTCATTCCATAGGTGTTACATTTGTTTGTTCTTTAGCCTTCACACTCAGAAGTTGAATAAGAGATTGAGTAGCCTACTTCACTTTCTTATGTAACTTCATCCTCTACTGATTTAGTGCAAGAATCTTTCTCAAAATTTACTTTCTTTTTAAAAACTTTCATAAATGTTGTTGGAGTATATACAATTAATGCCTTACCAAGTTGCTCAACACTTGTATCCTCTACAAATAATGTGACATTAACATCATCAATCTTCTTGACTTCAAGTGTTGGATATTCAACTATTTGTAACAAAATTAGTTAGTACATAGTTTTCTTGAGTCATTCATTAAACCTTGAATTTCCTCTTTTATCATTATATTTGGATTAGGTTGAGGGGTGTCAGAGTCATCTTAAATTTTGACTATCTCTTTTTGTTCATACCTTTTGATAAGTTGCTAACTCCCCCCTATCATCTTGGCCATTTCTTGCTTATATTTATCTTCAAATTATGTGGCATCTCAACCTTCCCTCACTTCCATAGATGGAGTAAGAAATTCAACTTCACCCTTCCTTACTCTAATGCTATCTTGTTAGACCTTGCAAGCTTTATTTTTCAAAACTTTATATGCCCTCATAAACTTCTTAACAAAGTATTTAAGGGCTATAAACATTTGATTCTTCTCAAAATCTAGCATAACTTGTGCCAATCTTGTTTCTCTTATTTTCTTTACAATGGACAATGCTCATTTCCACTTAGCATCCACTCTTTTGTATAATCCCACTAGAAAATCAATTCCCAATTCTAGGGTTGTGCATCTAAGTTACATCATCATCATATCAATCATTAGACCTTCAAGCTTAACTTGATCATCAATATTTAAAGAATCATATTGAATGTCTTTGAATCACATTATGATTTTTGATTCTACCAATTTTTCACATACCTAATCCATAGTCAAAGGAAGGAACTTTTTCAAAAAAAAAAATTCTCAATTCATCAGATTTTTTTTTTCATATTTTTCCTCTTCCTCTTGTGTGATGGTCAAATTTATCCTTGTATTTTTTTCACTTCTATCAATTTCCTCCTCTTGGATGGACTTCCAATTAATTGGTTAGAAAGATGAAATGATGACCTTTTTTTGCTGATGATCACCTTGCTCTTTGGCTTCTAAGGTGTAACAATTTCTTGCATGTCTTTCCTCAAGTCTTCTTGCACCTTAGGTTCTATAACAACAACCTTTTTCTATTTGGTGGCCCCTAGCTTGACAATTGCAAGCGCTTTACCTTTTCTTTCATTGGCCTCAGTGGGTTATCTCAAGCCTTCTTCTTATTCCTTCTTACTAGCCTCAACAACTTTCCCTTTTCTTTTCTTTCTTTCTTTAGGTGTGTGATTCTTAGTAGTAAACTCGACAATAACAATCTCATATGTGCCAAACTGCTTGGCACTAGCATCAATATCTTTTGCTAAAAGTGCAGTAAATGCTATCATTACATCATTTATATTTACTTCATATTGTATTGAACTTAGCCATGCTACTCTTGGTAATACTTTCTATGCCTACACAAAATCTATGTCCACAATAAAACACAATTTATTATAATATCTCTTGACAACTAATTTTAGAGTTCTCATTTTGCTCTTCATTTTGACTTTAAATTATTCAAAGTAATTGTCCATTATAGTTTTGAAATTCTTTCACAATCTATCTAATAGATCATTTATCTTCTCCATTACAAGTTTATTACTATCCCATCCAATTGTTCTAATGGTAGGAAAATAATTTTGCACATTAAAAAATATAAAAATTAGTAGGGAACCAAAATTACAAGTTATGTTCTTTACTTTTCTCACTACCTTCAGGTTCTCTATAAGTTGGTATATTTGCAGCTCGACAAGATCATATGAATAATATTACTTCACAAATTTGTAGCCTAAATCCACTACAACATAGGGCATGCTCTTCAATCTACTAGATCGATAGAACTTGTGTGCAATAACACAAACAAAAAATTCTATTAATGGATCCTCAATGTCATAAATTAACATACCAGAACCATTCCACTTCACTTTGGTTAGATTTTCAATTTCATTCTTTGTTCCTCTATTTATGCTCTTTGGTCAGTCCATTGTAGGGTACCCAATTACCCTATGAATTATTGCCTTGTTAATCTTGATTGACCCACCTTCTAACTAGATTTTCATGTCATGAACTCAACTGAGCATAATTTAGATCCATTCAAACTTGAAAACTTTAGGAAATCCTAGACAATGGGTAAGTCCTTTCTCTACAATGATCTTGAATTCATCCTTTAGGTTTTGATCAATGCATAGCTTCTGGTAAGTTGTTCTCATTTCAAAAACTTTGATTTCTCCAACTTTGCATTGTGAACATAATCTTTTATCTTGCACGGTAAAAAAATCTTGGTGGAATTGATGACAACACACCAATATCATCAATAGTGTTATAAATGCTAACTGAATTTCTAAAGTTTGGTGGGGGACTTTGATCATTCTTTATGACTTGAGCACTGCTATCCTTCAACATTTCACTTCCAGATGCCTACTCAAACTAGGGTTTTAAAAAAATCTTTCCACAAATATCTTCACTAAATATATAACTTAGAATTGAAAATAATACTTACTTCATTTCACAAATTTGTTGAGATGTTCTTGCACAGTTCACTAAAATTGCTTTAATTGACTTGAAATCTTCTAATGAGCTTCTTTGATCACTTTGAGCATGTAAATGAACCACTAAATACAATAAATACATTCAATCTTTCATTTTAGGTCTACAATAAATGTCTTCATACTTAGTTGGTGTATGCAAACTAGTTTTGTCTTCATTTAGGTCCGTATTATCTTTCTTAATCACATAGTCTATATTGTAAGGCTCGGTCAATATAGACTATATCACTAATTCTTGATACTTCATGATTTTGTATTTCTAGCAATTCTTAATGCATCTTTATTTATGAAGATATTAACCTTTGTCACTTTTATGCTAGGAACTAATGAAAAGTATAACATTGAATATATAGTTCTGACATACATTCTTTTCTTTAGTGAGATGTGATGTGATCACCTAATCCATCAAATTGGGCGATCATAGTTTCCTTGGCCCTACTACTTGCATCTCTTACTATTTCTATCCATGTTTTATTTCCTTTAGGTTTTGTCATTTCTATTACTTAGTATTGATGTTGGTGTCCTAGTTTTTTAGTTTCTATTGATGTGTCCAACATTGAGACAACTAAAATATATTATCTCTCCATTTAACCATTTCTTGTAATTTCCTCTAAAATGTGTTTTGATGCAATTCACTGGAATGTGTCCATATTATCCACAATAGTGACAATTGTACCATGTATTGTAATCCCAATTGTAGGTACCACCTTTCTTCGTTGTCTAAGTTTTTTTTTCAAGTAATCGGTTTGACTTTTTCTTGATTTTGCAATCACGAGCTCTATGTCCATATTTCAAAAATTGTAGCAATGAACTCATAATTTAGATTTTTCCCTGGTTGAGTCATTATTCTTTGATTTACATTCATATTCTTGATGTTTTTCTTTCTTACAATTAAAAAAATTACCATTTGGTTTAGGTTTTGGAATTTTCTTACCGTTTTTTCTTCTCCAAATGTTATTTGTATGTCCAATTTTCCCATAGTGATAACATGTAGTTTTTCCTATTGATTTTTCATTCCTTTTCTCTAAACTTTTTGATGATTCTCCTTCTTTAGTAGATGAATATTTCTTGTTATATCCAAGTACAAAAGTATCTTTTTTTCTAGGTGACTTCATCACTTCTTCAAACTACTTGATTGTTTCATTGGGTTTGTTCAATATTTCCATAAGTTCCTTTTCATGCCTTAACTCACCTTCCAATTGCTCATTCTATAGTCTTAGATTTGTGATCTCTACATCTTTTCTATTTGCTTCTTGATTTGCAATTACTGTATGATTTATCATGCCTAGCTAGTTGTTTGTAAGCTTCTATACTTAAATTTATCTAAGTCTTCTAGCTATCTTCCTTTCTTCTTCTTCAACCATGAGCTTATCTTCCATTGCTTTATTATTATTTTTTAATGCTTCACATAGTATAACTAATTGAATTTATTGTTTTTTCTTGATATCTTTTACTTCTTCACTATGGTCATTTTCTTCTCTAGGAATTTTTTCATTGCTTCATTGTTTCCACCAGTCTTTCCACTATCCAATAGCCCTTCAGTGTCAAATTATGTATATCGAGTGTCATTTAGCTGAATAGCTATCTCTCTTCTTCTCTTTACAAATTTTTGTAACTCTTATTTAGCTACTTCTAATTGTTGCAATACAATCTAAATTTCAATAATTTGATTCCTAAAAATCTTTCCCATCTCATACATTTCCATCTCCATGATCTTATCCTCTCAAGATTTTAGGATTTATGAAAAGAGAACTAAGCTTTGATACCAATTGTCTGAATAAGCAAATGGGAAACAAGATACTAGAGGGTGGGAGGGGGGGTGTGTGGGTGGGGGGTGAATTATGATCTTAAAATTTTGACTTTAAAACCAATTTAATGTATTCATAACTAATTTATCTCATAGATCTACAATAGAAACTAAAATTTTGTAACATCAATGAAATATAGCACATAGTTCAATAGTTCAACACATAACAGAATAATTTGGTAACCCAGAAACACTTCAAGATGAAGGTAAATTTGGGGTGAGGATGAAAACCATAAATCTTCACTATTGTAACAATACAATTAACTTGTTAGGGTCACAATTTTTTATCATAAAATATGATCTACCCTATGAGGGGTCTACCCTATTAAAAAGTTAAGAGAATATTAGGTCTTACCTTGTTAAAGGATTTTACACTCACAATGAAGTAAGGACTCTGTAAGGAGGTTTACGTAGGTCTATTAGGACCAATCTATTAAGAGATTTACCCTATCTCAATTAACAATAATTGATTCAGTACCTAACCCTCAGTTTTCTCTACAAGTTGATCCTTGGTCTCATCTATACTGTACATCTAATCTGATCTCCTTAATTGCTAACTCTATCCTCTCCTTCACTACTCTAATTACTCTTTATCTGCTCTTTTTTTAGACTTCACCTTTACTCCTTCATATGCACATATACTCTTACATATCTCTTCAACCTAATATTGATTCTAGGGTTAGAATCCTACTTAAATAGATTTCATGTGAAACTTCTAGATCTTGATCAATGGTTTACACTTCATTAGCTTTTGTCATTTACATCAAATTTTCTGATTGGTTTAGTTGCATGCCATGGGATCATTACCTTCTACAATGATGTGTGATTAACATCTTATTTGGCTCTTCAAATATTTTATATTTTATAAAGTTAGCCAAAATGGTTTGCATATGTGTTTGTGCCATTACGAACTTATATTTAAAAACTGAACTACTCAACACTTGAGCACTCTGACGCTTGGTCATATAAACATCCTCATGTTGCTACTTAACTTCTATATAACTATTTACTCAACACTTAGTATATTTCTTGGCTCATTTATCTTCTTAGTTACTACTAAATACTCAGAAATCACTATTATGCTTGGTATAAGTGTTGTATGCTTGGCCTTTACTAGATAAATTTGTTGCACTAATGACCTTGCAATCTTGCCTAGTAAATCACTAAGTGTTTGGATACTAATCGACAACATAGGCTAAGAGATCAACATATAGTTTATAATGTTACAATTATAGTACTCATATGGTGCATTTTTTTTACCCAAACAAGTGGCAATACTTTATTTAAATAATATAAGTTTTTTTCTCAAAATGTTGTGTCTTATAGAAATGTTGGCACCTGCATGTCTATCTATCACAAGATCATGGTTAAGGCTTCTAATATGACACCTAACCACATCTATTACTGTATTGGATTCTCAAACAATCCCATATTACATGTATCATTTTGTGGCCTTGATTGCTTTGCAAGCTCTCCTTGACTTGATTTCTTTTGTGATTAACATCAAACTTAATCTCAAACTTAATAAGAAAAAGTTACTTGAATAGGGCCCCATATTTAGTTTGGAACATGGTCCAAAATTAGATATTTCAAATATTATTGAGGGTAAATTGTATGAATTCATTCCATGATGTTTATTGTAGTGAGTCGGTGGCCTTTGATCAAATAGTTCCAAATTCTATAACATTGTCTTCATAAACCATAGTAGTTCAATCTTATTAAATGAGGACCTGTAATGTCCCAACTAGAGATCCTTGGAAATAGGGATAAATATAAGACAAGATTAAGGAAAAATTAAACAAGTATGGATGTACATGACAAACAACATATGAGGATCACAAAGATTGCAATGGAACACTAAACAAACATCCAAATGCCAATGGATCTCCAAATGACACTACTAATCAAAATGACTAACCACAGAAAGACACAAACAAATATGATTATGAAAACATACCAAATTTGGCATAAAATTCAAAGGTATTCAAGAACATCATAAAGGGTATCCAAAAAATTTCATAAAAACTTTCGATCAAACTAACAAGTGCCCACTATCTAGTCAGATAGGTTTTGTTCCAAATCCTAGGAGATACTTTAAATCAACAATATGTGATACTCTCTAGTATTGTACAACCTTTATAATGAAGGTTTGTGATACAATTAGGATTTTGATGAGACTTCTCAAGAGGGTGTGCAATACTTTAGAAGTATCATATGACCTTTCTCCAAGAGGCATACGATAAAACATAATGTCACATGATAGAGTTTACATGGGTGTGTGATACTTTCCAGTATCACATGATTTTTCTCCCTTGAGCATGCAATACTTTAATTTATGGCCCAATGCTGGTGAATGGTCACCTAGAGAAAGAAATAATTACTCTAAGGAAAAAAACAAGGGATAAAACATGAAATCAAACCTCCACACTAGGGAGTATCAGATCCATAATCGAGGAAAAGACACTCGAAACAATAGCTACAAGATAGAGAATGCATCTAACCATCTATCATAGAAATGAAGGAAAAGAACTAAAAGAAACATCACAATGTACTAAAACAAAATTGCAATAAAATGAACAACTGGCCTAAGTATGCAGTTCCTCCCAACTATAATAGCATCATGACACCTTGTCCATCTTAGCCATCCCCCACGCGTAACATCTTAACTATTGACTAGATCGTTGGTGTTATCTTATGAGGATGTCACTACTAAAATGTGTTACATCATAAGAATAAGGAAATCTAAAATGCTAGAAGTAAAGCATAAGATAATCCTACAAATCAAACTCATCATCTAACATATGCTAAATATCATAATACAAGAATGTGTCAATGAAACTAACATCATCTAACATGATAACCAAGCATTCCAATGAAAGCATAAATCACAAGGAAGAATACTCTAGAACCCAAACTAACAAGTTAAAACATCTAGCAACAGTCATAATGGAATAAAGAATAGTCTACATAAATCAGTCCCTAGTATTGGTGAAGGTAGGTATCCCTCCAACCCACATGGAACCCATAGGTCCACTCCCACTATGCTAATGGAGATAATGATCCAGCCTCAAACACACATAAAGAAAATGTCCATTTCTAACACTCAAGCCAGATAGTATGATGACTGAAACCAAGATCATAGATAATGCATAAACTATAGGTCCTAGTAAAACACTCAATGGGCTACTATGTAGGGGCTAACATCATTGAGAGTCACTTGGCATCCAAAAGATCAAGTTTGGACTATGCAGATTCAACTTGATGAAAGGCTCTAGCACACCACATATTTTTATTATCTTAAGTTTCATTACCACCCAGTGTTTTATTTATTTATCACTTGATTAAAGCTTCCTCTACCAACCTATGGCACCATGATCGCCAATTTGTGACATGGAATCCTCCTCCATATGCTACCCTACCCTACCCATGCTCATCCAACAATGAGTTCCCATAAGAATGCATATTCCCAACCCAACCCCAATGATCGTAACTCTTGGAAGTACCACAGAAGATCATGCCCTATAAGTCACTCAAAAAATATAAGTGCATATTCTTGTGTGAGGCACACCACCATCACAAAGATCATAACACAAAAATTGGATTAGAACACAATACAAAATATCACTCAACCAAAACTAGTCTCGAGAAGACAGATGCAACACACATCCCAATGCAACAACAAAACTACAACAATGCTCTAACTGACATCCAAATGCATGGTCCAGGTCCACAACCAACATTATGCCAAGAAAAATTGAAAGATTAGGGTGACACAAAAAATGAGGCAAAAACCAAAAAAATAAGAAAAATTCAAAATTAAAACCCAGTTGTTCTTTGGGCACAAAAGCCTCGAAAATTAAATAAAATTTGGGTTCAGACACTATATGCAAAATGACTAGCCTAACAACATGAAACCCCAAATTCTGATCCCAAAAAAAGGGAAAATGTTCATAGCCAACCAACCAAGAAGAACCAACAAAAAAAAAGGTGGGGAAGACTAGTCCATAGCCTCTAGACAAACAACTACCAAAAATAGACATAGAATTGGAACTTAAACAAGAAAATGGGAATGCCCTACCTAACAATAAAAGGGGCTAAAATAGGAAACAACATAGTAAAATAAATCACCCACTGAAACAATAAAAATGACATAGTACAAGGTAGGAGAATCCCCAAAGGAGATGTCCAAACCCCAAAGAAATAAATACACAATGGAAATAAAACAACAAAGCAACAAAAATGCAAGATCTGATACCAAATCACACCTCTTTATTCATCGATATAATTGATTACATGGAATACACTTGACTATAAGGCCATTCAAATTAGGATCAACTAGAAAATAATAATTATAGAAATGATTTTGCAAGATCCAACAAAATCCACTTACAAACCCAATCACAACTAGTCCAGATACTCAACTTGATAAGAACACCAAAAATAATCCACACTTGTACACTTAGGTCCATTAAGAAATTCTCTAGTTCTCAAGTCACAAGCCTAGCTCTTCAAATTTTGCATCTATACTTCATTCCTTTCTCCAAGCTAGAATGAAAAATTGATCTCTCTAAAGACTCCACAAAACCCCTTACTTATGCCCATCTAAGCTAAAAGTCAGCCCAATTCATTACAAAGTAAATTAAATCCCTTACATTAAATATATGTCAAGTCACGAGTTGGCCACAACACAAATTAAATAACCATACATAAATTAAATGCCAAAAGTCATCTCATAGACAACTCGGCACCAACAGATTCAAGACCAAGCTGAGTGTTAGCAAAACCAAGCTTAGCACCAGGAAATCCCCAAGCATTACCAAGCTCCTAGACCATGCTGAGTTCCTAGACCATCCTAAGCTCTATAGACCATGCCAAGTTCCACAGACCATGTCGAGCTCGCAAACCATGTTGAGCTCCAAGATCTGCCAAACTCCACAACTTTAAGCCAAAATCACCCCAAACATGCAGGATTTCAAACCAGCCTAGGATGCTCCTACATCAAACACCCTAGGTTCAAAAATATGTTCTAGTAACTAGAAGAACATCTTATTAGATTCAACACATAAATCCAAAATTAGTTCTTCACATACATATCCTCCAAGTCCTCAACTTGTACACTCTTTCCTTTATTCTTCTTCTACCTCTTCACATCCATCTTAGGTGTGCTACAAGTCTTCTTTCCATAGTAATCTCCAACCTTCTCAAAATCTGCCAACTTAACTCGACTGTCACTACTCAAGTTCCTCCTACCAAGCTCTTCATTGTATAAATGGATTAGGGAAAACTTCCTACCACCTTTCTCAATAGTAAACACATTCTTGACACAATCATGCAAAACCTTGTAATCATACTACCAAGGTCTACCAAGTAGCACATAACAACTATTCATGTCCACTATATCACACAACACTTGATCCTTATACTATCCATTCTAGAAATCAACAAGGCATTGTTCCCTCACTTCCAAAGCATGTTCATCTTGCAACCATCCAATCCTATAAGAATAAGGATAGCTCACTCTCTTTAGGAAAAGTTTCTGAACCATCTCCTCAACAATAAGGTTATCAATACTACCACCATCTAGAATCACCTTGCAGACTTTACCACTAGATCTACAACATGTCTTGAAAAAACTAGTCCTCTTACAAGAATCCAATGTCCTTTCACCAACTAGTACTCACCAAGATAACAAACTTTCTCCTTTCTTAGGTTGATTATCTCGAACTACAACCTCAGTCACAAATAGTAGTTGTCCTACCAACCAGAGATTCAAGAGATCTATGCCCCCCTTTCCCAAATCTGAAATAATTACCACTAAAATGACCTCTACCCATCCTTATTTTTTGTTCAATAGGTTTTGGTTCACCTTCTACACTAGATTTATCTTGTGCCAAGCTATCCTACTTCTCCTTCTCTCTAGCATTACCTTGACTTTTCCTCTTTAACTTATGCTCTACCTTAAGGGCATACTGATAAGCATCCTCAACTGAAGAAATATTTAGCATAGAAACCTCATCTTCAATATTGAATCTGAAACCATTAATGTATTGAGCTACCTTTTCTTTTGACAATTCTATATGACCAGACTGAATAGTCAACTTGTAGTATTTCTTAGTATAATCCTTCATAGACATATCTTTTTCTTTCAGATTTTGCAACCTTTTAGACAACTCAAGTTCATAATCAATAGGAATGGACTTAACCTTCTACTTAGTCACCATCAATCTCCATCTAGAGATCTTAATTTTATCTTCTTCCTCTTTGTCTCTTTGCAATTCTTTCCACCAAAGAGCAACATGTCCCTTCAAATTAGTTTGTGTCAACCTCACTCTAAGTGGATCCTGACTATCCTCAAGCTCAAAGTAGTCTTTCAATTCACTAATCCAATGAATTAGGTCTTCAAGAGTCAAGGTATATAATAAATTAGAAACCTCCATCTTATGCTTCAGCTTCAACTAAGATCCAGGTCTAGTAAACTGACCAACCCTAGTTTCAATAGGTCTCTCCACATAATTAACTCTATCCTCACAACTAGATCCAGTAACCTCCTCATAACTACCTTCTATACCCACATGCCTAGCTAGAACACCTAAAGAACTCATAATTATAGCAATCATGCCACTCTTCGTTGATGCTATTTGAGTTTTGAACTCTACTCTAACCTCATCCATCTCAAATCTAAAATCTAGTTTAACCTTCTTTGAGATCCTTTCTTCCACAGCATCACTAAGATCATCAATCACCCTAGGATATAATCTTCTTGGAAGCATCTTCAAAAATTTTGCAAACCCTTACCAATAGATCCACCAATCTAGAAGATCAGTCAACCACAAGATCAAACTTTTTGACAAATCCTAGTGTAAATTACCCCATCTTCATTGATCTATCAACATAGTCAGGAAAAACCTAGCTTTGATACCATCTGACATAGTGCAAGGTAGGAGAATCTTTAAAGGAGATGTTAAAACCCCAAGCAAACAACCACACAGTGGAAATACAACAATAATGCTAGATCTGATACCAAACCACAACTCTTTATTCATAGATATAACTAATTACATGCAATATGCTCGGCTATAAGGCCTTCTGAGTTAGGGAAAACTACAAACAACAATTGTAGAATTATTTCTACAAGATCCAAAAAGATCCACTTACAAACCCAATCCCAGCTAGTCTAGATACTCAATTGGATAACAACACAAAAATCCATCCACACTTGTACCCTCAAGTACACCAAGCAATTCTCTAATTCTCAATCTAAAACCCTAGCTCTTCAAAATTTTCATCTATAGTTCATCCCTTTCTCTAAGCTAGAATGAAAATTTGATCTCTCTAAAGACTCGACAAAATCCCTTACTTATACCCAACTAAGCTACGAGTCAGCCCAATTCATTAAAAAATAAATTAAATTCCTTACATTAAATATATGTTAAGCCACAAGTCTACCACAACACAAATTAAATACCCATACATAAATTAAATTCCAAAAGTCATGTTATAGATAACTCAACACTAATAGAACTAGGTCCAAGCCAAGTACCAAAAAATCCCCAAGCATTGCTAAGCTCCTAGACCATCGAGAGTTCCTAGACCATGTTGAGTTCCTAGATCATGTCGAGTTCCACAGACCATGTTGAGCTTCCAAACCATGCCGAGAACTAGTATTTGCCAAACTCCACAACTTGAAGTCAAAATCCCCCAAAACATTTAGGGTTTCAAGCTATCCTAGGATGCTCTTGCATCAAGAAAATCTTGGCAAAGCATGGTCTACCAGAATTGGATCCAATGAGACTAACCTTGTGAAGATCTCATACTCACAACTCTCACAACAAACATAAACATGATCCTACAGAAGAGGATTCTCAAAAAAGCTCTCAAATTTGTGTTTTTCAAAATTGAGAAGTGAGGAATTAAATTCCTCTTTTCATACTTATTCACTTTTCAAGTGAATAATCCATTAGAGAAAATAGTCATTTAGACTAGCTAGACTCCAAATCAACCGAAATGAAAATAGACTATTCCTAGAAATAAGAATTCATCTATGTAAAAGCTTCCAAAATTTAAATTCAATAAAATTAAAATCCCAAGAATCTAAAATCGTAGAAATTTCCTTAATGACTTTCATGAAAATATGAACCTCTAAATGCTCAAACATGCTCGTTGGTCTAATCACATAATGTAGATGAGTTTAGATTTAATATTCACTGAAAATTTTAATTTAAATAATTAAATAAGGATGCGTTAACCATATAGGCATGACATTGGTGAAATATGAATAGCTAAATCACTAACTCCATGTGGCACTGCTAGGGATATAAATCATGCACATTAAAAAACATGATCAATTACAATTGCATATAATAACATAGTTGAAGCAATAAATTCATTAAATAACTAATTTAACCATTTATTCAATTATACTTAAATAATCTATTTACATCACTCATGTTCACACAAAGAATAATGAGACAAAATGAAGTAAATATCAATAGAAAAAAATCCATCATATAATAGAATCAGAGATATGTCCAAGATACTAGATAACCAAATACCATCATATACCTACTATCATCTCAAAAAGGCATCAACATGCAAATATGATAAACTAAACAACATAGCAGTAGAATCTACGATACTAAAATCAAAGTATAACATCCAACCCTCACATCATCTCAAAGTAGAAATAATAAGAGTATTAAGTATCTCTCAAATAAATAAAACAAGGTATAGACTACAAATAGGAGAGGCACTACATCCTCCTACACTAGCATAGTCTTACTCCTAGAAGCTAGCAAAAAGATAGGGGTATAATCCCCTCAATTGACTAGCATCTTCCCAAGTCACAGAAGTCTCATCACTTTGGTCCCATTAGATCCTTCCCTACTCAATGTCCCAACCTCACAAGGTTAGTGTGTATTGTTGTAGGATATAGATAGGCTCCAAAGTAAGCTACCCGTTTGATACTTGCAAAGCATCCCAATCAAGAACATGGGTCACATTAGGAAAATACTATCTCAAAATAGAAACATGAAAGACATCATCAATGCATGATAGGCTAGGTGGAAATGCTAGTCAATAAGAAATAGGACTAATCCTCTTCAAGATCTCAAATTGTCTGACAAAATGTGGCATCAACTTAGAGTCTTTCCCATAATGGATGGGGCTCTTCCTCGGTCACACTCTTAGAAATACCCTGTCACCAATAGAAAAGTGATGATCCAACCTATGGACATCTGTATACTTCTTCTGCCTATCCTGAGCAATAACCAAATGCTCTCTAATAAAAATATCCTTCTGCTCCATATCCTAAAGCATCTCTAGATCCAAAAGAAGTCAGTCCTCTAAATGATCCCAACTCAAAGGGGTACACCATGGTCTATCATATAAGGCCTAAAAGAGTGACATGCCAAGAGCTCTATAATACCCGTTGTTGTATAAAAACTCAACAAGGTATAAATACTCCTTTGACTTCACATGTCTTTCCTTTACATACATGTGAAGCATATTCTCTAGAACCTAATTCACTCTCTTACTCCGACCTCAGATCTCTAGGTGATAGGCCAATCTAAAATTGAGTTCCACACCCAAAGCATGTTGGAGAGACATCCACAATGCAAAAGTAAGAAATGGATCTCTATCCAAAATAATTAGAAAAGGAATCCTAGGAAAACATACATTATCCTCCAAGAAAACATGTGCTACAGAAGAAGCTATGTAGGATGCTCTCATGGGTGTAAAATGTTCTACCTTGCACAACTTGTCTACTATCAACATGATACAATCATGCCTTTGTGATGACATAGGCAACCTTTTGATAAAATTAATAGATATCATAACCCACTTCCACCCAAGAATGGTATGTGCTAGTAAAAGACCTATCAAATGCTGATGCTCTGCCTTCACTCTTTGGCACTAAAGAATTTAAGAAACAAAATCAGAAACATCGCATCTCATCTTGACCCAAAAGTACAACTATTTAAAATTAGCATGCACCTTCTTGACACTGGGATATGCAGAATATGGTTCATGATGCACTTCCAACAAAATCAAGGCACAAAGATCACCTAAAATGGGTAGATAGATGTGCCCCAAGTGTCACATTAGTCCATTAGACTCAAGAAATTATCTATAAAATCTCCCCTTAATGGTATATCCATACTCTATCTCAACCCACACCTCCTGATACAAAGTGTCACTAGGAAAAGCCTCTAAGATACAACTTTGCAAATCCACTCCCAATGAAATCACTAATACATTATGTCACCTCCTACTCAAGTCATCTATGATGACATTCTCCTTTCCTTTAATTTAATAAACATCAAAGTCATACTTGCAAAGGAACTTCATCCAATGACACTATTGTGCATTCAGATTCAGCTGAGTAAAGATATATTGCAAGGTCGTATGATCACTATGCAACTCAAACCTATGTCCCAAAATGAAATCCCTCCAATGATACACCATGGCTGCAAGTTCCAAACCATGAGTGGGGTAGTTAAGCTTATGGTCCTTGAGTTTCCTAGACTCATATGCAATCACTTGACCATCCTACATCAACACCACACCCACACCTTACAATGAAGCATCTATGCAAACCATGAAATCACCTATAGGATTAGGCATTGCTAGGAGTGGTGCACTAGCAAAACACTCCTTAAGAGCATTAAATTTTTTCTTACACAAATTTTACCAAACATACTTCTTCCCTTTCCATTGAAGAGAAGTGATGGGATGAGCTACGCATGAAAAATCCTTCACAAAGCAAAGCGACAATAGTAACCTACCAATCCCATGAAACTATGAACTTCAGAGACATTAGTGGGTACCAACCAATCCATCATAGCACAAATATTCTCTAGATCCATTGCAATACCATCTCTAGTTATGATGTGTCCCAAATACTTCACCTTTGACTAGAAAAACCCACATTTACTCAAGTCGTCATACAACTAATGGTCTATCAAGCACTGCAACACTTGATGTAAATAGACATCATGCTCCTCCATAGTCTTTGAATAGATCAATATGTCAGTCAAGAATAAAATGAAACATCAAGGTAAGTGTGAAATTATCCATTCATCAAACTCATAAACATTGATGGCACATTGGTTAACCCAAAGGGTACAACCATGAACTCATAATGATCATTCTGTTTATGAAAAGTTGTTTGATGAATTTTAGCTTCTTGGATACAAAGCTGATGGTATCCAAAATTTAGATCAATCTTTTAGAACAATCATACTCCCATCATCTGATCGAACAAGTCATCTATCCTTGGAAAACTATATCGGTTCTTCACTATCACCTTATTCAACTATCAATAGTCAATGCATAAATGCAAAGATCTATCATTCATTTTTATGAAGATGAATGGTGTGGCCCATGAGAATACACTAGGATGACTATGGCCATTCGCCAACAATTCCTCGAACTACAATCTGAGCTCACTCAACTCCTAAGTAGTCATGTGGTAAGTAGCTCATGAAATTAGCTCCACTCCTAGTATATGATCAATTTAAAAATCAATTTCATATTGTGGTGGCATACCTAAAATCTCACCAGGAAACACATTTACATACTCATGAAGGAGTGGGTGATCATCAAGTGTCACTATAAGGCTCTTGGCTTCCTCAAGATTATTGAGAAAAATGAAAAATAAATAACCCTTCCACACTCTCCAATTCAACTAATTTGCTGACATCATCCAAAGTGAGATTGGTCTCAAGACACCCAAAAGTTCCACCTACACACCTATGTCATCAACATACTATACTATCTTATGGTGGTAATCTATATTTGTTTGATGGGTGGCTAACCAATCCATGTCCAACATAATGTTGTATGATCCTAGAGGTAGGATATGAAGATCCACTATGGTGGTGAAGGTACCCAAATTCAAACTACAACTAATGACCAAAGAATCTACAACCACTTTGGAACCTATGGCTAACTCAACCTGCCACCTATCAACCTGACACACTACTACTAGCCCACATCCCTGAATAACAAATGGTGGAATGAAAGAATTAGAAGCACCAAAGTCAAGCAACACTAAAGAAAAAATTACATGCAATGTACCTATAGCCTTGACTACTATACCTTCATGCTCAACTTGACAATTACCAACTACTACAAAGACTTGATGATTCCTTTAGGGATCTCCCACTATAGGCTCAAATCTAGTTGTACTCTTACCAAGACTTGTAGATGGTTTGATAGAACACTCAAAAGATCTATGGTTAGGATAACCACAAGCCTAACAGTTCCCTACAAAGCTAGAACCTATCCCACGACCACCTTGAGTAGCATTAGGGTAAGGTGCACTACCCTGCTAGAGTTTTGTTGATTGGTCTGAGGAGGATAATCTTGTTGATATTTGTGTGCTTGGATTTGGTTATCTCCTTTATTTTCAATGGTACCAGAAGACTATCCACCCTTGCCCCAAAGCCTCTTCTTATTCTTAGAGTAATAACCACCTTGAGAGGGTGTTGACTAGGCTTGGCCCTTCCCTAAGGTCTAGGTAAACTATGCATCCTATCTTGAATTTCATGCACTTTGGTTCTAAGAACTAGATTTTCTACTAAGACCTCTAGCCATATTTTCCTTGGTAATATGTGCCTTCTCAATAGCAAGAACAAGAGTTCTAGGCTAATGTATATGGACTTCTCCAATAAGGCCATCCCTAAGGCCTTAGATGAAATGACGATTCAAGAGAACTAGATTTCATACTAATTGACTATCATGTTACCTTGTATGATCTTGTGGAACTCATTAGCATGGGCATCTTTGAACAAAGAAGATAAAAATCTCTCTTAGAAACTTTCCTCAAAGATCTCCCAGGTGATATCTACAACACTGATTTAGAGCTTGTGCCCCTCAATATTCCACCATATGGATGCATGGTCCCTCAACTGCATAATCACGCTATGTGCCTTCATATTGGTCTCATATGGGTACATGGTGAAGCAACACTCCATATCCAATAACCAAGTTTCTGCCTTAAGGAAACCTCCCTTACCATCATATAATGGTGGTTTAGATTGTTGAAGAAACTTCATTATATCCAAATAGATGGAATCTTCACTATTACAATCCCTACCACCCCGATGGTGTCCTTGGCCACCTAGTGGAGTACAAGAACATTCACATTCACACTCCTCTCTATGCTTTGATATATGGGAATCTCCATGATGAGATCCCTCTTCCTAATTATGATCATATTAGCATTCCTCTACATGAGGACCCAACTAAGAAGGAATATCCTAAAGCATTAGCATCAGTACCTCAATGCCACCTTGATTGTTATTACCTTGTTCTCCTCCTCCATCCTAACATGCCTCTTCCTAGTGTTCTTCTTCATGGTTATTGCTACTAGTACCATCTCGACCACTAGATCTACATGCAAGAGGCATCACTATGGAAGAAACAAGCAAAGGTCAGAACACTAAGTCACAAGCATAAGAGTCATAGAAAGATATCAAAATAATAACTAGTAACTAATAAAACATATATAGAAAACAAAACCATGGTGGAAGCATAACACAAAGATCCCAATGCGGCAACATGGGCTCTGATACCAGATCTAATGCCCTACCCAGAGATCATTGGAAATAAGAATAAATATAAGCCAAGTTAATCTTATTTTAAACTAATATGGATACATAGGACATACAACATACAAGGATCACAAAGATCACAATGAAAGACTAAACAAACATCCAAATGCCAACGAATCTCCAAATGTCACTGACCAAAATGACTGACCACCAAAGGATGCAAACAAATACAAATCCAAAAATATATCAAATTTGACATGCAATTCCAATGTATTCAAGAACACCATAATGGGTATCCAAAACATCTAAGAAATACTTCTGATCAAACCAAAAAGTGTTTGCTGTCTACCTAGATAGGGTTTTTTCCAAAATCCAGATGATACTTTAAATCAGTGATGTGTGATATTTCCAGTATCATACAACCTTCTAATGAAGTTTTCCAATATAATTAAGGTTTGGGAGATACTTCTCAAGAAGGTGTGTGATACTTTACTATACTTTACTAAGTATGATATGACCTTTATCCAAGAGGCATGCAATACAACATAGTGTTGTATGATAGAGTCTACATGGACGTGCAATACTTTAATGTATCGCTCAATGTTGATGCATGGTCACCTAGAGAAAGAAAAAAATTCTCTAAGGACAAAAACAAGGGATATAAAAGGAAAACAAAGCTCCACACCATAGAGTATTAGATCCATAGTTGAGGCAAAGACACTCAAAACAATAGCTAAAAGATGGAGATTGCATCTAACCATTTATCATAGAAATGAAGGGAAAGAACTGAAAGCAACATCGTAATATACTAAAACAACATTGCAATGTACTAAAACATCACTATAAACTGAACAAACTAACTAAGTATGCAATTACTCCCAACCATAATAGCATCATGAGACCTCATGGGTCCTAACCATTCGCTATGCATAACATCCCAACTACCAACTAGATTGTTAGTGCCATCTTATGAGGATGCCACTACTAAAACTTGATAAAAAATAAGAATAATGAAATCTAACATCCTAGAAGTAAAACATAAGATAAGCCTACAAATAAAACTCGCCATCTAACATATGCCAAATATCATAATATAGGAATGCATCAGTGAAACTAACATCATCTAACATGATAACCAAACATTCCAATGAAAGCTTAAATCACAAGGATGCATACTTTGGAACTTGAAGTACCAAGTGAAAACATCCAACAATGGTCATACTGGAATTGAGCACCATCTCTGTACACCAGTCACTAATAGTAGTGAGCGTAGCTATGATTCTCAACCATGTGGAACCCATAGGTCAACTTTGACACTGTTGATGGAGATAATGATCCAACCACAAATAGACATAAAGAAAATGTCCATGGCTATCAGTCATGCCATATAGTATGATGACTAAAAAAAAGATCAGAGACAATGCATAAACTACTAGTCTAGGTTAGACAATCAATTGGCTACTATGTAGGCATTGACATCATGGAGAGTCATTTGGTATCAAAAAGCCCAATCTTGAACTATGCAGATTCAACTCCTCGACAGAAGCCTCTAGCACACTGCATCTTATTATTATCTTAAGTTTCATTACCACCCAATGCTTTATTCAATTATAACTTGATTAAAGCTTCCTCTACCAACCTATGGCACCATGATTTCTAGGTTGTGAGATAGAATCCCCCTGTACATGCTACCCTACCCTACCCATGCTCATAGGCATGCATATTCCAAACTCAATTGCAATGACCATAACTCCCAAAAGTACCACAAAAGATTGGGCCTTGCAAGTCACTAGACAAATTTATATGCACATGCTTGTGTATGAGGCACCACCATCACGAAGATGATAACACAAGGACTAGATGAGAACACAATAAAAAAATTAGTCAACCAAAAACAATCTTGGGAGGATAGATGTGGCACACTTCCCAATGAAACAACAAAAGTGCAACAATGGTTTGACTGACATCCAAATGGATGGTCTAGGTCCACAACCAATAGCATACCAAGAAAAATTGAGAGAACATGGTAGCATGAAAAATGAGGTGAAAATCCCAAAAACTAGAAAACTTCAAAATTAAAACCCATTTGTTCATTCAACCCAAAAGCCTTAAAAATCCAATAAAATTTGGGTTTGAACACCATATGCAAAAATAACTAGCATAATGGCATGAAACCCCAAACCCTCATTCAAAAAATAGGGAAAATATTCATACTTGACCAACTGGACAGAAATAATAAATAGAAATGGAGGGGAACACTAGTTCTTAGCCTCCAGGCAAGCAACTAGCAAAAATAGATACAAAATGAGAGCTAAAATAGTAAAACAATAGAACCCTACTCGAGAACAAAAGGGGCTGAAACAAGAAACAACACAGTAAAATAAATTGCCTACTAAAAATGTCAAAAATCTTAGAAAAGCAAGGTCTATCCGAGCTGGATCCAACAAGACTAAACTTGTGAAAATCCCATGCCCACAACTCTTTCAACAAATAGAAATATGATCCTCCAGAAGAGGATTCTCAAAACATCTCTCAAATTTCTATTTGTCAAAAGTTAGTAAATTCCTCTTTTCATACTTATTCACTTTTCGAGTGAATAGTTGATTAGGGCAAATAGCTAGTTAGAGTAGCTAGACTCTTAATCGACCCAAACAAAAATAGGCTATTCATAGAAATATGAATTTATGAAAAAGCTACTAGAAATTAAATTCAATAAAATTAAAAGCCTAAAAACCCAAAATCATAGAAATTTCCTTAATGGATTTTGCGACAATGTGAACTTCTAAATGCAAAGACAAACTCACTAGTCTAATCACATAATGCAGATGAGTTTGGATTTAATAATCACCAAAAGGTTTAATTTAAAAAATTAAATAAGGATACATCAACCATATAGGCATGACATTGGTGAAATATGAATAATTGAATGACTAACTCCATGTGCCACTTCCAACGATATAAATATTGCACACTAAAACACAAGATCAAGTGCAATTACATATAATAACATAGCCAAAGCAATAAATATATTAAATAACTAATTTAACCTTTTATTCACTTATACTTAAATAATCCATTTACATCACTCGTGCTTACACAAAGCATAATGATATAGAATGAAGTAAATATCCATGCCATAAAATCAAACACATAATAGAATTAAAGATATGTCCAAAATACGAGATAACCAAATATCATCATAGACTACTTTCATCTCAAAAATATCATCAACATGAAAATATGATAAATTGAACAACATAGTAGTAGTATCTATGATACTGAAATCAAAGTATAATATCTGTCACCTAGGTCATCTCAAACTACAAATAATAAGGGTATCATGTATCTCTCAAATCAAAAAATAACAAGGTATAGACTGCAAACATGAGAGACACTATAGGATCATTGTCTCAAGATTTCATTGATAATAAGAGTATTTTTTTTGGTAAAAAAATCCCCACACATAGGAATTTCATCAATCACAAGCAAACCTAGATAATCGAACCACTGAACTATGTCTCTTAATTGGTGAATCTGCACATTAGATTATGCATATTAAAATCATTAAAATTGACTTTAAATCCTTAATTAATCTATATTTTGAACTTTGAAAATTCAACCTTAAAACTAGAACTTTGATTTTGAACCTTGAACCTGAACTCTTGAACCAATGAATCTACATTCTAAACTTTGAACTTTGATCTTTGAGGTTCAAGTTCCAATTCAAAATAATCCTAGAACACCACTTCTTGACATTTTAAAATTTATAAAGGAATCATTATTAATATAAAACAACAAGAAAATGAAATAATTTCCCCATATTTTAAAACTTGGGTGGAAAAGCATGCTTACAACTGCCTCTAATTAGGGATGTGGGTTGTGGGGGACATTAAGAATCCAAAAAGCCTCTAGTAGGAGACCTATTCTTACCTATTGGGTAAACATAATCAACATACAACATAGATCAAATTTGACTACTTGAGAAGAGGGGAAGAGAAGGGGGACACACAAAATGCCTAAGTAACCAACAAGCCAAAAGCATATAACTACAATACACAAAACAAAATCTTAGAGAGTGAAAATATATTTACAGGTATACACAAGTGAAAAGGAATAACCATGGAACTAGGGATGGCGAGGATTTATTTTATTTAATTAAAAGAGAGATTTTCTTTTAATTAAATGAGATTATTTTATTTAATTAAAAAATAAATTTTCTTTTAATTAAGTAATACTTAGGATAAAATGATTAAACCTTAGGAAATATTGAAATAATTGAATTAATTATGATTACATCAAGGAAAATTATTTTAATTGATTTGATAAAATATTGCAAGGCATCAATTCAAGCAATTGATAAATTGATAAATGGGGGCCAATAGTCTAGGTGACCATTTTAGGGTGCATATAATCACCTTCTTTCCTATTTCCCCTTGGATTGAACAATTTGGAATCATCTCTTCTTCCTAGCTTACTCGATGCTTTTGTAATGTTTTCAATATTGTAATATGCCTTATTGCATCCCTTAATATTTTGGGATCTTTATCTATTAAAATATAAGCCATTTTTCTATCAAAAGCATTGGAATATGTAGTGACACTAAAATTCTCACCCAGTCTCATTACTTTAAATAACTTATACATTCCCTTCTCAAATCTTACATTAAAGTCAAATGTTGATACATTCTGATTTTTCTTAATATTATTGAACTTGTTCAACATGAAAGTTGCATTAGTGGGTTCACCATATTGTTCCTTGAACAACTTTTGTAGATCATCCCATGAACCAAAATTGTCATCAAGCAATCTTCTGAACTAGTCCCTTGCATCCTTAGTAAGTGAGTGCACAAAAAATTTCATAACCATATCCTCATGCTCCACTTAATAGTCATTTAGCATATCGATGAATTTTATATGTTGTTCTTCATTAGTTATAGCATTATTTCATAATAATTTAGTGACCTTAGCTCTCAGGTCATTGGAGATTTGATGGGGAAATCTAGGGATACCTACAAAGGTCTTCTTTTTGTACCTTTCCATAAAGATAGGTCTCTTCTATAAATCTAAGACATTTGAAGTAGTTGGTCTAGCCCCTTGGGTCTATGTAGGGATTTGAACATGTTGGGTGAAATAGTCATTTGGCCAGTAGTTGTAGAAAAGGGAATTGGTATTGACTAGGAAATTTTTTGGCTATTTATAATAGGTCCACAAGTTGGAACAAAAGGTATAGCTTGTGTAGTATGGTTAGGATAAGATCTTAAGCCAAAGTTAGATTTGAGAAAATTGATATTCCTTCTTGTCTCTATAACCTCAGCTTCATTTTCAACCTTCTACAACTCTTAACCTTGATCTTCTCTCTCCTTGTTTTCTATCTCCAATTTTAAGTCATGTTTTAACATGATATTGTTCTTAGGAGGAACAAGAGGCTCATTAATTTGTATGCCTACAACCTTCTACTTACTTTTATTAGGATTTTAAATGGTAAGGTCTATGAAAATTTCTTCAATATGTTTTTAGGGTTTGACCTTGGAAATTAAAAGTCCTTCCTTCTCTCTTATAAGGTGTTCTTACTCTTTGAATCTTGAAATTATATCTCCTACATCTCCAAAGACATCTAAATTTAGAGTGGAAGATCTCTCTTCCAACTTTTTATTACATGCTCTTTCAAAGTTTTGATTCTTCTAAGAAATCTTCCTCTCTCTAAGAGAGCATTTATGGTGGTATCTTCCTTTTCCTTTTCTAAATGAATGTGTTTGGCATCTTCCTCTGCAACCCTTTTCTTCTATGTTTCAATTTGTGACAATAATTCATCAAGGTGTGTAGAAGTAGTTTTTGAATATAAAAGATCATCTATATGTATAAGATTGCTTTCAACATATAGGACTTGACCTATATTTGGCCCCACATTCAAGGTTTTCTTATTCCCCTACCTGTGATTTACTTCGTTAGATAGATTGAGTCCAAAAATGGTATCTCCTAAAGAAGAGACAATTTTATCCTAGAAGAATCTTTCTTCTTGCAATCAGGTACTAAATATTTCACCGAAAAGTCTAGTATTCTCAGATTCATAATTTACAGATGAAGATTATCTGTCTACCACATGATGATATTGGGAGTGGTCAGAAGTATTTTCTCTAGGTTTCCATGAGTGGTTAGGATCACCTTTCTTCTTGGCATGGTTTTTCCTACCACCTTGTGGCAAATTTGTATACAAAGGAATTTGTATATGCCCTTTTGTTTTTTTTCTCCTATATGCCATTTTAAACAACACTTAAAAATATAAAATACTATCTTACTTAACCTTTGACTAAGTTGCCACCCAATGAAGGTAAAAAAATATGGCTAGAAGATAGAAAAATATCATGGGAAAAGAATGTTTGAATACATATTTGACACAAGGACCCAACACAAAAATATTTCAATACAATGCACTTAGGAAATGTAGACTTTGTCTTGTAGACAATGCACTATTAAGGAAAGAACCATGCCATGTACTTCCTATTGTATTGGGATCTTTTAGATTCTCAAGGTTTGTCACTTAAAATAGACCAATACTAGCACAGGCGAGACACAACTGAAAATATGACTGAAAATGTACAATTTGTACTAGAGACCAATATTTTAAACAATTATTTTCTTTATACATTCCCCAAAAGAGTCACCATTTTATTGGCTTTTGATTTAACAAAATTTCAACAACCTCTTAGATGATCAAAACCCTAGGAATTAGATAAAGACCATAATGTGTGTTCTGATATACAAACTAAAAGTGCTAACTGACTAGAATTTTGATGTCTTCCCCACTTTGAATTCTTCAAGATTCAGATAGGTATACCTAGAAATTCTTTCTTTATTTACTTAAAACTTAGATTCTCAGTATAGATTCCACTATAATAGATGATTTCACCCTAATTTTTCTAACTCAAAGACAATAAAGAGATGATAAATTTCTATTTCTGAGACCCTAACCTCCATGAATCAAGCACGTGATAACATTTTCAAAAATTCAATAATAGAACAATAAAAGATTGATTTTATATGAATTTCTACAATATAAGATATTCCAACTAGATTCACTTTTAGAGGATGAATAATTCCCTATCTATTAGACTACAAACTCTAGGAATTAGAGATTTACTTATGGATCTCATCTTGACACTTTGTGAAAAGATTATCGATATTCATTTTCATATATCATACTTATCAATATATTTAATGAAAATTATAATGATTTTTTAATTTACATTAAGCATTTACATAACCCATTATATTATTAGCAAAAGAAAATTGAAATATAATTCGAAGTGAATTAGAACTAAGATTTAATAAACTTTTCCATTAAAGCTTGGACAATAATATAGAAATAAAAGAAGAGACAAGATCTAGGATGAATAATTAGCTTTCTTCACTTGTATTAACTTCTTTGAAATTGTATACATTTAATGATCATCCCTATTAGAAAAATTTCTCAAATAGACTAGCAACTATTAACTTTCTAATCAATTTTGAAACAAATTTATAGTATGCATGAACCAACTAAAAACTTGACCAAAATCTAGTTTAGCAAAATGAAACTCAGACACTCACTCTACATTTTTGAAATTATTTTATGGAAATTGTTGGTGTAAATATGTATTTACTATTTACTATTTACACTTGAGTCTACCTAGGTTAATGCATTATTTTATTATATTGCATTATTTTGTTATTTTATTTTGTGAAACACTTAGGAGTTTGCGCACCTTTTTGAGTTGTCATGTTGACAACATAGAACTACACAACTCTATTTTAGTGCATGTTGTCTACATCACTAATTTGTGTGTTACACCCTTGTAGGTTTACCCTCTCATCATTGCACTTACTTCAGTGCTAAATGGAGGATAACCCATATCTGGTGGACATGTGTCTAGTTGTATGACTTATCAAGTAGCTGATTCCAAGGGATTCTAGATGTATCTCATAGGCCTTTATATATAGGCACTCCTAGTGTACTCTCAAGGCATATTGAATGAATATATCATCATTCTGATCATACTCTCTCTTTCTAGTCTACAGTTGTGATTGTGTTTGACTTCTTAGTTCTTGGGTGAATTTTTTCCTAAGAAAAATTCTTACATGGTATCAGAGCTTGGAGATTTTGTCATCACATAGCCATTCAAGACCATTTTTTCTTCAATACCTCAGCCCAAATCTAGAGTACTACAAAAATTGGGAGCATCTAGAGCTAGATCTGACCTCGCCATTGCATCTAGAATGTTGATTTGGTGAAAATTGATCGTAAATTTGGCTATCTTTGCCCAAAGTCAATTGTAAGGAAATTTTTTTTTGCAAATCGTCACTTGAAGGCATCGATTTGTAGTTCGGGTATGGTCATTTTCAGATCTCATTAGTTAATTTTTAGATCTATAAAATATTTTTTCTCTACATTTTTTTTCAAATTTTTTAAAGACCAAGTGGCCTTGCAAAGATTTTTTTTTTGGTACAAGAACTGGGCTATCAGATCCCAGCCCTACACCTTATGTAGAGAATATTTCTTTATAATAATTGCAGCAGTCATACCTAAAATCACAATGGGCATCTCATAATTTTTGTACAACATCATCGAAAAACATATACCACTCACCAGTTGGCCATTCCAAACTAACTAGTGGCAAGTCTCTCTCAACCAATAGCGTTTTATTTTAAACCCCATGTGGGTTTGTTTTAAAATAGCACTCTAACCATACATGTGGGATATATCTTTGGAAAACCCAGGAGCATATTAGAAGATTTTGGCTTGGCATTAAGGATTCTGACCCAACGGTGGTTTTTTCCTAGCATTGACATTCACTGTATTCAATTTCTTGCTTGTATTGAGCTTTTCTAGCATTGCATAAAGTTTCAGCCAGTATTCATCTTCTTAGTGATGAATGCAGATACATGTACACTCCTTAAAAAACCATGTAGACCATCCTGTGCCTAACATGTGGCACTTCGCCACCTATTTCCCTTGATCCCTGACATGTAGGCAACCCATGGAAAAATAATTTTTTTCGAAAAAAATTTCCACCTACATAGATTTGTATGCCTGTTAGTGCCCACATGGTGTCCATGTCACCAGCCACACAAGTAGATACATTTTTTGCCAACTCAACTGAAGGACATGTCAGCTACCAACTATACCCCCACATCTATAAAAATCCATACATCTATATAATATGAAATTCCACGTCACCTAACTATACAAACAAGTCACCCTGCCACATCAGCCCAAGCATTGATTTTTTACTGATGTCAACAGAGCACAAGTTTAAAATTGAGGGTCATCTGACCATCAAAATTGGGCATTTTATAACTATTACGACAGCTATTTGACCACCAAATTTAATATAGTAGTTTTCCTGCTAGACCCCTCCCTAGATTTCTTTTTGCTTTAGCACTTGACTTTGCAAGCTCATAACTTGGACATCCAAACTCTAATTTAGGTGTGATTTTTTTTCAAATTAGGTAAAATTCTCTAAATTTTTTAGCATTTGTGTTCTTTTCTAGTTTTGGTCAAGGATTTTTTAGGAATTTCATTTTTTGGCAACTGTACCTACATAATCCTGCATTTTGCAACTTCAAACACTCCGTACAGGCTCATCTAGTCACCTTTATTTGAAAGTGATTTTTTTTGTCTACTTTCCAGATCTGTAGTTAGATTCTAGGGTTTTGTGGAAAAAATTCTCACTTTCAGAACTAGGACTTTCTTTGCATTGTAAAGCTTTGATTCCTTTTCAGAATTGTTTTACATCTAAGCGACAGTGCATAGTGATAGATTTTGGTTTCAAAAAGCAGTTGTAAAAACAAAATCAGAAAGTCCACATTTTTTCATTTTGACAAGTGGCCCATTGTACATGCACTAATTATAAAGTGCCAAAAGTATCTTTTTTGGGGGGGTCTTTTGATTGAGTGAAAAGGGGGGTGTACACCATGTTCTTGTGTCTTTCTTTTATGTTCTTTTCATTTTCTGCATCATAGGTTCATTTAAATGTCCACTTCTAACTTCACACAATTATTCTACATAGAAAGATATTGCTTGGAGTAGATTAATTGAAAAAGGATATAGTTTTTATGTTGATGGTACAATTCCTAAACCCACTAATGGTAAAGAACTCCTTGAATGGAGGAAACAAGGCTCATAGGCTTTAGAAATTATTAGGAGTTGTGTACATAGAGATCTCTTCTTTTACATTGCTAGTTGTAAAGAATCCAAACCAGCTTGGGATAAACTTGAACATTTGTATAGTAAGGTAGATGAAAAATAGGGATTTTAGATTGAGGATGATCTACTTCTCTTGGATACAAAGAACTTTGACACAATTCAGGATTGCATTAATAAAGCCAATGAGTATAGGGCTCTACTTAAATATTGTAGAAATCCCATGAAATATGAAAAGTTGATTCATCACATCCTGAAGTGGTTACCTTCAGAGTATGCTTCGTTTGTTTCAAGTTTAATACTCATAGGTTGACCATGGGAACTGCTTACCAAAAGCCTACATTTGATGAATTTTTAGAGATGTTAATTGTTGAACAATCTCACTTGATGAATTTAGGACTTCTCAAATCATCAAAGACCAAAGCCTTGATGGCTAGTGATGAGTACCAATCAAGTCAAGGAGGGAAAAGTTCTAGCAAGAAGAAGAAGAAGAAGTGGAAGCAGAAATCACAATCTAAGACACAACAATCCTCCTCACAACAACATGATTCTTCTTCCAACAAGAAGGGAAGTAATGAAAATAAGGACAAAATTTTTTGTGCATACTACAAAAAGGCAAATCATGATGAGCATCATTGTAAGACTAAAAGAATCAATGAGTTAGAAAATCTACTAAGAAAGAACAAGATTCAAGTGCTAGGTCCTTCCAAGGATTCAACTCCAACCTCTTCAAAGGAAAAAGGGCAAGCACTTATGGCAAACACTAGTTCTTCTTTGGAATGGATATTTCACTCAACTGCCTCCTACCACATGGGTTCTTGAAAGGGAGACTTTTCTTCATTGAAGTAGTCAAAGGTATCGCACATGTTCATGGGAGATGACACTAAAATGGAAGTTGAAGGAAAAGGACATGTGGAAATGGAAAATGTGGAATTCAAAGATGTTCTCTACATTCCAAACCTTAGGTCGAATATCCTCTCAGTTTACCAAATCACTCACATTGGAGATGGTAACAAAGTTGAGTTCATTCCTGATTAAGTGATATAGTGCGCAGTCTTAGAGATGATTCATTGGTTACAGTGGGGAAAGTCAATGATGACAAGAGGCTTTATTCCTTCTCCCACTTTGTACCTAAGTCTCCTTGTCAAGCCTTTTTGACTTACTCTAATTCATAATCTACCTTATGGCATGAGCAGTGTTAGTGAACAGATTGTCCTTTGAGAAAATGTATGCAATTCTGAGCTCGAATGCCCAAATGAAAGGACAAACTAGCACCAACAGTTGGATAGGTTATCACTAGGATTGATAACCTTCCTCTGAATTTTATCGGGTACAGCTCCCCATATGAAATATTTAATGAATTTTTTGTGAATGCTTTTAACCAGAAAGCATAAAAGGATACCAAACATCTACCCATAAATACAATGTAGATGCGAGAAAAACTAAACAACTACAAGAAATTAAATGGTAAATGACACAAAGTCCATTCATCTTGACATGCTACAAAAGATGGAATAAAGAAACGCATTATCCATCTTCTTGAGAAAGTGAAAAAATGAAGATATGGAGTTATAATAGCCTATTTCAGAGAAAACCAAAGTGATACAAAGATCACAATTAGTGGAAAGTAGATTGCTCAAACTCAAAGTTTTGACAAACAATTAACTCTCAAGTCTCCCTCCTCTGAAAGCTAAAATGCATCACTATTACAATCACCATTAATAAAATCTTAAGGTTTTCTTTGCATTTTAAACAAAATACAACTCTCTTGACAAACAGTTCAAAAAGAAAAGAAAGAAAACCTTGTCTCTGCTTCTCATGACCTGGTCAAGAAAATGGACTAATGCTAGAAACAATCTAGAAGATTTCTCTCTTGGTTGTAGCACAAATTCTAAAGTCTCAAAGAGAAAAATCTATGTAACCCCCTGACTCAACTCTTCTATTCTACAACATCAAATTCTCCAGCACCAAAAGAAGTGGAACCCCTACTCTTGTTGCTGCTGGCTTATTTATTATCTTTGCATCTCCCATGAAACCTTTTTAGTTTCCATAACTGAATCTTGAAACCATTTCTCTTCACCTTCCTTGATAGATTTTCTTTGATTTTTATGACATTTAGCTTTTAAAGGTTTTTCACTAAATAAAATGTCATCTTAGCATATTTGGACAAGTGGCAAATGAATAAATCAGTTCAATAATAATAATAAAAATTTGCTACTGGGTGGATTTGTTTTGACAGTCAAATGGGTCTTGGTACGGGGGCCATAACTAATTATTCCACTATTGGATTTCCTTCATTTTTGGATATGTTGGTGAGATCCTAATTCTACACAACTTGACTAGAGCGATTGAGAAAATTATGTATGAGTCAAAACTTATTGAAGACTGAGTGGAGGTATATAAAACTGCCAGGATAACCGAACCCGTTGAACTTGTTGGAACCATTCGAACTCATTTGAACCTATGGGATGAACTCTTCTAAACTTGTGATTGAACCATTGGATCTTCTTCATTTTTGCATGTGTTGGTGCTGGACTAGTCATTTATGTTCTCACCAGAGCGATTTGTAAAATTATGTCTAGGTGAAAAGTTACAAGTCATTGTTTATTAGTATACAAAATTGTGATTTTAAATTGTCATGCCATTGAACTTGTTGAACCATCAAAATTGACATTTGAACCTGATCTCTGAATCACTTTGAACCATTTTGAACTTCTAAACGAAACCACTGAATCATACATGTGAACCTCTCAAAATAGATAATTAAACCTGTATGAGCAAATTGAACTATTTTGAAACACTTTGAATGACTTTGAACTTCAGTTCGAAGTGGTTCAAAACTCTGCACTTGAAGTTTTGCAATTGAATCCTTCAAACCAGACCTTTGTCTTCATCTACACTTTTGCATCTTTTGAAACTATTGAGCTGATTGAAACTGAATTATGAACAAAGACTGGATTCTGGTATTAAGTTGAACACAATTTTTGAACCATTCTAAATTAACAAATCTACATTTTCGAACCCATTTGAACCGCTTCAAACCTGTCATACCCCATGAACATTTCTAAACATAGAATAAGCCACATCAAACCAACAAGCCTATAGGCTCATTGAATTATCATGAGTTGGAGCAGAGCATTTGAATTGTTGCATTATGAACCCATAGGACCAATCTGAAACTTTCTTATGTTGAACCTACAAGATGAGTCATTTGAACTACTTTGAACTACTTTGAACTAAGGTTCAAAGTGGTTCAAAAACAAAAATTACAAGTTTTAAAATTATGACCATATCGGGTACTAACAAGCGGTTTGGTCATCTTTCCTTCCACTCTCTTCAGCAACTTTGCTTCAAGCACATGGTCAAAGGTCTAACTAACATCAACTTTTCTAAGGGTGATTGTTCCTCATGTTTAGTCTATATGCATCTGAAGGAGAAGTATGATAAAGGGAATTCTTCCAAAGTACCAGTTGTTCTCCAGTTGGTTCACATGGTTTTAGCAAGTCCCTTTGCAGTGACTTCAATTAGCCAAGGCTACTACATCCTTACCTTTGTTGATGAATTTTCACAATTCACATGGGTATACTTTCTTTATCATAAAAGTGAAGTGATTCATAAGCTTCAAGCCTTTAATACTCATGTTGAACACAAATCAAGGAATTCCATCAAGGTGCTATGGGTGGACAATGAGAATAGATATGTTGACAAAAGACTTAGACTCTTTTGCAAGCTTGAGGGGATTGATCTTTAGAACCCACCAACATTCAATTTGCATAAGACAAATGTTGTAGCTATGAGGATTAGAACTCTCAATACCATGGAAAATTGCATGATAAAAGCTAAGTCTCTCGATCCAACATTAGAAGTTGAAGCCATTAGCAGTGCTACTCACATACTTAATAGGGCTCCCCATCTAGCCTTAGATGGGAAGACTCCTTTTGCGGCATGGTGAGACAAAAAACTAGTTGTGAGTTACTTTTGAGTCTTTTGTTTTCCACCATGGGAAAACCTATCTTCTAGGGGATGCAAGGAACTACACCTAGGCCTTGTACTTTCATCAGATATGTAGATAGAATGAAGGCTTATAGACTTATGAATCTAGAGACTCATGAGATTTTTGTGGAGAAGGATGTTCACTTTGAGAAATGTTCACCCAACTTATCCTCTACACCTCTCTACACTACATACACAGTGGAAACTGATAGTGACACTAGCGATAGTGCTTCAATAGATTTAGACATGTGGGGTTCTATCGATAGTTGTAGTGAGAGGTCACATCATCAGTCTAATCCACCTGCATACATTTCCATAGTGAAAGGTCCAACACAACATAATACATTTTTTCTTCTAGCTCCAGCATTAGTTGATGACTACATGGTAGACATTGTAGGTTTGTTCATGGAGTCACACACCACAAACTTAGGAGATAGCCTTGAGGAATTACATCTTCTCTTTGATGAAGGTGATCCTTCTAGAGTTGTTGTGAGGGCTAACTCTGACCCTCATGTCCATTCTCTACATGATCATTCTTTATAGGTTGAAGTCATTGTGGATCCCTATGAACAACAATTGTGAGAAGTCTCTTTGTCAGTTGAGGAGATAGATGGTTCATTGGAATAGGTTCAATAGACATCCTTGCTAGATCTCCATTCTTTCTTTTTAGCACAATTGGAAGGGGTGACCATCAGCATCAGCATAGGGATACTTGAGTAGATTTTAGGGCCACCATACATCTTTAGGATTGCACCTTTGTCTTTGTTTCTTCCAAAGGGGAGGAACATCATTCAACATTCTTGGACTAGCTTCTTCCTTGGAGTGGCTTTCACTGACAGGCATTCTTCATTTGGGGAGGGGGGGGGGGGGGGGGGGGGGACTACCTTGTCTCTCTTCCTCTTCTTCCTTAGGGGGGGGGGGTGGACTTTTACCTCTTATGAGGTCTTGTTCTTGTCATTCTTCAGTATTGTATATACTGGATGTATGTCGTAATGGGGTGGGGCCTTGATTACTCCATCCATCCATGCGTCCCTATTCATCTCTCTTTTTGGGGGAGGGTATTTCCCATGAGGTTTTTCCTCTTTCTCTGCTTTATGAGAAATTAAATTTTCATTATGTACATGGCTACCTAATATGGCCTAGTAGCCAGAACCCATTATGCATCTTCTATTGGAATTAAAGGTAGAGTAACTAAGAGGGGGGGGGGGGGGGTGGGGGGGGTGAATTATTTACTCACAAAAATTAATCCATAGATCCCTTAGATGTCTTAAAGATCTAGTTACTACTAATACTCAATAAACAAATGTTGTAACTTAGTAAATTAAACTATTACTTATCTTCAAACATTCATGCATGTAAATGAAAATAAAATGAACACAAGAGACACCAGTTTTAACGTGGAAACCCAATATGGGAAAAATCACCAAGTAACTAGTCACCAATTTTTCACTCTTCTAAAGTGAGCCTTGTTAGGAGCCAACCCTGTTAAAGGTTACAATACACACTATTAGGTTTGACCCTATTAGAAGGTTTAATCACCCTATTAGGAGTGGCATTGCCAAAGGTCTTTAGAACAATTCAACTAAATTTTCACCTTGTTAGAGGATTTACAAAATGGCTGTTAAACCAACTCTATTAAGAGATTTGAAATCACTGCTACAATGGTTATAAAGCAACAATGAATTGACCTGAACAAGATGAAACTAAATTTGCTGGCTACAGGTCTCTATTTAGTATCATTAGATCCTCCTTGATCAAATATGGCTCTTCTTCTCCTTAATGATCTCTGATCATCCTTCAAATTGGCTTCCACAATAATCAGTCTTCATATCAAATTAATGCCACACACTTCCACAAACTTATAATTCATAACTTGACCTCTTACTTATACTATTTAGATTGTCAAGTCAGCCCATTTACATGTTACATTTACCAATAAACCATACATCGATCCGCTATAGATATCACTCTAAACAAATAAATGTTATTTTAGAAAATAATGAAATCATTTACTAGTCGACCCTACTTGGTAAATACTGCTTCCAAAAATTTCCTGAGTTAACCTTCTTGACTCGGTTAATATTACAAAATCTATAAAATCCTTTGGCTGCCAAGTTTATTTGGTAAGAACTTCTTTTGCCACATTCCCTTTGATGACCGAGTGAGCTCGATAGATTCTATCATTTTGCCTTGCTGACCATCTGTGCTTGGTAAACACTATCTTTTGCCTTGTTGACCTTTTGAGCTTGGTAGACACTACCCTTTTCCTTGTTGACCTTCTGAGCTCAGTAGACTCTATCTAATGACTGATATGAAATTTGTGTGACATCAAAGACAACACACAATTGAACAATTGTATCCAACAATCTCCCTCTTTGGAATTGATGGCAACACAACATGTCATAGCAAAATGAAATTTTAAAACAAGTCTTTCACTGATAGAATACTTCACTTTCTTTTCCAAATACAACAAACTCCCTCTTTCATAATAATCCCTCCCTCTTATTCAAACTGTTATTTTATTATTATTATTATCATTATTATTTTAAGTTCTTTTCTTGTAAATTTTAGAAAGATATGACAGTATACTCTCCCTCTTTGACAACACATGCCAAAGACAACTCAAAATAGCTGAATAGCATTGTACCTGATGTATTGATTTGTATGCAATGTCTTCAATTGTTTGCTGCATCAACTGATAGTTCTTCAATTCTGTTCCTATTGATGCATCACTAGAACTGTATTTTAGTGAGCTTCAGATAGAGGAATGACCCCTAACTTACCTCTTAGATACAAGAATGCATCCTTAGGTAAAGGCTTTGTGAATATGTCAGAAATTTGTCCCTTTTTATGGACATATTCCAATATTATTTCCTTCTCTTGTACCAATTCTCTAACAAAGTGATACTTTATGGCAATATGCCTAGTTTTTGAATGCATCACTGGATTCTTGGAGATGTTAATTACACTTGTGTTATCACAAAATATAACAATAGGTTCTTTGATTTCTTGCTTCATGCCTTCTAATAATTGTTTAAACCACACAATGTTTGAGCAATTTACTGATGCTGCAACATATTCAGCCTTTGCTATGGATTGAGATGTACAATTCTACTTTTTGTTTGTCCAAGAAACCAACCTTTTTCCAAGAAAGAAAGCTCCTCCACTTGTTCTCTTTTTGTCATCAATATTTCATGCCCAATCTACATCAATGAACACCTTTAAATCTAGTTTTCCTCCAATTTTATACCATAATCCATATTCTTTAGTTTCTTTTAAGTATCTAATGATCTTTTTGATTGCCATCATGTGAGTTTCTTTTGGTTTTGCTGAGAATCTTGCTACAATTCCTACTGTAAGGGCAATGTCTAGTCTTGTCTGCACTACATATTGCAATTTTCCAATCATGGATCTATACAATGTCTGATCCACTTCTTTCGATTCATCATCCTTGGTTAGTTTTAATCGAGTACACATAGGAGTCCCAACTAGTTTGTAGTCTTCCATACCAAACTTTTTCAGTATCTCCCTAATGTATTTAGATTGAGTGATGTAGATGCCATTCTTACTCTATTGAATTTGAAGACCAACAAAGAATTTGATTTTTCCAAACATTGACATTTCAAATTCTTTGCAAAGATCATCATTTCCTGTGAACAAAGTATCATCTACAAATTTTTGTGGCAAAACAATCTTATTATCTGGTCCTTCCTTTATGTACAAACTACTATTGTTATTAGTTCTTTGAAAATCAATCTGAATAAGATAGTTATGCAATCTTTCATACCATGCTCTAGGGGCTTGTTTCAGACCATATAATGCTTTATGCAATATGCAGACCATGTCCTTCTTCTCTAGACCAACAAAACCTTCAGGCTGTTCAATGTAAACCTCTTCATTCAATATGCCATTGAAAAATGCTAACTTAACATCCATCTGATAAACTTTGAATCCTTTGAATGCAGCATATGCAAGTAAGGTTCTGACACCTTCCAATCTTGCAACAAGAACAAAAGTTTCTCCATATTCTGCACCTTCTTCTTGAGAGTATCCTTTGCATACTAGTCTAGCTATGTTCCTTGATACCTTACCATTTTCATTTGGTTTCTTTTTGAATACCCACTTTGTTCCAATCACATTTTTTCCTTTAGGTCTAGGGACAAGAGTCCATATCTTTTTTTTTCTCTATCTGTTCTATCTCTTCATTCATAGCTTCAATCCAACTTTCATTATCTAATGCATCTTTGACATTTCTAGGTTCAAAATCAGCAAGTAAACAAGTGCCTTTCAACTTACTTCTTGTCATTGTTCCTTCTGATTTATCTCCAATGATCCGATCTAGTGCATGATACCTTTTGACATACTTGGATAACATGGGCTCCTTGCCTTTTGAATGAATTACACTATTATCCTTCTGTGTTTCAACTTCTGGTTCTGATTCTGGTTGCTAGGGCTTGATAGATGCTAATGTTGGAAATATTCAAGATTTAATAGGTTACTGAGAATGGAGGGGTGAATCAGTAACAATAAAACTTTTTAAGTCAACCATACACAACATTTACTCATCTATCCTGCTGCATAAAAAACTATTAAACATTTAAACCATATATGCACAGAGATTTGGTGATCCAGTAACCTTCCAAAAATAGAAAGTAAAATCAGGGTGGGGATGATACACACGAAGTTTTATTACTGCAATATGAATTTGGCCGGTTAAGGCTTACAATGATCACTTTTGGTGATCTGCCCTGTTAGGAGCACAGAGGATTGCTAGATCCACCTGGTTAGAGGATTTACAAACATACTTTACAAGTATGCACTCTATTAGGAGATTTGAATAAAGACAGTTAAGACTACCCTGTTAAAGGATTTAAAAAAGTGATTCACCTATTAGGATGAACCAACAGATCAACTTACAACTTTATTGTGTTCTTTATTGTAGATCACCTTCTATGATTGATGAAATCATTTTCGCTCCTGGTAGACCTTGCTGAGTATTCTTTTCTACTGATGAATTCGCATATCATATATTATGTCCCTCCTTTTTGCAATATTCTATCTCTTGTGTATTCTTGAATGTGTCAAAATGTATATCTCTCTTGAATGATATAATACATTATATATATAACATTACAATAATTATTCATGCAAGGTCATCCAAAAACAAGTAAACAAAATATAACTGAGTTGGCCAAATAGTAAAATAAACTCAGTTTCTTCAGACAGACTTGATGACCTTCTGATACTTGGCATCGACTACGTTACTCAGCATCGTCATGCACTCAGTAGAGGTAGGGACTTGGTTCATACTAGTCATACAATGTTTCCTAGAACTCGGTAGATATAGTGTCACTCGGTGGAAACTAACTTCTTCGATAACCTCCTGAGCTCAGTTATCACTGAGTGCTTCCTTACTTGGTTAATACTAAGTGCAACTTTACTCGGTTGACACTAAGTGCAACTTTACTCGGTTGACACTAAGTGCAACTTTACTCGGTTGACACTAAGTGCAACTTTACTCAGTTAAAACTGTGTCTTTGATGCTCAGTTTGAATTGTGTCTTCAATGCTCAGTTTGAACTGTGTCTCCAGTGCTCAGTTTGAACTGTGTTGCTAGTGCTCAGTTTGAACTATGTTGCCATCATTCGGTCTACACTGTATTACTCAGTTTGAACTGTGAGTATTGTCACTAATGGCAAATAACTTTATGCCAAAAATCTCCCCCTTTGGCATTAGTGACAAAAACAATTATGATTCAAAGTTTATGTGCAAAAATGAATATGCAGTTCTGAATTTTTTTAAATTACTCTTTGCAAGTCTTATTTACACATATTTTTCTTACATGTATCTCCCCCATACAATATGCACATTATTTACAAGTCATTACACATATTTCTTGCACAATTATTTCTTTATCTCTTGGAGTGTGCTATCTCCCCCTTTTTTACAATAATGCCAAATTAAACAATATGTATTTATACAGAGAGTCCAAAATGAGAGATAAACTCAGAATGTACCTTGAGAATAAGAGCCAATGTCTTATCGCAATTTTCTTGAAAAAGTTTGCTAGTGGAGAGTGCTATTTGAACTTTTGTAGATAGTTCAATCATATGATCTGTAATTGAGAAGTTTTTGTCATGAATCAATGTTTTGGAATGGGCAATATGCTTCTGCATTGTGTCCATGATAGGAAGAATCATATATTGGATGTCAATCAAAGTACACCTGATCCTTGCTTCCTCTCTCAACAATTCTGCCTATCTCTCTGACAAAAATCTTATTCTGAGATGATGGGCTGAACTTGAACTGTGGTCAAGCTACAACATTTGTGCACTGACCTTCATATCCTCATCAATTTTATTCAACTTTTCTTTGATTTCCTTAGTATACTTGGTAACATCACACAATTTTCCAAAAAGTGAAGTTACATTATTAAAGGAATGTTCAAAATTACTCAAAATTGTAGACAGTTCTACCTATTTTAATGTAATATGCTGAGCAATGTGCTCAAGCACCTTATTGTCAAATTTATTCTCTACCTTTTCAATCAATTTTTCTTGGCTGGAGGTATCCTCATTGAATTTATATACAGCCTCTTCTAACTAATTCAAAATGTGTTGAGTAGAATCTACTTCAACACCAATAGCTTCTGTTAGAATATTCTTAGCACTTTCAATAATGTTATATTCCTAGCCTCTCTCATGCATTAGTTGTTTTTGCCTTGCCTTCTGATCTAATAGTTGACTGATCATTCTAATTTCATCAACTGATGCATTATCTAGATCTATCTTAAGAATGACAATGTCCTTATCCAAGTCTATTTCCTCATGCACTGCCTTGCTAGAAATCATGTATCTTTTTGCTTTTCCTACAGTTACTTCACCTTTTCCCTTTGAATCTGAAACAATAGTTGATGAGGCTGGACTGGCTGACAAAACTAAAATAGGACTAGCTAGAGGGAAACTGAGAGAAGTGCTAATAGTATCAAAAATTGATGCTCTTCCGAAGATTGATGTACAGGTTTGTATGGGAGAACTAACAAATGCAAAAATTGGAGCAGATGAAGTTGTCAAAATTGAAGTATTTGTGGGTACACTTACTAAACACTCTGCAATAGAAGTTGATATGCCTAATGAACTTACTACTGTAGTTGATGATGCCTTAGTTAATGAACATGGTTGTAGCTCAGTTAATGAAGTGGTAGGCACTTGCATAGATGGTGCTCGAAGCTGAGAGGAGACAGGTGAAGATTGAGCAATTGATGAAGCTGTTGTGCACATAATCTCACTAGTAGAGGCTATCTTCATAGTTGATGTAGCTGCTTTAGGTGGAGAGTGAGGAAGAGATGTAATGACTTTGGCTGCAATTTTTACAGGATCATCTTCCTCCTTAGCTTGATCAGCTTCTTCTTCCTCCATTTCCTTGTCATCTTCCTCCATTTCATCTTCCTTGAATTCTTCCTCAACATTTATCATCATTGAATGCAAATCCCCTGGAATATCTTCAATGTCATCATCATCACTACTGTCATTGTCTTTGATTTCAACAATATCCTCATTGAGTTTATGTAGATAATAGACATGTTTCCACATGTTTGTTGCATCATTGACAACATGCTTAATTTCTTCGATTAATATCAAGCAAGTGTGGAATCTAATCATCATATTACCTTCATGATCTTTCAGTGATTTCTTTACTTCTACATTAGTGAGACTCGACAGGAGATTTTTTAGGGTTTTCTCAAAGATATCTTTAACAGTTTTGGTTGCAATTTCCCATCTTGGTTGCAACCTCTCCAATATCTCTTTAGGGATATAAGAGGCAATCTCGTCTAGAGAGTATTTCCATCTTTCCATTTTATTCAATACCAACTTCTCAATCTGCATTGTCTCCTGTTCTGTTCTTGTCTCAAACTTCAATTCTTTGAAGTTTGTGAAGCTAGTACCTTCTTCTAATTGCTTCAACCTTGCTTCAAATGTGAGTGGAGGCTTGAAAAATATAGGTTCCTTCTTCCCTTGTCTTGTTCTCCTGGAGAAGACTGTAGTAGCTTTCTTTTTAGGTTTGGTGATAATCACCTTACCTTTCTTCCGTTGAGGCTCCTCTTCTTTTTTTGACTTGGTTTCCTCTTATTCTTCATCATCTTCTCATTTCCCTTCAGTAATCATCAAAGGACCAAGTTCAATTTTTAGCTTTGCAATCTTCCTCTTTCCTTTGCTAATGACCTGAGGGATTTTGATTGAAAGCTCAATTCTGGCTTTAGCTTCATCATAAGTTCCAAAGACTGGTTGCTTTGGGTCTACTGGTTCATTCACCAGTGCTTCTATGATATCTCTAGTTTCATCAATGTTAATCTCATAAGGAAGAGGTTTCACCCATGCAACTTGGGGCCTCACTGCCTTTATGTATACTTTGTCACAATCTACCATAAAGCATACATCTTCTTTATATTCCTCAACCAGTTTTGGTGGAATCTGAAACCTATTGTTCATTCTTTCCTTAAAATATTCAAAGTAATTATCCAAAACACTGTGAAAATTTTCACCTAACTCTGCAATGAACTCATTTATTTGATAAAGAATGGGAATATCTTTTCTCCATACTATTGATCCTTTTGATGGAAAAGACTTGAACATAGAAAAATAAATAGATCAAAAGTGAACCAAATTTGCAGGAATTGTTCTTTGAAGTCCTTATGCTTTCCATATTTTTGTTGAATTGAGACAAAAGCAATTCAGACAAATCAAACTCGACATTCTTCTTTACTACCTTATATGCTAAATCTACTGCTTCGCAAGGTACACTGTTTGGATGGCTGGAACTATAAATTTTATGAGCAATGACGTGAATACCAAATCTTAATTCAACGTCAGCTACTGTATTGAGCTTAAGTCTTCTACCATCCCATTCTTCTTGGGTTAGCCTTTGCAATTCTTCCCAACCTAGGCTTTTGGTAGTCTTAGCTTTGCTCAATATGGGAAGGCTATTAATCTTGTTAATCATTTTCTTTGTGATAAGCACTGGTTGCTCTAACCACAATTTCTCGTTGTGAACTTGACTGAGTACATACCTAACCCATTTAATTTGAAAATTTCTTGGTAAATGTGAAATGTGGGTTAACCCTTTTGTTTCAAGATGCTTATGCTCGGGTTTTAAATTTCCATCTATGCTCATTTCTCCTAGGGAATTATCAATTTCTAGGTTTCCAAGTTCTTGAATGGAACATTTGAAATGAGAACGAATGTCATTTATAAGGAGTACCTTTAGAGGAATTCGAGACTGAGCACCGTTAGGGTCAAGCGATTCTACAATTGCTAGTGCCGATTTGAAGTTCGACACCTTCCATTCCACACCTTTAACCAACATTTTTGAGCCTCTCTTTGCCTTGGAGCTGCAATTCTAGATGCCATTGTTGCTCGATAAGTGAAGAGAAATTCTGAACAGATTCTTTCGCCTTTTAAATTTTTCTCAAAATTGCTTTAAGCTTGCTCTAGAATCACAGAAGATAACTTAGCTCAAAGTTCGTAGTGAAGAATGAGATCACAGTTTTGCCATTTTTGACGAAACATTTGTCATAAATGCTTGGTATGATGGTAGATGAAATGAGAGGTTGTCATCCACTTTCTCGGTAGATACTATCAACTCGGTGATCAAAAGAAAACATTGATATACAGACCTAACTTGATAAGGTCACGAACCTACCTTGCTCGGTTGATATAACTCGGTAAATGAAACTTTATTGCACCCGACCGAACTCGATTAAGACTAGGATCAAAGTGTATCTGAATATTGTTCTGATCATCTTTCTTCTTGTGGAACTGTTCAGGATAATTCTTGGAGGATGCAGTTCCATACTTTCTTTTATGAATATTAATTGGAAATGGTGGAATCACTCATTTCTTGAGTGATATTGCCATTGCTTGACTTATCTTGTTCGATAGATTTTAGAATCCACTATTGCTTCATTTTCTTCCAAATGTTGTCTGCTTTGATTTTCTTCTCATCTTCAATTCTTTCTATATTCATGCAATTTCTAGCTATATGACCAAGTTCTGTACATGTGTAGCACCTTATAGTAGTGTCCTTCTTCCTTAGGTGATGTCTTGCACAATTTATGCCATTATGTCCATATTCTCCACAATAGTGACATCTGCACCAGGTATTGTAGTCCCATCCAAATATGGCTTTGACAAGTTGTTCAGCTAGATTAAATGATTTGGATCTGCATTGGAATGCCTTGTGACCATGTTTTTTGCATTTGTGACAGTTGTCTTCAAATTTTGGTTTTTCCTTGCACTCATTTGCTTTGTGACCATGCCGATTGCAATTGAAGTATTTACCATTGAATTTTTCTTTTCCATTGCTCCAGCATTTGTTTGATGTATGACCTAACTTGACACAGTGATTACAAGTGGGTTTTTGATTCCTTTGTTCACCTTGTTTGGAGGATTCACCTTCTTCTTTGTATCCAAGACTAGCTTTACCTTTATGTCTATAAAGATTTTCCTCATTTTGTTTATTTAATTGATTCATATCTGCTTGGGATTTCATCATTCTTTCATTGGCTTGCCTTTCAGAGATTAGATCATTTTCCAAGCTTTCATTGATTTGTCTATCAATTCTTAAATCATTCTACAGACTTTCATTTTGTACTCTGAGAATCCTGATTTCTTCATTTGCATTAGAGAGTTGGTCTATAAGGTCTTCATGCTGATGGGATTGATTATGGCTTTAATCTTCCAATTCTTCTTGTGCTTTGTTTCTTTGTTCCAAAACTTCACATAGCCTAATTAACTGTATTTCTTGCTCTCTTTTAAGCTTTCTTACCTCTTCTTGCAGAGATCCATTCTTTTCTAGAAGTTCTTTGATTGCCTTGTCAGCTTCTTTTGAACTACTTGATGGTAACCAATCTTCAATCTTTTCTTCAACACAGTGATGGTCATTCATTTGTCTTGCAAGTTCTTTTCTTCTTTTTAGGGACTGAGAAAGATGCTTCTTTGCTTCTTTGAGTTGAACCATGGCCATTTCTAGATCTAACTTTTAATTTTCAATAACTTTCTCTAGTCTGAATATCTCCATCACTTAGATCTTTGCTCAAGCTGTCAAACTTTGTCCTGAGAACCAAAAGGCTCTGATACCAATTGTTGGAAATATTCAAGATATAATAGGTTACTGAGAGGGGAGGGGTGAATTAGTAACAATAAAACTTTTTAAGTCAACCATACACATCATTTACTCATCTATCCTGCTGCATAAAAAACTATTAAACATTTAAACCATATATGCACAGAGATTTGGTGACCCAAAAATCTTCCAAAAATAGAAAGTAAAACTAGGATGGGGATGATACCCACAAAGCTTCGTTACTACAATATGAAGTTGGCCGGTTAAGGCTTACATCACTTCTGGTGATCTGCCCTGTTAGAAGCACAAAGGATTGCTAGATCCACCTGGTTAGAGGATTTACAAACATACTTTACAAGTATGCACTCTGTTAGGATATTTGAATAAAGATGGTTAAGTCTACCCTATTAAAGGATTTACAAAAATGATTCACCTGTTAGGATGAACCAACAAATCAACTTACAACTTGACTGAGTTCTTTATTGTAGATCACCTTCTATGATTGATTAAATCATTTCCGCTCCTGGTAGACCTTGCTGAGTACTCTTTTTTGCTGATGAATTCACATATCATATCTTATGTCCCTCCTTTTTGCAATATTGTATCTCTTGTGTATTCTTAAATGTGTCAAAATGTATATGTCTCTTGAATGATATAATACATTATATATATATATACCATTCCAATAATTATTCATGCAAGGTCGGCCAAAAACAAGTAAACAAAATATAACTGAGTCGGCCAAATAGTAAAATAAACTTGAGTTCTTCAGATAGACTTGATGACCTTCTGATATGTGGCATCCAATACATTACTCAACATCATCATGCACTTGGTAGAGGTAGGGGCTTAGTTCATACTAGTCATACAATGTTGCCTGGAACTCGGTAACCATTGGTGACTCGGTAGATATAGTGTCACTCGGTGGAAACTAACTTCTTCGATAACCTCCTAAGCTCGGTTATCACTAAGTGCTTCCTTACTCAGTTAATACTAAGTGTAACTTTACTCGGTTGATACTAAGTGCAACTTTACTCGGTTGACACTAAGTGCAACTTTACTCGATTGACACTAAGTGCAACTTTACTCAGTTGACACTAAGTGCAACTTTACTCAGTTAAAACTGTGTCTTTGATGCTTAGTTTGAACTATGTCTTCAGTGCTCGGTTTGAACTGTGTTGCCAGTGCTCAATTTGAACTGTGTTGCCATCATTCAGTCTGCACTATATTACTCGATTTGAACTATGAGTATTGTCACTAATGGAAAATAACTTTATGCCAACAACTAACTCAGTAGATTATGTTTTCAACTCGGGTTCTTGTATCTTAGTAGGTACCGACTCAATTTGAAGTTCTTGTGACTCGATTAATGAAGAATCTAGAGTTGAGGATTCTTGATTAATAGGTATACTTGGCATTATATCAGGTTCCATGTAAACAAATCTTCTGTAGTCTTCAGGTTCCTTTTTGCTTTCTTCTTTTATTTGTTTTACAAACTCATCAACTTTCACATGTGCATTTTCTATGATTTTGTGAGTAGATAAGTTCAAACATCTATATGCTTTGCTTTTGCAAGAGTATCCCAAAAATATTCCTTCATCACTTTTTATATCAAATTTACCTTTTCTAGATTCTTTCAAAATGTAACATTTGCTTCCAAATACTTTTAGATAACTTACATTAGGTTTGTAGCCATAACATAACTCACAGGGTGTTTTGAATGAGTCATTTTTGAGCTATACTCGATTCAAGGTATGAACTCCAATGCTGATAGCTTCCTTCTAGTATTTGATAGTGATTCCTTTCTCAATCATTAAAGTTCTTGCACAATCCATGATAGATTTGTTCCTTCTTTCTGCTATTCCATTTTGTTCTAGAGTTCCAGCTTTTAAAACCTATCTTTTGATTCCCCTTTCAATGCAAAAGTTATTGAACTCATGTGAAATGAATTCACCACTCTGTCAGATCTTAAGCATTTTAGTCTTTTGCCTGTTTCCTTTTCTACTCTGGCCAAATACCATTTGAACTTTTCAAATGCTTCTAATTTCTCTCTTAGGTATATGAAAATCATCATTCTTGAATAATCATCAACAAATAGAATAAATTTTTTTTCACTAGTATAACTTTCAATTCCAATAGGTCCACACAAATCAGTATGCAAAATTTATAGAATTTCTCCAGTCTAATAGTTCTTGCTTTTAAAACTAGTCTTTCCCATTTTACCAATTTGACAATTCTTGCATAGACCAACCTCAGGTTTCTTTATGTTAGGAATACCTCTTACTTTCCTAAATTTATTAATCTTTATCATGTTTTCAAAGTTTACATGACATAACCTCTTATACCATAACCAACTTTCTTCATTTTGAGTAATGAAACATGAACATTCATCAAGTTCAAGATAAAATAAGTTACCTTTTTTTTGAGTGCCTGATCCAATCAACTTTCCTTTGCCATCCAAAAATCTTGCTTTTCCATGCATAAATTCTACTTTGAATACATTATTGAGTAGCTATGCCACACTCAATGAATTATGCTTTAATCCTTCTATCGAATATGCATTATCACATACAAGTTCCTTGGTTAGTGAGATTCTTCCTTTTCCTCTTATACAACAAGGTTCATTGTTACCAAATCTTACACTGCCACCATCATAGTCTTCAAAGTATTCAAACTTAGTTTTATCACCAATCATGTGATGAGAACAACCACTATCTATGATCCATGTATCATTTCTTCTCATATGAGAAATGATTGCCATTTCTTCATCATTATCAGATTCATCTTTCACAACAATGCAGCCAATTTCATCATCTTCTTCTTCATCATAATCATTAGAATCTTTAGCCATGAAACATGTCTTCTTACCTCTATCCTTGAATGATTTGAATTCTTTCTTTCCATTGTACTTGTGACCTTCTCATCTTTGTTCTACTTATTTGGGCACCCAGCTACAATATGTCCAATTTCTTCACAAGAAAAGTAGATTAGAGGAACCTTACCTTTGTATTTCCCTTTACCTCTTGAATATTTTATTGCTAGTAGAGCTTCAACCACTTCAAGATCAATGTCTAAACTTTGTTCTAATTCTTCATTACTATCTGATTGTGGATCCTTCATCTTTTTCCCTTTTTCTTTGACTAAAAGCTTGGCTTCAAATGCTGATTCAACATTCTTGGCAGCTAGAACATAATTGTCATAGTTGTCTAGCTCAAATGCAATCAATCTTCCAACTATGACCTCTAAATTTATTTTATGACTTTCCTCACATCTTCTTTCTTGAATTGGATAGACTCTAATTGCATAAATGGGAAGTAGAGTTCTAAGAACATTACTTATAATTGTCTCCTCATTGATGTCTCCTCATGATGCTTTGATTGCACTAACACATGTTTTAACTCTTTCAACATACTTTGCAATATTTTCATCCTCTCTCATCCTCATTTAATCAAATTTTCCTCTCAAAATTTCTTCTTTGGCTCTTCTTACATTATCATCTCCTCCATAGATCTCTTTTAGCTTGTTCCACATTTCAAAGGTAGTTTCGCAATCCTTGATGTCATCAAATTCTTCATAACTCAGAGCAGATGCTATATCTATCATCATGTTGTGAGTCTTCTTTTCAACAATATCATTGATAGATAATGTACCAGAAAGTTCTTCATATTTTTCATCAAGGTACTTCAGCCCTGTATCACCAATAGAATCTAGATAAAGCCTCATCAATCCTTGTCATGCTGAGAAGTTGTCCTTGTTAAGTCTTGGAATTTTTCTTTTGTAAGACATCCTGATCTTTAGCTTAGATCCTTGAAATCTTTTCCTATAAGCACCAAAAGCTCTAATACCAATTGTTGGAATTAAAGGTAGAGTAACTAAGAGCGGGGGTGAAATAGTTACTCACAAAAATTAATCCATAGATCCCTTAAATGTCTTAAAGATGTAGTTACTACTGATACTCAGTCAAAAAATGTTGTAACTTGACAAATTAAACTATTATTTATCTTCAAGCATTCATGCATGCAATTGAAAATAGAATGAACACAAGAGACACCAATTTTAATGTGGAAACCCAATATGGGAAAAACCACCAAGTAATTAGTCACCAATTTTTCACTCTTATGAAGTGAGCCCTATTAGGAGCCAACCCTGTTAAAGGTTACAATACACACTGTTAGGTGTGACCCTATTAGAGGATTTGACCACCTTGTTAGGAGTGGCATTGCCAGAGGTCTTTAGAACAATTCAACTAAATTATCACCTTGTTAGAAGATTTACAAAATGGCTATTAAACCAACTTTGCTAAGAGATTTGAAATCATTGCTACACTGGTTAGAGAACAACAATGAATTGACTTGAACAAGATGCAATTGAATTTGTTGGCTACAAGTCTCTGTTCAGTATCATTAGATCCTCCCTGATCAAATATGGCTTTGCTTCTCCACAATGATCTCTAATCATCCCTCAAATTCACTTCCATAATAATCATTCTTCATATCACATTAATTCCACACACTTCCACACACTTAGAATTTTCAACTTGACCTCTTACTTATACCATTCAGATTGTCAAGTTAGACTATTTACATGTTACATTTAGCAATAAACCATACATTAGTCAGCTATATATATTAATCTAAACAAATAAATATTATTTCATAAAATAATGAAATCCTTTACTGGTTGACCCTACTTGGTAAATACTACTTCTAGAAATTTCCTAAGTTAACCTTCTTGACTCGGTTAATATTGCAATATCTATAAAATCCTTTGGCTACTAATTTTACTTAGTAAGAACTAAATTCCTTCATGACAGCTCGGTAAGAATTGCTTTTGCTACATTCCCTTTGATGACCGAGTGAGCTCGGTAATAACTATTTCTGTCACATTTCCTTTGATGACTGAGTGATCTCAATAGATTCTGTCCTTTTGCCTTACTGACCATCTAAGCTTGGTAAACACTATCTTTTTCCTTGCTCACCTTCTGAGCTCGGTAGACACTATCCTTTGCCTTGCTGACCTTCTAAGCTCAATAGACATTGTCCTTTTCCTTGTTGACCTTCTGAGCTCAGTAGACTCTATCTGATGACTAATATGACATTTGTGTGACATCAAAGACAACACAAATTTGAACAATTGTATCCAAAATCTTCATCCTAGTTTTTGTAAGCTTAAGGGCATTCCCTAAATTTGCACTTAAGGGGTGGGGGCGGGGGATGTTGTTGTAAATACATATTTACTATTTACACCTACTTAAGTTTACTTAGGTTAATGCATTGTTTTATTATATTGCATTATTTTATTATTTTATTTTGTGAGACACTTAGGAGTTTGAACAACTTTTTGAGTTTTCATGTTGACAACACAAAAGTACACAACTCTATTTTAGCACATGTTGTCTACAACACAAATTTGAATGTTACACCCTTGTAGGCTTATCCTCTCATCTTGCACTTACTTCCATGCTTAATGGAGAATAACCCATATCTAGTGGACATGTGGCTAGTTGTATGACTAATCATGTAGCTGATTCCAAGGCATTCTACATGTATCTTAGAGGCCTTTATATTTAGGCACTCCTAGTGTACTCTCAAGGCATATTGAATGAATATATCGTCATTATAAACATGCTCTATCTTTCTCGTCTGCAGTTGTGCTTGTGTTTGAGTTCTTAGTTCTTGGGTCAATTTCTCCCTAAGGAAAAATATTATAGAAATAAGGATTTCCACAAGCTTCATATGGGAGGACACATGTTCAAAATTGAATTGCAAGAACTTTTTCCAAATGAGACAAAACAATTACAAAAAAGAATATTGGAGATAGCCAAAATTTGAATAGCTATCTTTTTTTATGTTCAAGATCAACTTTGTAATTTGAAAGGAGAGCACATCCATAGTAGGTGAACTAAAAAGATAAGATGTCTCTATCAGATAATTTTTCTCCCTCCTAATATTCTTTGACCTTTTTTACATGCTCATTTGGTATCTCTAGATGGAATTGGCTTTATGTCATCTATCACCTCCCAAATGGTAATATCAGAGTCTTCTTCACGTCACATGGCTCAACTAACTAATTTAAATTAATTGAGGCACTTATTCTACTTTGCATCAGTCATAGCTTTAACCTCTAGAACTATTTTGTTCATGTCTACTTGTAGCTTGTATAGAAGATCAATCATATAAAATATGATTGCAATGTATGTTTCTCCATTGCAATGAGAAACAAACCTCTCATGCTTCAAGCCTCCATCAAAAGAATCTGATCATTATTTCCAATCATTTATCTTATCTTCATCATCAGCTATCATTTGGATAAAATGAGTTGTAGCATTGGCAATGGTCTTCATTTTTTTTCTTTATCAACTGCAACTTTCCAGAAAAGGAATTCAATTCTTTCACTCTATTTACAATTTTCCTTGTACAAATAATGGTTTCTTTAGGAAATTCCTTATTTTTAGAAAAAGAAATTTCAAATAATCAAATAATGGTGTATAAGGACCTCATTTAGTTAGCAAGGGGCAAAGAATGGATAGAGTCTCTGTACATTGGTATTCTACTCCCTATAGTGCAATATAACTATTAGAAACACCTTGACAAACTTGTTTAAGGATACTAATCTTATGTGAGAGCGTGCTCTCCATTGTTTTAATCTCTACCTCCTTTCCATTATCCAGTTCATCCACTTCCTATTATTGATCCTGTTAGGAACCTGTGTGTTCCTTCTGTTTATTTTGTTAGAGTAGTGTTGTTGGACGCATATGCTTTGTAAGTCATCCCGTGAGTATATTTTATTATCCCACATGCATAGGTAGTATTACTTTTCTAGATCGTACTCAGTATATAAGAATAGGTTGAGGCCCTTGATGGGCACGGACGAATTTATTGTATTGAGCTTGCTCAAAGGAGGTTACCCCCTCGAAGTGGCCTGCGATCAGTAGATTCATTCTGAGTTCTGTTATCACTTTTTATTCTGTTATTTCGAGCATTCTCATGATATTGCTATAAGGAGGTTCTTCACAGATCCATACCCACATATTTTGTATCACCTTCAATCTAGATCTCTTGATCCATGACCTCTATGATAGGTCTGGTTACATTTCTCATATTTTCTTGATTCACAATCTGTTGCATTATCTTATTAATAATTTTTGAGGAAAAATAGTGTCTTTAAGTCAACATGCATGCGAATTATAAAAATCTCCAAAAGTGTAACAATCTAGGTTTACAACACTTGTACTGCACCATGTTTCAAAATGCTTTTGTGCTTTTTAGATAGTACCTATCCTTTTTATAATCATGAGGTTTCAACAATCACTTTAATATTAAACTCTTATTTTGTGGCCATGTCAACACTACATACTACTAGTTGTTCATGGATTCACAAGGTTCATTTACCACTTTATGTTTATGCTTGCAACTATGTAAATGGCTCAGTCACTTCTTTGTTGATTACCTTTGAGTTTAATCCCTTAACCTTGTGACCTAGCGAGCACTATTTAAAATATCTTATCTTTACTCCATAGCTTCTTTTCTTCTTTATGTACTTAACTATGTGACTACACAATCATACAAATCTAAACATCTTTCTAACCATGTTGCATGATTGTAGCTTAGTTTTATTTTAACTCTTAAGTCTTACAACCATAGGAAACTTGTTAGGTTTGAGTGATCACTTGGTCACTACCTTTGTTTCCTTTTATTTCTTCATATGTGTGACCATGCAATCATTGGGCTTTGAAATAGACTCTCAACCATGTCACTTATTTGTAAGTTCCTTTTTATTGTAAATTTTCTAGTGCTACAAGGGCATGATCAAAGGATCATTCAAAGGCTATAGACTTTTTTTCCAGTTTGTAATCTTTCATTTCACTACATCTTTTGGAGCTACAACTATGTGATCAAAGAGTTCAGCAAGTTGTGGTTACATTTTTGTTTTACCACTTAATTGCATGACTCCATAACTAAGCATCTTTAGTATCATATTGACCAACATCACTAGGTGGAGGCTTTGATTTACCTTATGTCTTCTAACTATGTGACCATGTGATCAAGAAAAATTTAACAAGCTTTTAATTGTGTCGCCTAATCACAACTCATAGTCGGTGTTATCTTTCAAGCCTTGCAACTATACAATCAAACATTTTTGTTATCTACATTGATAGTTTCACTAGGTCATGGCTATCCCATATCATTTTTCCTTTAGGCCTCTGACCATGCAATCACAACTACTTGTCAAGTCACTCCATCACTTTGACTTGTTGAAATTTAGGTAGCAAAGTAATGATTTGGTATTTCTTTAACCTTGGTCCCTAAATTTCACCATAACTTTAACTTTTATGACAAGCCATTCTTCTCAGATGCCTCTACGTGTCATAGAATTTGAATTGTTAAGAGGGTTATGACTAAGCAATAACCCCTTTTTGTGTTGTTGTGGCTTGAAAATTTAACCTTAGATTGAACTGTGTGACCATGCGACTACTTCTTTGTGAACCATTTTGATCATTTAATGTCTAGTATGACCTTTTTCAATAAACCACTATGACCAAGGGATCAAAGATATTTTAATTTTTTTGCATAGTTGCACCATAAAAATGTTAAGATCTTAACCATGTAATCCCCATGTGATCACCTTGGTCACACAATCACACCTAAAAAATGTCAAAGGTCCTTTAAAAGCATGAAAATGTACTTTAAAAGAGAGAGGGTTTATAATGAAGAAAAGGCTACAAATTATGCACTAGCGTTTTTTTAGGTTAACTTTGCACATGAAAATTGTAAACTCTAACTGCTCAAATAGAAAAATGGATTCTTCACAATAAATTTTTAGGATTTTAACAAGGTGAAAAACCAAGCCAATAGACTATTGTCAAGTAATCTAGTCACTTTGATGGATCAAATACCCCCCACATCACATGCTTGATCCATAAATGAAATCAAAGCTCTTAAGACAACTCTATGGTTACACCCATTGCATACATGCTAATGCTTATAATTATTGATCACTCCATTATAGGTTTGAACAATGTCTTTATGAAGAGATGCATCAACTTAAAGAATATTATCATTTATCTTTTAGTTCATTGTGATGGCTTCATTTCTAGAAGAAATTAATAATTGATGGGTTTTGCTTCTATGCTAGAAATGCTTTGATATGGTGAAATTTTATCAAATAGCTTGTGCACTTTTTGTACACAAGAAACCTGCATATAAAAATCCCAACATGACTTAGCTCCATCCCTTTGTTGAAACAAGCATACATAAAGAAGTAGGAACCTGAGCATTATTATCATTCCCCATTACACTAGAGATGTTAATTCAAGCTCTTCAAGTATGTTTTCAATCTTCTATTTTAAACACTATCTCCTTCATTCATCATATGACTACAAGTATTTAATATATTGAGTTTTTGATTCAACATTTCAAGTTCCTCATAACTTCCTTTGTTTATTGTTAGGACTCCCTCATACCTTGTAAAATTCTGAAAATTAGAAGCCCACTATGTGTTAACCTTGATTTGGTATTATAATTTGGTGATTTTGAAGTAAAATTGAACATGGAGGCTTGGGAACCTAAATCTTGAACTTGATTTAGGATCCATACTTTTGGACAAATGCACTTCTAAACCATGAGGTTTGAATAAACATTTATGAACATCAAAACTTTAACTAAAGAATATGCACTTTGAATTTCAAACCCTAAAGCTCAAACAATGTATCTTGAGCTATGAATTTGAATCAATTAATTTAAACTATGATTCATGGACCTCCTACATTTGAACCATGAACCAATCAACAATCAAAACTTTGAACTTTGAAGTTGAAGTTGAACATCTCAAACTGAAAAATCTGTATTGTTGTGAGGCCTGACCTGATCTATTAGACATATTGTATTATGATTCTTCTAATTTGATGTTTTGATATACTTTTAGGACTATATAGTTAAGTTATTTTAATATCTACATTTTCATAATTTGGACTTATGTCTACACATTAAGACCTAAACGATATAATTAATGATTTTGTTCATGTTCTAACCTTTTTCAATTGCTCTGATAGAAGTTCAATTGTAGAAATTTTATAATGTGAAATTTGAATGTTTAAGCGGAGGTATGTTACTTTCATTTTGATATTTGTGAGTTGGATGTTTTGATATTATTCAAGACTTAGATGGATAGTGGCTTGTTCTATCTATTGATTTTGACATTATAGTAGTGTTTTGTACCTAGTATTGGGAATGGAATGATTGAACACATATGGATGCAACTTTATGATAGGTTAGAATTAGATTATGATGTGATGTGAAATGTTAATTTGGTTATGGTAATTATGATTTAATGTGATATGTAGATAAATGTTAATTTGATTATGATGATTATGATTTAATGTGATATGGAGATAAGTGTTAATTTGATTACAATGATTTATGATATGCAAATTTTGATATTTTAACATTTTGAATGATTTATTTGAAATTATTAGGAAAGGAAATTTAATTGAATTATGTTAATATGAATTACATAACATTTGAAATTATATTCTTTTATGATATATGTATTCTATATGACCTCCTTGGACTATTGATGCTCGAGTTTAATTTGCCAGGAAGTGGAACCATGGAAATTTTTTTGGGGGAAACAAGTTCCAAACCTATGTGAACATAGTTTAACCAAGATGAATCTTTCAAAGATTCAAAAGCATCGCTGTGATGTATTTTATTGCATAAATGTGAGCTTCCTTGTGTATGGAATTTTTAATCATTGTTGCCCTACTTTTCACCCAGTACCCATTATGCAAAGTGGAAAATGATTTGGTGTTTCAATTAGGTTTAGGTATGTATGAGTCTATTTCTTTTTCCCAAGTGAAAGGTCTCTACATCAAATTTTTATCTTCCTTCTTCTCCCACATTAAATAACTAGGTGGGTTTCCCCTTGTTGTCATAAGTTTTGTGGGTAATCTAAGATCCTTTTCGATGGAGATTCTTATTTTGTATCATAGTCTTCACAAAATCATTTCCAAGAATGAACCTTCTCACAACTTATTATAGTTTGAAAATAATAAAAATGAAGTTTGTGGAAAACCTAGCATCAACTTCTCCTTCGCAAAATTTCAAACTATGAGGGTGATTTTTTGTAGAAGTCAACAAAAGAGGAATACAAGCTAGAATAAGGAGGAAATGAGTTGTTTTATGGATGGATTATTCTTACATTGCAGTATTCTACCTTGGGAGTTACTCAGAAATCATTATAATGATTAGAATAGCATCTGGCAAAAAATTCGCTTCTCCACTGTGGGTTTTCGACCTAAGAAGCCAGTTTTTGAACAAAGGTGTTTTGTAAGAGAGAGAAGCAAGTAAGTGGTTTCCTTTTTTTCATTTTCATAGCTCTTTTGATACTTTCAAAAGTCTAGAGACATATCAAATCAAAAGGTTAAGTAAAAATAAAAAAAAAGGTAGAAAAATAGAAGTTGCCTTCTCCACGACAGGTTTTATGATTTTTCGCATCCATTGAAAAATCACTTCTACAAGAATTTTGGGCTCATAGATCAATCGTAGGATGCTTAAAAAGGATAATGGAAGCTAGTTGATCACATTTGGGAAGGAATCTTGAGTAAAATCTAGCTGGGCAGATTTTTCCCCATGGAGTACTCCGTTCTTAATTCTTCACAACTTGGTGAAAAATGGGAAAGTCTGTAATAAAGGAAAGTAACTATTGGGTCAATAGGAATAGTGAAATGACATGTAAAAATCCATTAGAAACACCCACATTTACTAATCTAATGGATTTATCATTTAATTCACTTGCATGGCACAGATCTTTAAGATTAATGGGTGGATTGAGATTTCTATATAGAGATGAACATAACTGATTTTTAAATTACCGCTTTCTTATTTGAACTGTTATTCTATTGAATCAAAAAATGATTTTAGAATTCTCACAGTTACAAGGCCCTACTCTCTGTACTATTTTCAATTTTAAGATTTCAATGGACTAAGTGGGATTAAGTTGACATTGCAAAATGTTGCAGATACTTCACTCTGCTTCTTCAACATGCAAGATTTCCAAAGAAGGTTGAAGATGGAGCCAATCCACCCAATAATAGAGAAACTCTAAGGAAGCATTCGGGTTCCCAGTAGCAATTCAAGCCCCTAAGCTGATTGTTGAATGCATTAACCATTACAATCCGAATACTAAAAAATTTTTTTTGCCAGATCATATAGTTTTAATCTCAATTGACCACAAAACTATAGTCAATTGCCTCCAAATTCTAGAATGGGAATAACTTTTTCAATTGACCATGGGAGGAGCCATGTTTGATTTCTCCTTGTAGAAGATGGTGTGGCAGAAGGAAATCATGATGTCTTGGTTCCAAAAACCATGAGTACATAAGAGTAAGGTTCCTAAGACTCTTTTAGGCACTAATCTTAAGCCTAAAATCATAGACATCCTAGTTCTATAACATCAGTTGAAAGGTGAGGTAGAAGCACTCAATTTCATAGAACAATATTTCTTTTTAGAGCAAATCATCTGTTCAGACACACATTATGTTGATTGGGCATATGAGGCGAGTGAACATCTTTCTAGAGCTTTGAGTGCTGCAAAGTTCTACAATACCTTCTACATGTCCTCTTTCCTAATTTATATGTTGTCTTCTTTGCAATTATGGTCGGACCTTCCCAGAATAGAGGATTTTCCTAATGATATAAAAAGTTATGAATTTTATGTGTGCTTGCAGTTACATAATAGTTATGTAGAGTACATCAAGGTTAATGATTCTTTTACAATGTGGATTTGTAGGGAGCTACAGGGATGCCTAAAGAGGAGGTTTAGCCTAGAAGTGATTGTAGCCATTAGCTAGTTTGGTAGCTATTTCATTCAATTCTTATCCTTCTCATATTTTCATCTTGTAGCTTTCAATGGATTTCCTTTGAAGCTACCTTGATACCCAAGAAACATGATCTTACTCATAGATATCATAAGACAAGCTATCCAAGTGAATGTGTTGAGCGCTAGTCTAAGGAGGAAGGGATATGAGTTACCCATGAAGGTTGGGGCTTATAGTTGTATTTCTCAGTCTGATGCTAAAAACATGCTCAAGGCATTCGAGAGTAAGTACAAATTGGAGGAATATGAAGTTATGAGGCCCATGTTTAGCCCAAATGGATATGTAAGGGAGGTGCTTCAGATTGGGAGCATGATCAAACATTTCACCACTCCGAAGGATTATTGGGAAAATTGTAGAGATGAGTTGGAGAGCCGTGATAGTGCATTTTCCAAACTCATGTTGGAACAAATAAAGACATACAACATTGATCTCAATGTAAAGGGATTAGAGGATGATGGTAAAAATATGTATAGCAATACATATCTTACTAAATTAAGTGGAATTCCTATCAATCCTCAGCCATATGTGGACGTGGACTAGAGTCTTGATATTATGATGGCAAGGATAATAAAAATAATTGGGAAGTGGGTTGAGTGGACAACTAGAAAGAGTCAGCGTAAGGGTGCAACCACTCAAGCCTCTCCAGCAACTGCAACGCCTACCTCATCTTAAAGTGTCACAGTGGGTGTGACCATAGCTTCCACCCAAGGACTAGATCAACTTGTAGGTGGAGGTGATCAAACCCTAGAAAAGAATGTTCTTATAGCCCCAACATGTCATGACGAATCCTTGCCAATTATAGGAACCTAAAATGGCACTAAAGAGAAGAAAGCAGAAGAGCCAAAAGATAGTGTTCCTACTCCTGTATCTTCCCCACATACTACTCCCATTCCATCTCCACATACTTCCCCTATTCCTTCTCCTCATACTAATCCAATCCTATCCCCTCATCATAGCCCTGCATCATCAGCAAGTGCTTCCCTTTTGAGACTAGGTAGTTCCCCCATACAAATAGTGGACTTAGGGGATGGAAAAAGTAGCACCAATGAGTCAACTAAATTGGATGAAAAGATGAGGAAAACTTTAGAGATGGATAAGGGACAAGCTTCTTCTAGACTCATCTCCAAGGACTTAAAGAATTCTTTCTCTTCAACCATTGTAGCCATGACTCTAGTGAAAAAGAAGATGTTCAGCGTCGAATCACTTGGAACAACTTGGAAGGTGATAGGAACTGATTCTTGGCTAGAAGAAACTTTGGAAAGGAAAAGAAAGAGAAAATATGAGGGTGTTTCTACAAAATACACTATATCCCTCATGGTTTGTTTTGGGACTGCATTGACAAAGGTCAATAAATAGAAGACTCTATCCATACTTGGACAAGATCTAGAAATAGGGCATTTGAAAATGGAGATAGAAAAGCTAAACAAAGGAGGGAGAATTGAGGATATGAATCCTGATGATTTTACCTTGCATTCAATTGACCTTGGGAAACTAGGCATGACACAAAGGTTGGCTTGTGGAGATCAAGAAATGAAGTGATAGAATGACAATTAGAGAGTCTCAAATTGTCCAAGATCAAGATGAAGGAAAAAATAGAAGAGTTGAATAAGTTTACTAGGAAGCTAGTCACTCCACTAGCAACTATTTTGGTATGTTTGTGACTCAAATTCCTAGTGCAACTAAAGTGTAAGCTCTCATTTCCTAGCTCTAGGAAGATAGACATTATGGCCAGATTGATAGAGAGTGGATTGAGAGACTCAAATTAGAAGGAGTTTTTGTCATAGATGAAATTGGAAATGTTATCCTTAGATTGGAAATAGAAAAGAATAACATATTATCTAATAGTAACACTCTAGCAGGAGAAAGAGTTAGGTGTGATGAATGCCTCTCCCTCTTAAAGATGATCATGTAGATGAAAGCCAAAGAAGCAGTTGAAGCCAAGATTCTAAAGAAAGGGAATGAAGCTTTTTTTGAATGGTTCCAAAGTATGAAGTTCAAACTAGAGATGATCGAAGAAGTTGAGAAAGGGCTCAAGGAGATAGAGGAAAAAATATAGAAGACTCAAGATAGAGGGTTTGAGCTAATGAGAGGGTTACACACTAACTCTCAAACTGGTGGCCAAGAAAAGGACTTCATTAAAATAGAAGTGATGAAAAGTAATTTCTCTACTTTTTTAAATAATTTTTCTACAATAGCTTCTAGTAGAAAGAATAGAACTACTAAACTCTAGACACTCAATGGATGGGTACATGTGGCTATAGAAGAGTTACAAGATCAGTTGAATGTCGTAAAAGAGTTGGCAAGGGAATGCACAAAATGGTTTTTAAGATTCATGAATATACACATGCCCAATCATGAAGAGCTAATCCAACTAATAGTTTTTTCCAAGTCACATAGAGCAAAAATAGAAAAGGGGAAGAAATCTAAATGATTCATATTATGCCCTCTTTTTGTTTTCTTTTGTAATTTATAGTATGAAAAAATGACACATTGCCATTTGTCACCCTTAGAAGATGGACCAATTAAAATTCCTTTGTAATGGTCATCTCAAAACACTATATGTATGAATTGAAAAGATTAATAAAGGGTCAAAAAAAAATTTGGTATGAAGTACTGTTTGTTGGAAAAACAATTGAATGGTATTTTATGTCAATCATTTTCTATCTCAATTACTATTACATTTAGTTTACGATTTCTCTTTCATTTTGAATTGGAATAAAGGAAGAACAAAGTTTCACCTCCCCCATTTTGAGGCAAAGGATGAATGTGATAAGTATAGTTACAGTTCATTCAGCGAACAGATTCTATTAGTATTTCCAATTTATTAGTTATAGTTTAGGTTTGAATTTTCTTAGTTCAGCATTAGTTAATTATGCAGATGAGATTTATGGATTCATAAGATGTGTGGGTAAATGAGTCTATTCTAGTGTAGAGAAGTTTTTATCTGCCTGAGTTGGATTTTATTTAGGTCTAGCTTGGTTATCCCTCTAATATTCTTGGGTTAAGAAATACCCTAAAGTAGTTTATGAAGAAAACAAAATTGATTGCAAATTTATTTTAGGGAGCTATACCTACTAATTTAGAGGGAAGCTAATACATCTACAAAGAGCTTTCCAACTATTTGTGACCAAATATTATTCTGAATTGGGCATTAAAGAGTAATAATCTAAAAGAACAAATCTGTTTATCAACAATCATAAAGATGCATTAGGGACATGTCATGATGATGCAGAATGTGCTTTTATGTGTCACTTGACACTTGTGGATATTGTGTATAATGACATGTCATATAGGGTTTTGGTCATGGTGGTATTTTACACTAAAAATAATTATCTTGTTACTCAGTAAGTAAACCCACTCAAAAAGGGGTAGGATGGGTCACAATTAAAGGAAATTCGAATTTAGACTTGACTAGGGTTTTTAGGGGTCATTAGGTGGTCCCAAAGTGTATTTTATGTGAAAATGAGCTACCCATATATGATAGTATAACATCTTAGGTGCCTACTTTTAACCATGATAGTGATTAGACAACCTAGGGGACCCCTTTACCCATGCACTCTTCCACCAATTCAAAAATGTACTTGTCACATGTGTTCCATCCTATGTTTTCACTAAGTCAAATATAGAAAACTTAGAGGGAGACAAGTTTGTAAGAAGAAGTGGCTTGGCATCTTTGCTAAAATAGCTAGTGGTAAGTCCTTATTAGAGAGTCTTGGAAAAACTAGTGGGGTGTTCACCCACTATCTAAGTTTAGAGATAGTTAGGGTTTTGGAGGAAGACTAAGGGAGCTCTACAACAACTATCATTTCCTTTAGCTTGGACCAAGATTGGTGTTCAAACCATGAACATTTTCTTTATTTTATCATTGCATAATGAATCTACAAGCATGGAGAAATTGTAACGGGATCATGCATTGTATAGTGAATCTTGGTATTGTAGATTTTGACATTATGTTGTAATGGTATGAATGTGTATTGTGTTCATGTAATTTTCTTGGCTTTCTTTCTTTATTTTTTTGTATTGATTTAAATGTCAAGTGTTGTTATGGGTGTGAGGGCTTCACTCACCCTTTGTGAAGGGAAGAGAAGTCCAAGGTGAAGGGCTTAGTTAGGCTTGAAATATAGTTGAGAACATTGGAGTATGGGCTCCATTGTATGCCATATTCATCCATATGTTGATTTTGGGGTGATAAGGGAAGGATGGTGTAGAAAGGAAGTTAGTGGAGTATGGGCTTCAAGGAAGCTATAGTTGTTTGTAGTATGTTTGGAGAATGTTTGTGGAAGCCCCGAAGGGGCATGGATTTTTTTTGATTTGTGAAAATCGTCGAAAGGGAATGAAAAATTATTTATTGTAGATATGGTACGATACGGCAAGTCTCCTTTTTGAAAGCACACCTTCACCCTATATTCAAGGTTCCAATGGTGAACCAATGTTCAAGCTATGAGAGGGATTGTTTTTTGTTATGTGATGTGTTTCATGCATTGACAAGTGATGTGGGTGTGTATCTTATTTGGACTTTGTTTCCCCTACTCAGTGGGTGGATTCATAGAAGACTAGGATGGGAGGTGAGCCTCCATGGTTTCAAGTTTTGTGTTGTGTTGTAGGTTTTGAAAAGATGATTCCTATGAAGAGATTAGGGTTCATTCTTGGGAATGTTTGAAACCAAGTGTGTGGAGATACAAATCTTCCATATCATTGTAAATATGTTAGGATGTTAAGTCTCCATGGTTATTTTCATTGTGACATAAAGAGGGATATTCTTATTATTGTACATTGTTGAAAGTGTGTAAGTAAAGATTGAGAATTTGTATATGGTTTACTTCTAAGGAAATATTCATTGTAAGTTGTCACATTATGTGATTTGATTCAATATGGAGAATCATGTAAAGAAGACACTTCTTCTCATAAATCAATTGGTGGAAATATTTCATAGTTCTTATATTCTTTTTGATATAGTTGATTCAATTCAAAATATACATGATTGCATTGTAAGTTTATATGTTATGCATTCAATATAATGGAAGAAAATTATTATATTTTTATAGCTCATTATATATGCATGAACATTAGCTCATTTGGATTCCAAGTTCTAATAGATCCTTACATGAGATAAATGCTATAGCAATATCAACTTACAAACTAAAAATTGGTAGGGAAGTTGAGTCAAATCATTGGCACTTCATGATTGTGGCCTCCTAAAGAAGAAAGAAGAGAAATTTATTAAACTTAAGGAGAAAACTTCTCATAGCTTCACTTTTGTTCTCTAGAAAATTTGCGAGAGTGAAAAATTAAAGTCCCTTCTATTATAGACCACTATTTTATTTAGGAAGCATATACCTAGAATATTTTCTATAAGATACAATTTAAAATATACATTTTAGAGAAAAAAGGAAATAACATAACAATATGCTAACCTAAGCACCTACCTAGGTACCTAAACTATGTCAGCTTTCACATCAAAACTATGATTAAATATAGCTTCTTAGATGCGGGCACCTATGCATGTATATGTCCTTCATCTATGTATAAGACAAGAAGGAAAATAAAAACAAATCTAATAATAAAAAACAAACTAGAAACATACCAAACCTTTGTACATATTCCTAAACACTAACAAAGAAAAGGTAGGGCAAACCAAAATTTGACTTAGCTGACCACCCAATGTACCACCCTCCTCTCCACATGTGTGAGGTCATTGATTTTTAAAACTTGACCATTCTTACCTCCCAAAATTCATGGCTTGCAAAATTAAGCATGGAAAGTTGAGGGAATGTGGCGAGAAGGCTTTTTCTTTAAAAACTTTTTAATAATACACATTCCTTGTCTTAGCTTAAGTGCCTATGATGGACCTCCTTAGAAAATAAGCCTCCTCCCCATGCCTCACGTGAATCTAGGCGAGGACCACATTTTTTGAGAATGACCTAGTCTTGGGGTGAGGAAAGGTAGGTTTGGGGGAGGTTATATACATGTAGGATGGGATGGGTGCTCGGTTAGGTTAAAATAGAAGGTAGGTATTTGTAGTTGACATTTTGTGGGCACCTATTTTGGAGAAAGGGAAGGGTAAGTTTTTAGTGAGATATTAAATTGTGTTTTGGGGTTATGTAATAAAGGTCATGATTGTTAGTAGCTAGGAGATAAGCATGTAACTAAGGAAAGATTTAAAATAATTAAAAATAATAGCATTCATTTTGCATTAGATAGAATGATTTTTAAAATCCATTAGGTCTTGAATTAGTTTTGAGATAATGGAAATATTAATTGGTGGTAATATGACTAACCTTGAGTTTAAGCCATATTTTACATGATTTTTTTAACGTTATAATTTCATAGTATACTTAACACTAAGAGACGTTGCATATTACTATGTACATTAAATAATATATATATATTTTTGCTAATTAATTTCCCCATAAACTATGACCAATGACATTGCATACTATAAGTAATGTGTAATTAGAATTATGTGTAAAAGTAAATTATGACATTAAATAATAATAATAATAATATGCTAGAATATTACTTAACATGTACATACCCTCTAGGATATATATAAAGATACATAGAATTAGAGTATGACTCTTAGATGGGACATGTAGTTCGCTAGGGTGTCTTTAGTTATAGATTATTCAAGGATTATCAAAATTAAATGTTTATTAGAACATAAAACTATAGAGGAATCTAGAGAATAAATAATAAAGAATTGATATAAAATACCTAGACAACATACATCAATTTAGTTGAAACTAACAATGGAGAGAATGTAAGTATCTAATTAATATTAATATCAACCATACCATAATAGTAATGTGCATAGGTCATAGGGAGTAAGGTTATACAACCTAAAGTCAAAACATCTAGGACAAATTTCAATGATAGTCACATTAGTAAACGATGGAATTACTGTAATTGTATTGATATATAATGGGTACATAACATCTAGATACATAAAGTTTCACTTCCTAGTTTGGATGTGGATTCATAATGAAATTTGATCATCTAGCCTTTATATTATACCCTAGACTTCCAACATATTTTAGAAAATTAATTGGCCTCCTATGGAAACCTGAAATACTAAATTTGAAATGAAAACAAATTGCTTCCACAACAACTAAAAATGCATTTATCTCCAAATCAAAGTTTGATTAAGTAACCTTCCCAATTTTCTCCCGGAATATGAATTGTTTATCCAAGCACCTTGTAGTTTGACAAAGAATTCTTAACCAAGTAAAGGGCCATTGTGCTATCCTTTAGTTCTCTTTTAACAAAAAAAAATAGGAAAAAAAAATTTCGGTTGTGTTTTGCCTTGTCAAAACTTGTGTTTGTGCCCTAAAAATTTGGGCATGACAATCACTAACTTAGAACTTTTAAATTATGTAGACCTTGAATTTGTACTATAACTTGAACTTCTAAGCTTTGAGGTTCAAGTTCTAGTTCAACCTAAACTCAGAACTCTACCTTCTTCATATAACGTAGTCTACAAAATCATCATTACCAATAAAGACCAACCGAAATGCCAAGACAATTTAGAGATTCTCTCCATGGGGTTACTTTTCAAAATTTAAAACTTACGTGCTAAAATCATGCTTATGAGATGCATGTCTTTTCAATATGTTATAATAGATGAGGTCACTAAGGAAATCTCCATGTTATTGTTTCCTATGTTTGTGTCAATGTGACTATTAGTAAAACTATTATCCATTTTACTAGTTTGTAATCTAAATTAAATAAGTGGACACAAGAATTGGTATATGATAATGCCGCATTCTTCTATCAAAAGTGAAGAAAAATTGGCCTTATCATTTATAATTGTAAGAACATTAAAAAGGAGAAAAAAAAGTGACTTGTATCACTTCGTGAATGTTCCACTTGGGGGTATGGGGTTAGATTTCAATTTTGGTGAATATCTCTTCATATATGAACTTCTTATGATAATAGAAACCCTATTAACCTTGACAAAATGTTGAATATGGTAGGTGTTGATCTCAGATTTATTTTAACAACTGAGTGTCTACACACTGAAGTTATTTACTTACTTCATGCCAAACAAGTAGTTCATGTCGAGCAGAACATGTATATGATAGAGCATGCCGAGTCCATATTGATGTCGAGCCACTCATGTGATGAATCGCTCAAGTGCTATGTAGAAATTGTATGCCAAGTGATTAAGGAGTCAAAAAAGTAGTGCATGCTAAGTGATATAGATGATGATTCATAGTATAGAAATCAGAAAAGGCCAAGCATCAAAGACTTCAGATGTCAAGTAACACAGCTTTGACATAGTTGTTTATAAAAGCACAAACTACTATGTAAGCCATTTTTGAGACAACTTAAAGATGAATTGTGATATTTTTGAGATAAGGATGACATTCAACTAATCAAAAAAGGGGAAGGATTGAGAGGAAAAATGGATGAATCATAACCATTGATTCATACCTAACCCTAAGTCACCTAAGTCTTCTTAAGAAGGACAAACCCTAAACTCTCTATAGTATGTAAAGGTGTATGAAGGAGTGAAGAGAGAAGTTTTCATGTGAAAATAGAGCATTCATAGTATCTAAACAGTTATGATCAAAGATTGCATTGAAAAATAAGTTAAAAGAGAACAAAGGAAGAGAAGAGCATACAACAAAGAGATTTGATCAAGAAGGATCAAGAGTACATCAGCTTAAAGGTTATCTGTCATCAAGAAATCAAATGCTAACTATAGGATCATTATTGAATCATTGGAGCAAGTAAAATAGTCAAATCTCTTAACAAATTAGTCCTAATTGGCTGTATTGAAATTCTCTAACAAGGTGCTTACTTAATTGTGAATTAATGTCCTTTAACAAGGCACACTTCTCATAGCATGTTCAAATCCTTTAGTATGGTGAGACCTAATAGTCTTTGTAAGCCTTTAACAGGGTAGACCTCTCATAGAGTAGATCATGTCTCATAATCAATTAATTGTAACCTTAATTGGATACACTTTATTACTGATGTAGTGAAGATTTGTGGGTGTCATCCCCACCCCAATTTTACCTTCTCATCGGAGGGTTTTTGGGTAATCATATCTAGTGTCATATGTGTGTGAGTGTTTATATATTTACATTCTTTACATAAAATTTTGGTTTACTAAGTGAATGCATGAGATGGATGTGTGGTGAATGTTTTGATGGGTTAAAGTTTAAACTACTAATTCAACCCCCCCACCCCCCTCTCATAAGTTTACCTTTCCTATTTTAATTCCAACAATTGGTATCAAAGCCTTGTTCTTTGAAAGGGAAGCTTTGCAACTTTGAGGAAAGATCTTGGAAATGGAAGTCTACAAGTTGGGAAATATTATTGAGAATCAGGAGATTGAAATGCATCTCATTCTACATCAACTGAATCAAGCAAGAGAAGATTTAAATAAATCTTTGAAGAGAAGGAAGGAAATTTCTTTTAAGGATAATGACACAAAATACAAAGAAATGGGCACTACTAAGCTATTTGTAGATGGGGACTCTAATGAATTTGATGCAACAATTGCAGATCTAATGGAAAAGAATAGAATCCAAGCTGAGGAAATAAAAAATGTCAATCTAGAGCAAGAATCACAAGACATACTAATATGTGAAGTGACTAAACAGAAGAAGAAAGCCATGGAAGAAAAAGCCATTATTGAAGAAGACAAAAGAGTTTTGGCCAACAGACTAGAAGAGAAATCATCTAAGATAACCAAGATTTCCAACATGCAATTGGATACTCCAAGACAAATGATGAATGCCAACTATGAACTAAATTTCAAGGACATTGAGATAACATTGAACTTTTAGAATGAGCAATTAAAAAGTGACCTAAAAAGGGTAAAGCAATTTACTGAAAGTTTTAATAAACCAAGTGAAGCCATCAAATTCTTTAAGAAATTACAAATATCCCTTAGATCCAATAATGATACAATTGGACTGAGATGCACAAGTATTAAAGAAGGAGAGTCATCCAAAAACATTGAAGAAAGGAGCAAAAAAGGTAAGAATTCTAAACCTACATGTCGTAGTTGTGGTAAAAAATTGGCATACTACTAATGTGCATAGGAGTAAGACTATAGATTAGAATGTCAAGCATAAGAACATGGTTCACTACCATAAGTGCAACAAACAAGATCTATAGGAATATGAATGTTGAACCAATACCATGCACACACAAAGATTTGAAGGATATTGCTATAACTATAAAAAAATATGGACATAGAGCTATTGAATGTAGATCAAAACCCATGTGGTCATCAAGTAGACGAACAAAGGTAAGGAACAATGGAAACTCTTATTGGTGGGATTATAATACAAGGTATAGCTATCATTATTGTCAAGAATATGGACATATTCCTAAGAATTTTATTAGAACACACTTTAGAAGTGACTACAAAAGGTGGTTGAGTCAAACTACTTATTCTAATTGTTTGAAGATTGGTCACATTAGTTGATATTGTCCAACAAGGTCAAAGGAACGTAGTTGTGTATTTGACTAAGATAAAGGCAAGGCAAATGTTTAAAATATCAAAAATGAAATGAACAAGACATTGAAAAAAAAAGATGATTCGAGCACATAAAATAGAGAAGGGATCACTTCACCCAATGAATCAGGTGATCACATTTCATCAAACTAAGAAATCAAGATGTATGTGGGACTGATATTCAAAGGTTATACCATACATCAGTTCTAAAGGATTTAGTATTAAAAATATTACATTCACATGAACAAAGATACAAGATGTTATAAGGAATCCAAGAAAAATCTTTACTGGTAAAAGTAAAAAATTGTGTCACCTTTTAGGCTAACTTATCAAGATGGCTAAATTTGAGTATTTCTATCTAATGATCTTGATAAATTTATTCTAGCTAAGTTATATATGGTATCACACTTTTCCAATTCCAAATGTCTGCTAAATGCATGTTTTATTCTAGTTTGTATTTAGTTAGTAAAGAAATAAAATTATTTTAGAAAACTAACATTTGAATAACTCTTACTATTTTTAATGATTTTTTTAATAACATATAAACACCATTTTGTAGAGCTGAAAGTTAAGAATATTCTCATATAGAGTTCATAGTGTTTTGATTAGATATAGTATATTATAATTAAATAATTCTACAAGTACGTATTTTAACACTCGAGAAGATGTCAATTTTGAGAAAGAAAAAATTATTAAATCATATAAAAAAAATTAAAATTATATGACATTCTAGAGGAGAGAGTCCTTTTCTAGAATGTATAAAAAAAATTTTGGTTGGCATAGGTTTATTTCGAAAAATGTGGTGGGAGATGAAAACTACCAATTTTAGGTGAGTTGAAATTTGAATCATCATAAAAGAGAGAATATAAGTCTAAAGAAGATTTTTACTTTTGGTTGTTGTACCTATATATGTTATCTATAACATAATCTAAGATGATAGGGAAATAAGTTTATTTCCATAAAATTTTGTGGTGGGAACTAGACCCCTAATTTTTAGTTTTTTTCAACAACTAAAAAGTTATCTTTAAAAAATTGAAAAATATATCAATTCTTATTCCCAATAATTATTAAAAATTATAATCCTAAACTTCATCCATTTCTGCACATTTCATTAGTTTACTTCATTTACAAATTCTAAATAATAATACCATTTTTATGTCATTGAAGGTAAATAGTTATACTTTTGTTAACCTTTTCCTTTGTAAAAGGGTTACACAGGTTTGTGCTTTTACCCTTAAGTTTTTCATGTTACTATTGAGCATGAAATTTTTTCTATATGTGCTAAGTGAAATGCAAAGGTGTGTCAAGCTAACCAACTCGCTAGTTGATGCTGAGCTCATAATGGTTGGCAAGTGAATGAAATTTTAATGGATGTCAAGTGAGCCTAAAATTGTTTGATGTCAATCTTACAGCTATGTAAGAACCGAACATTAGTTGTAGGGCTTCAAAAGGATATTTGATCAATTTCTACTCATTTTTCATCATTTCAAAATCGAGAAAGAGAAAGAAGAGCAAGAGGCAATCTAAAAATTCATCCAAAGTGATTAAAAAAGATTTGAGTAGAGATTCAAACACCATTTTGTCAAATCTTGCAAGATATTTATCAAGTGCCGAATTATGTTTTTTATACTTTCATAAACCCTAGTTTCACACAATCACATTTAATTCAAGGAATGTAGAGGGTAACCAGGTTTTGAAAGTTCAACTAGTTAGTAATGAGGTTAATCAATCAATATTCAAGGCTATTCTTGATATTTCATACAAACAAGACACTTCTGATGCATTATCCATGATACCACTAAATGTTTTGATGGTGCAAGATGTTAGGAAATGTTATAAGTTCTATAAAATTGGTAGCATTAGTGATATGGAGATCAAGAAAGCATATGATAGACTCTATAAGGATGGTGTATTGAGGGAATAATTTTAAATTGTACAAAAGAAAGGGTTAAGATTAGCCCTAGATTTCCCAAATGTGTTCAATATAGAATGGATTAGGATAGTGTTGAGTAGGATATATGATAGTTCACTATTTGCAATAATGGACCTATCAAGATAACCAAAATGATAATCCATAGGGTAACAGGGTATCCAACCCTAGATCATCATAAGATATTATGGAGTGATTCAAAAGAGGTTATTGAGAAAAATATAGGAGGCATGTGGAACAAGAGAGGAATGACAATTGTCACCATTATAGATCCATTGATAGACTTTGTTGTAAGGGTTATTTCACACAAGTTTTACTAATCAAGCAGATTAAAGAGTGAGCCCTATATTTTAGTAGATGTGGGTTATAAGATTGTTGATAAATATCACACATATGATCTTGCAGAGCTATAACAACAACAATTGTGTAAGAACCTAGGAGCAATAAGAAAGATAAAGAGTGCTCAGTGCAAATTTGGTTCTATCCTAATATGCATTTTGTTTTATGTTCAAAACACTTTTCCTATATTTGGCACAATAGCATGGAAAACAAATCGGTCATTAGTAGTACAAATTAGCGAATTCATTGAATAAATAGGTGACAACTTTGAGTCAGTTATGACCAACTACTTTGAAGACTTTAAGCAGTCAATGAAGATAAGATTAAGAATTCTAGTATCTTTAGTGGAACAACATTATGATGATGTTTGTTTCCTAGTTGATGCCAACTACACTTTTGTTGAAGCAGCAAACCCAAGGGTAAGATGGTTGAAACAATTAGGGTATGAAATCAATGTAGATGAGGCCTTTGTAGCTATTATTGCTTTATTGGTAGAAGAGGTAGATAAAAATGCCAAGGCTTTTGGAAACTATGAGATGGTCAAATCCAAAATCACCATGGAACTAAAAATTGCCTCTGTTATTAAGAAGAAAGATAAATTGGTGAAGAAGTTGAAAGATAAATTTGGTGAAGGTGTCAAGTAGGAAGAAGATGAGGAAGAAGAGGAAGAAGATATCCAAACACAAGCACCACTTCCACACTAGCTCAGGGACAAGGTGAAGATCAACAAGAGGAGGAGATTAAAGTTGTTGAAGGTGCCAAGGAAGAAGAAGCCAATGAAGCATGTACTCCCACTAAACAAAAGAAGAGAAAGGCCAAAGCACAACCTATAACAAGGACTAAGAAAAATGCACGACCTAGCCAACCCAAATGAAATACACCTACTACAATGGCTAGTGCATGTATCACTACACAAAAGGAAAAGGAGAAAGCCAAACCAACTGAGTAGGAATGAGGTGTGCAGAAAAGGCCAAGGATGAATTACATTGCACAAGCTGAACCAGATGTAGAAAGAACTAAATTAGATTATAATACCCAATTCAAGGTGGTGAGTCACAACCCATTATCAAATCTTGAAAATCTATGTGAAAATTTCAAGAATAGTCCAAACTTATTAGGATTTTCTCATGTTGATTTTGGTAACCTTGATAAAATAGAAAAGAATCAAGTGGAGGAAGCTATATATGCCATGATTGAAAACATTAAGAAAGCCCCACTAGAGATTGCTAACTCAATGTCTAAAAGCTTATATGAGAGAGTTGAGCAAAAATGGCACTATTTCTTGAACTTGGAAAGACAAATAAGGGAGACTTCACTTGTACAAGTCATACCTAAACTTAATAAGGCACAAATTGCTAAGGCTATGAAGAAATAAATAGTTAAGTTTATACCTAAATATAGGGCTTTTAGCATATTGCAAAATAACATTGAATATGTTGTTAAGAAGTCCACATAGATGTGGAACATAACATAAGGTCTTGCTATAGTGAAGGAAGGTGAAAACGATCCTATAGAGGTGAAAGATGAAGAAGATGATGATAATAATGAAGACATTGTTGAGGGAGGAACATAAATGAACATAGATGAAAAGGCAATAACTAAGGCATACCAGCAAGAAGAACAAAGTGTACCAGATACACAATTTCCCAATGTCACACCTCAACATGTAACAAGTGAAAATACTAAAATAGTAATAGTTAAGGATGTTTCTGATGTCACAACTTAGAACATCAATCCCTTATAGAGGAAGATCTCAAAAAGATACTTGATCAGTCTACATTGCAGGCAAAATTTCATAATAATCCTATTTTGGTGAGTGTAGATGAACTAAAGAAAGTAGTTGTTGGAATTATGGTATATTTTTCATTAGTGCAAACACTTATTCAATTTTGAATTCTTATCTAGCTCATCACTTAGTCTACAGTGTATACTGAGCATTCAGTGATTACCTTATAAGTTTAGCAGATAAACAGTTCTCACCGAGCATTCTAGAGGATACCGAGTGAATGAGAAGTTGAGCAATGTTTACCGAGTGAAAAAGGTAAACAAAGGAATTAGTGTTTACCAAGTAAAAAATGGTAAAAAAAGGACTCAACATTTATCGAGTGAAAAAGGTAAACAAAGGACTTTGTGCTTACTGAGTGAAAAAGGTAAACAAAGGACTCAATGTTTACTAAGTGAAAAAGGTAAACAAAGGACTCAGTGTTTATTAAGTCAAAAAGGTAAATGAAGGACTTAGTGTTCACCAACCAAAGCAAGGTAAAAAAAAGAAGTTAGTTTCTACCGAGTGACACTATATCTACTGAGTCACCAATGGTTACCAACTTCCAAGAAATGTTGTGTGGCTAGTATGAAATGAGCCTCTACTTCTACCGAGTGCATGACAATGATGAGTAACGTAGTGGATGCCAAGTATCAGAAGGTTACCGAGTTAGCTTGAGGAACCTGAGTTTTTTACTATCTGGCCAACTCAGTAATGTTTTGTTCATTTGTGTTTTTGTCAACCTTGCAATTGTAAATATAAGAATGGTATATATGTAATGTATGATATCATTTGTAGTATGGAATATGGATATGAAGAGAGATATGTAATATTTTGTGAATCAGCTGAAGAGCAGAGTATTCAGCAAGGTCTACAAGGAGTAGTAAATATTCATCAGCCACAAGAGGTGATCTATACTCCAAGGATCTAATCAGAAAACCAAGTTTGTAAGTAGATCCATTGTTTCATCCTAATAGGTGAATTAGTTTTGTAAATCCTTTATCAGAGTAGACTTAACAATCTTTGTATAAACCTCCTAATAGAGTGCATACTTCAGTGTATGTTTGTAAATCCTCTAACAAGGTGGATCTAGCAAGTCCTACTTGCTCCTAATAGGGCAGATCACCAGAAGTGATCATTGTAAGCCTTAACAAGCCAACTTTATATTGTAGTATTGAAGTTTTGTGGGCATCATGCCCACCCTTGTTTTACTTTCTATTTGGAAGGTTTTTGGGTCACCAAATCTTTGTGTTCGTGTGCAATGAATGTGTGATCTTTTAGTTATGTAGTAGATTAGATGAATGAATGGTGAATGGTTAAAATGCTAAATTGTTTAAAAGTTTTATATGTTACTGATTCACCGCTCCCCTCTTAGTAACCTATCTTATCCTGAATGTTTCCAACAATTAGTATTAGAGCTTTGTGGTTCTCAAGATAAATTTTGACAGCTTGAGCAAAGATCAAGGACAATGGAGATATTTAGACTTGACAAATCTATTGAAAATGAAAAGCTAGATCTTGAAATCGCTATGGCTCAACTCAAGAAAGCAAAGGAGCATCTTTCTCAATCTCTAAAAAGAAGGAAGGAACTTACAAGACAAATGAGTGATCACTAGTATGTTGAAGAAAAGATTGAAGACCTTTTACCATCAAGTAGTTCAAATGAAGCTAATGAAGAAATCAAGGAACTCCTAGCAAAGAATGGTTCTCTGCAGGAAGAAGTAAGAAAGATTAAAAGAGAATAAGAAATTCAATCCATTAGGCTATGTGAAGTTTTAGAACAGAGAAACAAAGCAAATGAAGACTTAGAGGCAAGAAATAATCAATCCCTTTCGCATGAAGATCTTATAGGTCAACTATCTAATGCAAATAAAGAAATTATGAATCTAACATCTGAGAATGAAAGTTTGAGAAATGATTTAATCACTAAAAGACAAATCAATGGAAGCTTACAAAGTGATCTAAGATCTTAAAGACAAATCAGTGAAAGTTTGGAAAATAACTTGATCACTAAAAGGCAAGTCAATGAAAGAATGATGAAATCTCAAATAGACATAACTCAATTAAATCAACAAAGTGAGCAAAACTTTCATAGACAAAAAGGTAAAACTGATCTTGGTTACAAGGAAGAAGGTGAAACCTCCAAATAAGGTGCCTAAAGGAATCAAAGACCCACTTGCAATCACTGTGGCAAGAGAGGTCATACATAAAAAAAATGTTGGAGTAATGGAAAAGGAAAATTCAATGGAAAATGCTACAATTGCAGCCAGCATGGTCATAGAGCTAATGAATGCAAGGGCAAGCTAAAGTTTGAAGGAAATTGTCACAAATGCAAGAAGCATGGTCACAAGGCATTCCAATGTAGATCCAAATCATTCAATCTAGCTGAACAACTTGCTAAATAAATCTTTGGATGGGACTACAATACTTGGTGCAGATGTCACTATTGTGGATAATATGGACACATTGGGATAAATTGTGCAAGACGTCATCTAAGAAAGAGGGATACAACCATAAGATGTTACACATGTACTGAACTTGGTCATATAGCCATGAATTGCATGAATACTGGAAGAATTGAAGATGAAAAGAAAGCTGAAGCTAATAACATTCAAAAAAAAAATGAGGCAACAATGGATTCTAAAATCTATCGAGCAAGACAGTTCAAGTGTTGGCAACGTCACTCAAGAAATGGGTGACTCCACCATTTCCAATTAGATTTAAGAAGAATCAAGTATTGCATCTTCTAGCCATATCTTAAGTAGTTCCAAAGTAAAAGAGTGCAAATGATCAAATTAGTATTTCAGATACAAGGATCAAAGAAAAGTTATCATTTTTCATGTTGCATCTACCGAGCAAGGTTGGTTGAAGACCTTACTAAGCTAGGTCAGGAGTAACTAAAAGTTTTTTTTGATCACCAAGTTGCAAGCTTCTACCAAGAAAGTGAATGATAGACTTGCAAGCACTATGTCATCACATCTACCTTCATACTAAGCATTAATGATAGTATTTCCATCAAAAGGGAAAAATTTCATTTCATTTTTCACCTTGACTTAAGAATACTCAGAGCTAAAAAGATTTCCAGTTGCACGCTAGTGATTCCAAGAAATTTGAAGCGAAGTTCTTGCGAAGAATTTGTTTAAAGAATTTATCATCCACTGAGCAGTAATGGCATCTGCAATCACTACTAGCAGCAAGGCGAAGAGGGGTTCTGAAATGCTCATGAAAGGAGTTGAATGGAAAGCCCCAAAATTCAAACTTGTAGCCACAATTGCTGAATGACTTGATCCACTCGGAGCTCAATCACAAATTCCGTGAAAGGTACTTCTTATTAATGATATTTGAGCTCATTTAAAATGCACTATTCAAGAAATTGGTACATTAGTTATGGACAATGCCCTAAGTCAATTATGTGTTGATGGAGCCCTAAAACCTGAGCATAAACATTTAGAAGAAAAAGGCTTGACCCACATTACGCACCTACCAAGGAACTTCCAAGTTAAATGGGTGAGATATGTTCTGATCCACGTACATAATGGTTAGTTGTGGTTTGAACAACTCATATTGATAACCAAGAAGATGATTCATAAGATCACAGGTTTGCCTATGCTTAGCAAAGCCAAAAAAACTAAAACCCTAGGTCAGGATGATTTGTAGAAGGAAACCCTAGTAGAATAGAATGGAAGAGGACTGAAGCTTAACAATATATCTAACATGGAACTTAGATTTGGCATTTATGTTATTGCATATAAACTATATGGTTCCAACAAATTGAATAGTGTACCATGTGAGGCTGTGGATTTAGCATTTAAGGTAGTAAAGAAAAATCTAGAATATGATTTGGCAGACATGCTATTGAAATAGTTAAACAAGAATATGGAAATTATTAGGACTTCAAAGAGTAACCCTGTAAATATGGCTCTTTGTTAATTTGTTTGTTCTTTTATGTGAAAAAATTCTTTCCATCAAAAGGAACAATAGTATGGAGAAAAGACATTCCCATTCTATATCAGATTAATGATTTCATAGCAGAAATGGGTGAAAATTTTGATAAAGTCATGGATAACTATTTTGAAGACTTCAAGGAGAGAATGAACAAAAGGTTCTAAATTTCTCCAAAACTAGTTGAAGATTACAAAGATGATGTATGCTTTATGGTTGACTATTACAAGGTATACATTCAGGCAGTCAGACCTCGAGTTGCATGGGTGAAAGCTCTTCCCTATGACGTAAATATTGATGAAGCTAGAGACATCATATAAGCACTGGTAAATGAGCCAGTAGACCCAAGGCAACCAGTTTTTGGAACTTATGATGAAGCAAAGGCTAGAATTGAGCTTGAAATCAAGCTACCACAGGCCATAAGCAAAGGCAAGAAGAGATAGCGAAATTGAAAACTACATTTGGCCCTCTTATGCTAATAGAAGGAAAAGGTGAGGATGAAGGAGATGATGAAGAAGAAGGAGGAGAAGAAGAAAAAGAAGATCAAGAATCTGAAGAACAACCATCAAGGAAGAAAGGTAAGGTAATCATTACCAAACCTAAGAAGAAGCCTACTACAGTATTCACCAGAAGAACCAGAAAAGGTAAGTAGGAACCTATACTAGTTAGGCCTACACCCACATTCGAGGAAAGGCTCAAATAATTGGAAGAAGGAGAAAGCATCACAAATTTTAAGGCATTGAAATTTGAAACTAGAATAGATGTTGAGAAAATGTAGATTGAGGAACTGGTACTCTCCAAGATGGGTAAATGGAAATACTCCCTAGACTAGCTTGCCTCCCAAATCTCAAAAGAACTACTAGAGAGATTGCAACCAAGATGGGAGTCAGCCACCCAAACGATAAAAGACATCTATGAGAAATCCCTAAAAGATCTCAGACCAAGTCTCACTAGAGTAGAAATAAAGACTGAAATGAAAAACGATGAAGGTAAAATGATGATAAAATTTCACACATGTTTGATTTTAATCAAAGACATTGAGCATGTTGTAAATGATACAAAAAAAATGTGGAAAAACATCTATGATCTGCATAAGCCCAGTAAAGACCCATTAGAAATCAAGGATGATGATAGCAGTGACAGTGATGATCATGGCACTCCATCCATCACACTGGAGAGCTAGATGCATTAATAGAAGAAGACAAGGAGGAAGAAGATGAAGAGGAAAGTAAGGAGGAAGATGATCTAGTAAAAATTATAGCAGTAGTGATTGCTTCCCTTCCTCACTCTCCAACAAAAATTGTTTCATCCACTAAGGAGATAGCTTCTACAAGTGAGATTGTGAGCACAATTGCCACATAAATTGCTTAATCATCACTAGCCTCCTCCCAACTCTAGGTATCTGAGACAAATGTGCCAAGCACTTCATCTACCAAGCTGACTATTACTTCTTTAGCTACTGAGCTAGCCTCCTTAGATCCATCATCTTCAGTCAGTATAACAGTAAGTTCCACAATTTTGTCAGTTCCAATTTGTTCTACAATTTTGTCAGCATTATCTGCATCTACTTCAAATCAAGTTAGTTCAGATACTACATTACCGAGTGTATCATCATTTTTGGGAAGTATTCTAGTTTTTGATTCGGTAAATACTTCTAGTGGCACTCAATCTTCAAGTCCTATCCCAGTTTTTACTACTAGTCCTTCCATCTCCACTATTGTGTCTATTCCTAAGGTAAAACCAACCATCATAAAAGTTAAGCAAAAGCATCCATTAAGACTTCTGATTATTGGAAAGGAAATTCCAGAAGATATTGACTTAGACACAGAGATAGTGATTCCAAAGATTGACTATAAAAATGCTACCATTGAAGAGATGAGGTATGATAGTCAACTAATAGAGATGAAAGCTACACAGAAGTAGTTAAGGTCTAAAAGGGATAAGGAATATAGAATAATTGAGAATGCCAAGAATATAATTATAGAAGGTATAGGTGTTGAAGTAGATTCTACTCAACACATTTTGATTCAGTTAGAAGAGGCTGTAAATAAATTCAATGAGGACACCTCTGGTCAAGAAAAATTGATTGAAAAGGCTGAAAGAAAATTTGATAATAAGGTACTTGAGCACATTGCAATAAAATAGGTAAAGTTGTCCACAATTTTGGTCAATCTTGAAAATTCTTTTAATAATGTAACTTCACTTTTTGCCAAACTTTGTGATGTTACCGAGTACACCAAGGAGATCAAGGAAAAATTGAATAAAATTGATGAGGATATGAAGGTCAGTGCCCAAATGTTGCAACTTGACCCCAATTCAAGTTCATCCCATCATCTCAAAATCAGATTTTTGTCAGAAAAAAAGGCAGAATTGTTGAGAGAGGAAGCAAGGATTAGGTCTACCTTGATTGACATTTAGAATATGATACTTCCTATCATGGACACAATGCAGAAACACAACATCTACTCCAAAGCATTGATCCATGACAACAATTTTTCAATTGCAGATCATATGATTGAACTTTCAGCTGAAGTTCAAATAGCACTCTCGACCTGCAAAATTTTGCAAGAAAATTGGAATAAGACTTTGGCTCTTATTCTCAAGGTACATTATGAGTTTATCTCTCATTTTGGTGTCTCTATGTAAATACATATTATGTAATTTGGCATTATTGTCAAAAAAGGGGAGATATATGTAAATAAGGAAGCCATGTGTAAAGATAGAGATACTTGTAAATACTCTATGCATATTGTATGGGGGAGAAATATGTAAATCAGCACGACAAATTTTGCACATAAGTTTTGGCTCATAAGTTTTTTTGTCACTAATGCCGAAGGGGGAGATTGTTGGAATTATGATATATTTTTCATTAGTGCAAACACTTATTCAATTCTAAATGCTTATCTAGCTCATCACTTAGTCTACAGTGTATACCAAACATTCAGTGGTTACCTTATAAGTTTAGCAAATAAAAAGTTCTCACCGAGCATTCTAGAGGATACCGAGTGAATGAGAAGTTCAGCAATGTTTATTGAGTAAAAAAGGTAAACAAAGGACTTAGTGTTTACTGAGTGAAAAAGGTAAACAAAGGACTCAGTGTTTACTAAGTGAAAAAGGTAAACAAAGGACTCAGTGTTTACCGAGTCAAAAAGGTAAACAAAGGACTTAATGTTTACCGAGTGAAAAAGGTAAATGAAGGACTCAAAGTTCATCGAGCAAAGCAAGGTAAACAAAGAAGTTAGTTTCTATCGGGTGACACTATATCTACTGAGTCACCAATGGTTACCAAGTTCCAAGCAATGTTGTGTGGCTAGTATGAACTAAGCCTCTACTTCTACTGAGTGTATGATGATGCTGAGTAACGTAGTGGATGCCAAGTATCAGAAGGTTACCGAGTCAGCTTGATGAACCCAAGTTTTTTACTATCAGGTCAACTTAGTAATGTTTTGTTCATTTGTGTTTTGGCCAACCTTGCAATTATAAATATAAGAATGGTATATATGTAATGTATGATATCATTTGTAGTATGGAATATGGATATGAAGAGAGATATGTAATATTTTGTGAATCAACTAAAGAGTAGAGTATTCAGCAATGTCAACAAGGACCAGTAAATATTCATCAGTCACAAGAGGTGATCTATACTCCAACGATCTAATCAGAAAATTGATTTTGCAAGTAGATCCACTATTTCATCCTATCAGGTGAATCAGTTTTGTAAATCCTTTATCAGGGTAGACTTAAGAGTCTTTGTATAAACCTCCTAATAGAGTGCATACTTCAGTGTATGTTTGTAAATCCTCTAACAAGGTGGATCTAGCAAGTCCTACTTGCTCCTAACAGGGTAGATCACCAAAAGTGATCATTGTAAGCCTTAATAGGCCAACTTTATATTGCAGTATTGAAGTTTTGTGGGAATCATCCCCACCACAATTTTACTTTCTATTTCAAAGGTTTCTGGGTCACCAAATCTCTATGTTCATGTACAATGAATGTGTGATCTTTCAGTTATGCAGTAGATTAGATGAATGAATGGTGAATGGTTAAAATGCTGAATTGTTTAAAAGTTTTATATGTTACTGATTCACCCCTCCCCTCTCAGTAACCTATCTTATCCTGAATATTTCCAACAGTAGTGACTGAAACTTCAAGGGAAGAGGTGAATACACAAGAACCACCTACATTGCCCCCTCAAGTCACTAATGTATAACCTTTACATAAAATTCTAGAAGCTACATCAAATAAGGTTGATACAGTTGAGAAAGAAAAAGTTGAAACACAAGCCAAAACTAAAAAAATAGAGTCAAATAAGTCAGATAATCTTATATGTGCCTCCAACACAAGTATAAGGTGCATCACAAGGCATTGTGGTAGAATAGGATAAGTCTGAAGAGACAAAGTTGACACCTAAGATAAAGGAGCAAGTAGCAATTCAAGACCTGGTAACTTTACTAGAATTTGGCACTCCTTCAAATCATACTCTTCAAAAGCTTAGAACAGATGCAACACCATTGCATATCTTAGTGTTGAGTCCAAGCTCATCAAAGGCTAAAGAAGTAATCCAATATGGAGATGTGAGCCTTGATGAAGAGATTTAATTACCCAAGTATGATTATGACACAATGAAAATTGAGTAGATGGGAATATTCCAAGAAGTCCTAACAAGAAAGAAGCATTAGGAATTGCAAAGAAGGTAGCACGGGTGGAAGTATAGTTGAAAAGTTGAGTGATGCAGACCTTGAAAAAAATGCTAAATTGTTAGAATGGTGTGAAAAGAAATTTTAGAATAAAGTAAATGAGAAAATATGAGGTGACATAGCACTCATAGAAGTTGCATTAGCAACTAAAGTAGAAAGTGTAATGAAGATACTTGAGAACATTTTATCACTATAAAAAAAATTGTGCAATCCAACACTCTTCACACAAGAGACCATAAGTAACATTTTGAGTTTGGAAAGTCATATTAATGCATCAGGTACAAAATTTGTTTTGACACCAACTCAAAGTGAAAAGCACTTCAAAACTCTTTGACAAATTCAGAGTTAGTTTGCAACATTATTTGTAGATGAGGCCTATATATGGGCCAAATTGATTAGCATGCAAACAACATTTACCCCATACATGGAGATCTTACACAAGGAATTATCTTATGTTGAAACTCTTATGAAGAAAGACCCCAATCTTTCAACATTAGATGGCCTAGCCCACCTTGCTACTAAGCTAGTCATCCAAGTCATCTCTTTGGATGTAGTATTAGAAAATTGGGATACAACTCTCAAAATTATACTAGATGTCCATAAATCTTTTCTAGAAAACCATACTATCAATGTATAGCCCATTTACATAAGTGTCAAAAAGGGGGAGAGTAGAAAAGAGAGGTAGATATATAATTTTTGGGAGAGAGAGTAAGAAAAGGAATAGAGAAAAAGAGAGAATAAGATAAGTGGGAGCAAGCAAAGACCAAGATAAAGTCAAAGAGTATTAGTTAACACATATGTTAAGACATATTTACTTAGTAGGAGTACAAAATTTTGAATATATAATAGAGTTATCAACTTAGGGGGTGTTACCAAATTTTGAAATTTTGAAGTTTTGCAAATAAGCCAAATAAGAGATATGTTATGCTCATGAGATTAAAGGTGGATGACCAAGTGTTTTTGACAATCATGTCAAAGGGGGAGATTGTTGATCTCAGATTTTTTTTGATGAGTGTCTACACACTTAAGTCATTTACTTAGTTCATGCCAAAAAAGTAGTTCATTCTGAGAAGAACATGTATATGATAGAGCATGTTGAGTCCACAATGAGTGCCAACCTACTCATGTGCTAAGTCACTCAAGTGCTAAGAAGATAGTGTATGTCGAGTGATTCAGGAGCCAAGAACGTAGTGCATGTCTTGTGATATAGATGCCAAGTCATATAATAGAAATCAATAAATGTCAAGCATTAAAGACTTCAGATGCCAAGTTAAGATAGTTTTCACATAGTTGTTTCTAAAGGCACAAACTACTATGTAAACCATTTTTGAGCTCACTTAAAGATGAGTTATGATATTTTGGAGAGAAGGATGAAGCTTAAGTTGGATTCCCAATCCATGACATGTAGCTAATTAGAAAAAGGGAAGGATTAAGAAGAAAAATTTATGAATTACATCCATTGATTCATACCTAACCCTAAGTCACCTAAGTCTTCTTAAAGAGGACAAATCCTAAACTCTCTAGAGTGTTTAAAGGTGTATGAAGGAGTGAAGAGGGAAATTTGCATGCAAAAATAGAGCATTCATGGTGGCTAAGGAGTTATGATCTTAGATTGCATTATAGAATCACTCAAAGGAGAATAGAGGAAGAGAAGAGCATATAGCAAAGAGACATTTGATCAAGAAAGATTGAGAGTACATTAGCTTAGAGGTGAAATGTCATCAAGAAATCAAGTGCTAACCACATGAACATTGTTGAATCATTCTAGCATATGAATCAATCAAATATCTTAAGACAGTAGTCCTATTAGGTTGTATTGAAATCCTCTAACAAGGTTCATACTTAATTCTGAGTTAAAGTCCTTTAGCAAGGCACACTTCTAATAGGGTGTCAAAATCATTTTGTAGGGTGAGACCTAATAGTTTTTGTAAGCCTTTAATAAGGCATACCTTTTGCAGGGTAGATCATGTCTCATGATCAAAACATTGTAACCTTAATAGGATACATGTTTTAATGTGGCAGTGAAGATTTTTTGGTGTCATCCCCACCCCAGTTTTACCTTCTCATTGGAGGGTTTTTGGGTAATCGTATCCAGTGTCATATGTGTGTGAATGTTTATATGTTTACATGATTTAGATGTACATGGTTTACAATAAATTTTAGTTTATTGAGTGAATGTAAGAGATGTATGTGTGGTGAATGTCTTTATGTGTCAAAGTATAAACTACTAATTCAACCCCCCACCCCCCCACCACCCCCAACCCCCCCCCCCCCCCCGCCCCCGCCCCCCCCTTCACCCGCCAACCCTAGAAATTTACCTTTCCTATTGTAATTCTAGCAGTAGGATCATCAAATAAAACTACTACTGTAAAAGTTATTATAGGGAAGATATTGTCAAGTCTCATAATTTATACAATTGCTTTACAGGAAGGAAAAGTATGAAATACCATAACCATTAATATTTATAGTGAAGAAAAAAATATTTTTCCAAACACACTTGTCAACCCCCACCTATGAATAAGAGATAATGGATGGATGATCCATAAAAAGGAAGAAAAAAAGAATATAAAGATATATGTAAACATTGAGTCAAAGATCAATGTTGAATATTGTTAAATGATGATGAATTGTAGAACACCAAATGGACCATATAAATTAAACATTTTGAAGAGGTAAGCATAGAAAACACTCACCAAGATACGATAGATCTAGAAAGAAAAACCTAAAAGGGTACAAGAATAGGATATAGTCCTTATAGACTTAGATTACTTTTATTTACCATTTTAGAAGGGATGTTTATTCCTAATAATAATGTAATAGAAGTATATATTAGATCCAAGGGATTAGATGCACAAGAGGATATAAGATTGTGTGTACCTCAAAAATGTAAAAAGGAGAATAGATTTAAGGACTATTTTTTGGGCTATTAGAACCTTGGAATATCAAGTTTCTAAATTAGATATCTAATAAATAGAGAAATGATACATTTTACCTTTCTATTTGATATTAGGGATAGGTCAACCTAGAGTGACACATTGTAGGTATTAGTCAAACTGGGTGACCTATACCAAATTTTATGTAAATAAAAATCATAAATATGGGTCTAGGTACCTTAAGATTTCCTTTATCAACATAAAACTAGATCTAATATTGTTGTTGTTTGATAACAGAGAGTGGAGTGGGGGGTAAATTAGTTATGTCCACTTATCCTACAACCCCCTCACACACTTTAGTACCAATTTAGACTTCAAAAACATCAAAACCAATAGCTTGGTGGTCTCATTCAACTCCATAATTAACTATCATGTAATCAATTACATCCAATTTGTTAGTAGCCAACCTTGTTAAAGATTTACATTCACATTGTTAGTGTGATATGGTTAGAGGACATACACCAAAAGATCATCTAGACTTTATCACTTGATCTTTTTTATAAAGTGGTCTTCTCTAAAGGACTTATAAACACCACTGATCAATGTTACCATATAGGATTTTGTAGAGTTGTTAAATCCACTATGTTAATATATTTTTTCCACAATGGTAAGAAAGTAATAGTTCAAGTGATTTGTTAGCTTTAGTACTATATTTCTAGTTCAGATCTTTGTTCTACTATGTCCTCTTCCTTCTACAATTTCTTGCTCACTTATTCACACCTTTTAACTTTCACTTTTCTCTAACTCTTCTTAATATTCCTATTCAAAATAAGAAACACTAAGGGGGTGCGGGTCTTGAATGAGTATTCCATAAATGTTTTCCCAACTACAAATATCTTTAACAATATTTAAACATGCATATAAGGTTAAATTAGGAAGTAAACATAACATTAACACAATGTAATTCATAACACCATTATTTCTTAACTAGGTGAACCCTAGCCAAGGGAAAACCCTATGGGGATGGTACCCACAAAATTATCCACTAATTAAAAGTATCTTGTCAAAGATATTGATCCTGTTACAATTCTATTTCATATGTATAGTGTATTTTTCCTTTTTAGAGGACCAGACCTTATTTGAAGCCTCAACCCTTTTACAAGTTGTCAATACAATTAAAAAAGTAGCAGGTTGAGCCCATTGCTCAAACATGCATAGACAATGATATATTCTATACACAAAAGGTTTAGATACAAAAACCTTACACTATTGATATCTTCAATATTGGATTTTTCCTTGGTGGCTTTCTTTAGAAAACTTCACATGCACTATCTTTTCTCTGTTATAGCACAAATTTTGCAACATACAATAATTACATTTCAAAGTCAAAAAACATCCCACAACTTTTCATACAAAATTATTTCCTTTATACCCAATTGTTCGATCTTGGGGACCTTCTACCATCTTCCATACATCTAAAAAAATAATATTACTTTATGATAAGCTAGTTTTAACATCTTGGATGCCATCCCATAATTGTTAAGTAATTATTTTTGTAAATCAAAATCATTCCTTAACATAATTAACTAATTCTTTTCCTTTATTCTATTATGCATGTACATGACTACAACTAGTGAAACTATAATCACTGTATTCATAGAACTCATTATAACATGTGTACTTGAGAATATGATCTTAATGTTCATATTGCCTCTTGTTAACTATGCATGTACCCAAGTGTCTCTGTATGAAGCTCACCAATTGGAAAGGTCTATCTACTGACAAATAACCTTTATTACACTTAGATGATTACCTAAGTTATCTCCAAAACATAACTCCAAATTTTCCCTATTGGATATAGCATATGTGTTTCCATAATTGAAAATCTTGTAGTACCCCCTGAACCAAATTTCCAACAATCTCCCCTTTGGAATTCATGGCAACATATGGGAAAATTTGCTAGGTCCCAAAAATTCCACAATTACAAAATTTGTGAAGTTCTTCACATGGCCATAAAACTTTTCAAAATGTGGATCATTTTTAATTATATCCCATCTTTTACATTATTCTCTCCCTTGGTCTATGATCTACCTTATATCTTCTTATACATACACCTCAACTTTGAAATCAATGACAAATATGAGTCAAAAACTATATACATGTCAAAATTTTGAGTCTACACTTAGTTTACTATGCTAATGAAGTGGTTAACAATGAAGTGCATGTTATAATGAATAATGATGATATTCCTATGTGGGGGTACTCTAGTATTCTTGAGAGACAATAAGCATGGCCTTTCATTGCATTAATGATTATATTTTTCATTGATGTCTACATACTATGAAGAATAATAGAGTAGCAGAAGGAGAATGAGGTCATAAAATTGAGCATCAATGATGAGGTCAATCTTAGTTGAGGATATGTTCTATAGTGTGTCTTGATGATGTGGGAAAATGTGCATGGAGGAAGTTGAGGATATGTGAGAAATATTTGTGATTTATAGACAATAGTGTGCAAACAGAGTACCAAAGAAGTGGTTTCTGGTGTTTGGAATGTATCTCCTAATAAGGATAGAATTGTGATTATTAAAGCTAGATGGTGAGAGTAGATAGCTTGGTGATAATTTCAACAAGTGTGCGAGGTTTGAGGTCGTATGTGTAAAATGTTGTGAAGATTGTGAGCCTACATTGTTTTTTAATTGTCCAAAGATGTAATGAATTGTATTACCTAAATGAAGTCCTATTATAATTAATTGAGAAATCCTCAAGGTTGATTAAATGAATTATTTTGAGGACATGATATCAAGGAAATTTATTTTCCTTGTGATGATATGCATGATGTTATAAGAGAACTTGTATTATATTTGTGAAGATTGGTAAATGTGACTAAGAAATAAAAGGGATCATTGAGATACAAAGTTGGAGATTTGATATTGAGATATAAGAATCATTTGGTGTGGTATTGGTCTAGTAAGAGGATAATGAAAGAGTTTGATTGTTGATATCAGTTGCATTTCTATTATTTTGAAAGGAATAATACAAAGGCTAGTTGGACAATGATTTTGGTGGTCTTTACCCTAAATCTATTTCGATAGTGGGTCCATCTACCTTCTAAAACTCATAACATGGTTGGCACAAATCTTAATAGGGTTGGAATCTTCTTATGGGTATTCAAAGTCTCTTAACAAGGACTGATATGTACTAATTGTATTTCATTGGCTCCTAAAAAATTTTATCCTCTTGCAAGGAACTTATATATTAGTACATCATTTTTAAGTTACCATCCCTAGTAGGGTTTTCCCTATAATCAAGGGTTTCTCTTGTTAACATATCTATAGTTTTTGTTTATGTGTATCTTCTTATAGTTGTTATTTATATTGATCATATGTTCAAGGTTTGATAAGGTTAAGAAAAGTTGTATTGATCTGATAATTGATTCACACCTGAACTCCTTCTCAGTTATCTTGGTGTACTTTACTAACTAAAAATTGGTATCATAGCATTAGGTTCTTGAAGGAAACTTTTTTAAACATAAGGAGATCAATGGTGGGTCATTTTAGAAAAGAAAATCCTAAGTTTGATGGAGTTAAATATGATAGATGGAAAGAGGAAAATTAGAAGCAAGATGAAGGAATGGAATTTTTTGTTTCTGAAGTTGAGTATGTGGTAGTTGCAGTGAACTATGGATCAAATAGTTACTGAAAGGTATGAAAGAAGAAATCATAGATCTAGTGGTTATGTATTGTGATAACATAAGTTCTATCAACATTTCAAACAATCTAGTGATGCACACTAAGAAAAAGCACATTGCTATCAAGTATCACTAATTGAGGGAGTTAGTTCAAGACAAAGAAGTAAAGCTAGAATATGTGAATACCAAGGAACAAATTGCTGACATATTCAAAAAACCCTTAACTAAATATACTCTTGAATATCTTAGAGGTAAACTAGAGGTAATTTCCCTAATAAAAGCTACTTAAGAAGGAAAGATTCATTTCATCACATATTCTAAATAAAGTATCCTACATAGTGATGCACTACAAGTCTACTTTGGGAAGTGCCTCAAGTAGATAATTTAGTGTAGCAGAACAGATCAATCATAAATTGATGACAAATCTTAACTAGACATGCTAAATCTACATAACTCAGATGTATGAATAATTTGAAGCTGAAACAACTACACATCTTTGGCATTGTTGTCAAAGAGGAAGATATTACTTAAGAGGGAGAAATTAATAGATAGAGAAATTCAAAAATTTATAGAAGGAGATATTATAGAAAAAGAGAGCAATTACTTCTATAGGAGATTCAAATAGAGTAATTCAAAAAAGAAGAATCAAACTGTCAGTAACAAAATATTTTGGACTGTATGGTAACTAAGGTATTACTAGTATTATGTGTTTGATATGTTTCAATCAATGCCAAAGAGGGATATTTTGGAAACCTACAATTAGTAAAATTTTTGTTTTGTCATCAATGTCAAATCTATTGATGAGACATATTTATACCTAATCTAAATGTCATATCTATTTGATTAATGAAGATGATTTGAGAAGTTTCTCATAACAATACAACCTAGAGAAAAGGTTGATTTACAAAATAGAAGTTACAATGGACATTTGATTAGATAGACTTTGATAAAGCAAAGTGATTTTCTATGTAAAGAAAGCTAAGCCAAACCAAGTAGAAGTATAAAATAGAGTTAGTGCCAAGTAATGCTAGTGTTAACTGAGCTCCAGTTAGTGCTAAGACAATATAGTGTTGACTAAACATTAGCATCAACCAAGCAAGATAGTTGACACTTAGCCAAAAATCTTTATAGTGACCAAGGAATTTGGTTATTACTGAGTGCCCAAATTTAGAGATTGTTGAGTGATAGTATAAAAATGAATTGATGGAAATCATGAGATCAAGATGAATCAATTGATTTCTTGGGAGATTTAAATTGTATTGAAGATAATATTGATGATTTGGATCAGCAAATTCAAAGAAAGGATTAGGTAAAGACCTAATAGAAAAATTCTAGAGAATTTTCAAGAAGATCAAGAAGATGGAAAAATACAGTGAATCAAGTTGAACCTAATCATAAACCCTAAGATCTACAATGGATGTAGAAATTAGTTAGCATGAATTGTCTATTTAAAGAGATTTAGAGCTAAACAAGTGTGTGTGCTAGTGAAGTGTGTGAGTGTGTATGTGCAAAGCTTGTATGTGAAGAAAGACATGCAGAGAAAGGTTGATCACAAATACATGAGTGTGATCAATTGTGAAGGTAATAGAGAAAGATTCTAGATATGAGGTTGTTATTGATAAGTACATTAGACAAGAAGACTTAAGTGTCGATGAGAGGAGTGGATTAATTTCTTGAATAGTGTCCAAGAAAATCAAGATCAGAGATGTCAATCGAAGCCTTATCAATAAACCAACATAAGAACCAAACATAGATCTGAACCTACAAATTTGAGTTAATGTAATCAAATAAATCAAAACCTCCTATTTTTTCTATTTTCTTTCTAGTTAGTGTAAAAAATTTGTATTTAAATCCTTTTAATAGACGTTGACCTAACAATAATTGGAAGACTCCAAAATCTATGCAAATCCTTTAACTAGGTGACATTCTAAATTGAGTGATCAAAGTCCTCTTATAGGGCCACTCCTAACATGGTGTATAAATCTTCTAACCAGGTCACATTTAATAGTGTGTTTGGTAACCTTTAATTGGTTTTCTCTTAACAAAGCTCACTTTGAAAGAGTGAAAAGAGTGACATGTTACTAGTGGTTTTTCTAAAACTGGGTTTCCATGTAAAATCCTTGGTTCAAAATTGTGATGAATGCTTTATTCTTTATGTATAGACCAAACAACATTAGGATAAGAAAAATAATGAAGTGTTTATTGTTTATTTGTTCAAGTGGTACATATTGACCTTCAGTAACTAATTTGAACCCCCCTAGTTATTCTAAATATTTCTAACAAGTTATTTACTAGGAATCGATACTTATCTAGAAACAAAGAATAGTGATATTGCATGAAATTTTAAATTAATGGTGATATGCTATAAAGACCAAGTGGGTATTTGATTTTGTTTAAGTTGTTAGAAGTGTAGAAAAGTTGAATTGTTACATCTAGACCTTAGGATAAATGATTCAACCCCCTTGTAAGATATTCTAGATCATTACAATAAGACAAGTAACAAGAAAAATGATATTTCCCAATCTACAATAGAGGTAGAATATATTACAACAACAATAAATTGTTCAAACATTGTTTGGATCAAATACTTATTTAAAGGAATAAAGGAAGAATTTAATGAACCTATAGTAATATATTTTGATAAAAAAAGTGCTACAAAAATATCTAAGAAACATGTAATGCACATAAAGATCAAGCATATTTAAATCAAGTCTCATTACTTGAGGAAATTAGTCTAAGACAAAGAAGTGAGATGACAATTTGTGAGTACAAAGGAGAAGATAGCTGACATACTCACTAAAGCATTGCCTAAGGATGCATTTGAGTATTGAAGAGGTATGTTAGGGGTCATTCCGCTATTTGAAGAAAAATGAGAAGAGATGGAACATTTATTCAATTGTTATAATTAGAACATCGTATAGATTGATGTAGGAGGTCACACTTTAGGACCTGCCTAAAGATGTGAAAAGTAGGACAAAATATGAGTTCATGAGGCTATGAGTAGAAGATAAAATAGGGAGTAATAATTTGGAAAGATTAGTTAGTGTATAATGGGAAAAAGATAATTTTATATGTATAAGTGAATGATGTCTTTGGCATTGGTGTCAAAGAGGGAGACTATGTATGAGACTTACTGTCTAATATCTATAGATGTGTGAAGGAAGTATGTGCTAAGTTACCATCCATTGACAAGAAAAGGGAGAAGATTGTCTAGCTACATAGACATATATGAGAGAGGGAAATAGTAATTGGTATTATAAGAGGGAGAAAAGAAAGACCATATTAACATTTGCATGGATGAGAATCAAACTCAAACTAATGATATTAATGAAGATCTAATAAAGAATGCAAAGGGAGCTAATAGTGAAAAGCATGAGAAATATTTTTCCATTGTATGGTAACTAAAGGTGTTGCCATCAATGTCAAGAGGGAGATTTTTGGAAACTAGAATTGGAACAATTATTATGTTGTCCTTGATGTCAAACCTTGCTGGTAACACATTAATGAATTGTGTAGAGTTCCATATTAGTTTATTTATGAAGAGGATTTGTAAAGATGAGATAGTAAGATGAGTTGATCAAGTTGTTGAGTAATGAGGAGTTAAGTATGATGGAGTTACAACCAAAACTTGATCCATTATTTTTTTACAAGACAACGTGTTATTTAGCCATTTTATTAACAAAACAAGAAAGATGAGTTGATGTATAGAAGAGAAAACAAGAAATTGAATAAAATAGTAAAATTGACTGAGTAACCATTTTTGTAGGTTAATGAAGAAGTTGAAGAATTTTTTAAGGAACTTAAGTAATAGTCCAACATAATACTATTATTGTGATATTGCTATCAGGATTTAACAATGTGATTTTTGAGGCAAACTCATTGAACCATGTTTCATGAGTAGTGATTCAACATAAATACATCTCTCATGAGAATAAATGAAACACTTAGCACTCATTGGATCTAGGTGATTCTCACAGGGGTGAAGCATAGGGACTTCCTAAGAGGTCACCTATCCTAGTACTACTCTAGCCTAAGCACGCTTAACTATAGAGTTTCCTCCATGGTTAAACCCAAAGCTTGCAACCCCATTTACAAAACCTTCACCAAGTGTTGTTCCTTATTAACATTCATTAGAAATCCCCTTATGCTCATCAATTAATTAGTAGGATATAATTTCCATAGAAAGTCAAATTGTGATATTGCTATTAGGATTTAACTATGTGTTTTTTTACTCAAACTCGTTGACCCATGTTTCATGAGTAGTGATTAAACATAAATCCATCTCTCATGAAAATAAAAGGAACACTTAGCACTCATTGGATCTAGGTGATGCTCATAGGGGTGAAGCACTGAGACTTCCCAGGAGGTCACCCATCCCAATACTACTCTAGTTTGAGTGCGTTTAACTATAGAGTTTCCTCCATGGTTAAACCCAAAGCTTAAAAAATCATTTTCAAAACCCAAAGCTTGCAATAGAATAGTATTAGTTGAATGTTAGTTATGGTCAAGCAAAATCAAGAAGAAAAATGAAGAAGCAACTGAGTGTAGTGAAATCCAAGAAAGCCAATCTAAGATGAGAGAGAAAAAATAGTAGAGATTGAGCTACCTAAAGATAATTGAGCTGAAGTACATATTAATGACTAAGTGTCAACAAAATAATAGTTTAGAAAAGAATTAAGTTTTATAGCCTACATAGTTAACTTTATGAATTAGTCAAAGTATGTAAATGACAAGGATTGTTGAGTTGGAGTATTTAATTCATGAATTGATTTTTTTTTTTGACCTAAGGAAAGAATTTAATGATAATTTTCTAGAAGTTTCAAGGAAAGAGTAGAAGGGGAAAAAAAAGTATTGATTCAATGGATTCGATTAATCATTAAGATCTATGGTTATGCTTAAGATGAAAAAGATCAAAGTTATCTATTGAAGGAGACACATGAGATGTTTTATATTTGTTGATTAGAAAATTTGTGAAGAACCTATGAAGAACAAAGTAGCAAAGGAAATATGAGAAGTTGATAAAGGGTAATTTATTAAAGGGTTGTGAAGCATATCTAAACTTGAGAATGTGATAAAGTCCAGTCAATGAACCAAGAATGAGCCAAATGGAGATCAAAACATTTTAAGTGGGTTTTTCTTATCACATCAAACCTAGTTGTTACTTTCTAACCATTGTGATAATGAAATCGTTTAATCAAGTATGACCTAATAGTCACATTATAAATCATTTAATCAAGGTGACATTCTAATGAAATAATCTAAAGTCCTCTAACAAGGCCTCTCCTAATAGGGTGAAAGCTAGAAATTTTTATTTAACCTTTAACATGACTAGATCTTAGAAATCTCTCTTTAGAAGTGTAAAAGAGTGGTAGCACATTACTTGGTAGCTTTTCCTAAATTAGGATTCCACGTTAAATCCTATTTTCATACATCTGTGAATGTTGTTTTCATGATGCATTCTAGTTACTATTTTTTTTTATCATATACCAAACAAAGATCTACTAATAAATGAATAAATTGATTTATTTTTGAGTTTCTAGATTGGCTAAGTGTATTTATCAAGATTTTTAAGGTGGTTGAAGTTGTTAAAAGTTGAATTGGGACATTAGGACTTGAGGATAACTAATTCAAGATCACCCTATCAGTTATTATAACCATTCTAATAGTTTATCCTTTTAGTTGACATGTTATCCTTGGTGTCATGATGGTTTCATAATTATATCATGATAGACTCTTGATACATGTTTAGAGTTTTGACATGATATGGAATATTCACATGAAGGATGTTGCCTCTTTGGTTGAGATGCTTTAGATTATGCTTTCATGTTTATGTTCTTGAGGTCATGGTTGAGACCTTAATAGTGATATGGGTTTAGTTTCTTTGTCCTGAGTACATCAATAATTTTTTAAACACTTATTCACATTTCTATGTTGCATATTAAGTTGGCATGAATTGATAAGTTACATGTGCTCATGAATACTTAGAGATAGTGGTGATTCTAATTCTCTTGAATCAGAGATGTATTTCTTGGGATGGTTTATAGTTTTAGTATGAATTGTAAGGGGTATCTACATGATATGGAATTCATGGGAGATTTTTCTTAGATTAGTCTTAATTGGAGACTTAGATATCTCAATGAAAATTATCATTCCCCACTCTTGGTCTACTAAGAAGTCAACTCATTGAGAGGTATCACCCATTGTTTCTCTTGGGTGCATAATGTTTATGCTTTTCTTTTATTCCTATAGATGTTGTGCTATGGTACATGAGTTAGTTATGGAAGGCTAATTTGAGAGACAGTTTATCATTGGTTATCTCCTTGTTCATATGTTGTTATGTTGGGTGAGTTTGGGAGATTTTTTTATTAGGACTATTCCTTGGTTTAGGATTGGTATATCAGTTTGATATTTTAGAAAGAGGCTTACATCCATGATTAGTTATATTGTATGTTTTAGGATGTAGTGCCTCTCCTGTTTAGTTTTTATAAGTCATCTTGATGGATGTAACCTTGATGTTCTTACTTTCTGATTAATCTTATTGGGACTTATGACTAGTTTACACCATGTTGGATACAATTGTCTAGTTGTGTATCATCTTTGATCTTACATAAATTTCATATCAATTATAAGTCAATTTCTATTGAGTTTAGTTGATCAGCAAAGCAAATTTCAGAGTCTACCAAGCATTCCTAGAGATTACTCTATGAAAACAGTGTTTACCGAGCTCACTCAGGTACCAAAGAATTTTGTGGCAGAAGTCAATATTAACTGAGTTCTCATGGTTAATGAAGGCAAGTTAGTGTTTATCGAGTTCACATATTCTCCAAAGGATTTTTTAGAGTTCATAGTATTAACCGAGCCCATGTTGGTTAACATAAGAAATCAGTTTAGGAGTTAGTGTTTACCAAGCAGGGTTAATGATTATTGATAATTGTAAGTTGTAATTGGGCTGAATTGATAATTTGTAAGGTATAAATAAAAGGCCAAGTTAAGAATTCTAATGGGTAGTGAGTGAGAATGCAAGTGTGTTGATTGTTTGAAGAAGAAAGTGTGAGAGAACTTTGAAAGATGATCAAATATCCTTTAGGAGCATCAAATTTGTATTTGATTAGGAAGGATCTAGTGAAGTAGAATAGTGATCTGTATTAGCAATTCAGTTGCATCTCATTCAGGTCATTTCATTGTTACTTTCTCACCATTGTAATAGTGATTCCTAAATCTCTTAACAAATTTGGTTTAGCAGTCATTTGTAAATCCTCTAACTTAGTGATAGTTCCATTGAATTTGTTTAGAGACCTCTAGAAAGGCCACTGCTAATAGGGTGATTAAATCCTTTAATAAGGTCACACCTAATAGTGTATTTTGTAACCTTTAACTAGGTTGGCTCCTAACAGGGCTCACTTCAGAAGAGAGAAAATCAGTAGCTAGTTACTTGGTGGTTTATCCCATATTGGGTTTTCATGTTAAATCTGGTGTCTTGTGTGTTCATGTTATTTCTTTTATGTTTAAATTTTAATAACTATGAATGTTTAAAGATCAGTAATAAGTTAACATACACTGCATCTACCAAGTTACAATTATTTTCTATATGTTTACCAAGTGACAATAGTAACTAGTTTATCAAACATCTAAGGGATCTGTGGATTTTTTTTTTGTGGTAACTCATTCACCCTCCCCACCCCCCCATCCTCTTATTTAATCCATCTATATTTTCAACAATTGGTGTCAAAGCTTGTGGTGCTTGCAGAAAAAGTTTCAAGGACCTAAGCTAAAGATCAGGATGTCTTACAAGAGGGAAATTCCAAGGCTTAACAGGGATAACTTTTCAACATGGCAGGGATTGTGAGACTTCATTTGGCTTCCATTGGAGACATAGGATTGGAATAACTTAATGTAGAATACACAACTCCTTCTAGTACATTATTTGTTAATGACATTACTGAGAAGAAGACTCATAGCACCATGATGATAGATATTGCATCTGCTCTAAGCTATAAAGAATTTCATGATATCAAGGATTACAAAACTACCTTTGAAATGTGGAACAAGTTGAAAGATATCTGTGGAGGTGATGACAATGTGAGGAGATCCAAAGAAGAAATTATAAGAGGACAATTTGATTAGATGAGAATGAGAGAGGATGAAAACATTGCCAAATATGTTGAGAGGGTCAAAGCAACTGTTAGTGCAATTAAATCTTCTAGAGGAGACATCAAAGAAGAAATAGTTGTAAGTAAAGTTCTTAGAACATTGCTTCCCATTTATGCAATTAGAGTATTTTCAATTCAAGATAGAGGATGTGAAGCAAATAAGAAGATAAATTTGCATGCCATAGTAATAAGGTTGACTGCATTTGAGCTCGATAACTATGAAAATTATGTTCTAGCTTCCAAGAACATTGAATCTGCATTTGAAGCCAAGCTTTCACTCAAAGTAAAGGGCAAGAAGATAAATGACTCTTACTCAGAAAGTAAAGAAGAATCAAAGGAAAGTTCTGACAATGATCTTGAAGTTTTGAGGCTCTATTAGAAAGGAAATATTCTAGGGACAAAGGAAAATACAATGGTAAGGTTCCCTTAATCTATTTTTCATGTCAGGAAATTGGTCATATTGCTGCTAGGTACCCAAATAAGAAAAGAAAAGATGAGAAGAAAAGTCATAAGTGCAATGGCAAGAAAGATTTCAAATCATTGAAGGAAAAATGTAAGAAAACATATTTTATGGCTAAGGACTCTAAGGATTTTGATGATAGTGAGGATGAAATTGTTTACATTGTTGTGAATGCTGAATCTAATAATGATGAGGAAGATAAGATGGCACTTATATCTCATGTGAGAAAAAATGATACATGGATCATCAATAGTGGTTGTTCTCACCATATGACTGGTGATAAAACTATATTTGAACATTTTGAAGACTGTGATTGTGGTATTGCAGGGTTTGGAAATAATGTACCTTGTTGCATAAAAGTAAGACACTGAATCTCATTAACCAAATAACTTATATGCAATAATGCCTATTGGGTTGAAGGACTAAAACATAATCTATTGAGTGTAGCATAGCTAATCAATATCGGATTCAAGGTGGAATTCATGCATGGAAAGGCAAGACTACTAGATGAAAAAGGAAAGCTGATTGGATCAAGCATACAAAAAAAAGGTAACTTGTTTTTATCTTGAACTTGGTGAGTGCTCATTTTTTATTGCTCAAGTTGAAGAAAGTTGTTTATGGCATAGAAGGTTATGTCATGTGAATTTTGATAACATGGTAAAGATAACAAAATTTAGGAAAGTAAGAGGTATTCCTAGTATAAAGAAACCTGATGTCGGCCTATGCAAGAATTGTTAGATTGGTAAAATGAGAAAGACTAGTTTTAAAAGTAAAAACTATCAACTTGAAGATATTTTAGAAATTATGCATACTGATTTGTGTGGACCTATTGGAATTGAGAGCTATATTGGAGAAAAGTTCTTCATTCCTTTTGTTGATGACTACTCTAGAATGATGACTATTATGTATCTGAGAGAGAAGTTAGAAGCATTTGAGAAATTCAAATGGTATTTGGCCAGAGTAGAAAAGGAAATAGGGAAAGGATTGAAATGTTTGAGATCGGACAAAGGTGCCGAAGTCATTTCCAATGAATCCAATAAATTTTTCATTAAAAGAGGAATCAAAAGACATGTATCAACTCATGGAACTCTATATCATAGATTATGCAAGGACTCTAATGATTGAAAAGAACATTGCTATCAAATACTGGAAGGAAGCTTTCAACACTATAGCTTATACCTTGAATGGAGTATAGTTGAAAGACTCATTCAAAACCCCCTATGAGTTATGGTATGGCTATAAACCCAATGTAAGTTACCTAAAAGTATTTGGAAGTAAATTTTACATCTTGAAAGAATCTAGAAAAGGTAAATTTGATGTGAAGGTTGATGAAGGTATATTTTTGGGATATTCTTGCAAGAGTAATGCATATAGATGTTTGAATTTGTCTACTCAAAAAATCCTAGAAAGTGCACATGTGAAAGTTGATGAGTTTGCAGAAAGGACTGGAGAAGAAAGTAAAAAGGAACTAGAAGATTATAGGATATTTGTTTTCATTGAACCTAATATAGGGCTAGATAAATTTGTCAATCAGGAGACTTCTACTCTCGAGTCTTCAGTCATCAAGTTGCAAGAAATTCAAACTAAGTTATAGGAACTCAAGTCACATTCTAAAGCTACTGATCTAATGCCTATCAAGTTCAAGTAGCCAGAACCTAAATTTGAAGAGCAAGAAAATGACAATGAAATTCATTGAAGAGGCAAGGAACCTGTATTGACCAAGTATGTTAGGAAACATCATGCACTAGATTAGGTTATTGGAGACAAATCAGAAGGCACTATGATAAGAGATAAGCTAAAAGGTACTTATTTACTTCTTAATTTTGAACCTAGAAATGTCAAAGATGCATTGGAGAATGAAATTTGGATTGAGGCTATGAATGAAGAGATAGAACAAATAGAGAAGAAAAAATCATGGACTCTTGTACCTAGGTCCAAAGATAAAAATGTGATTGGAACAAAATGGGTATTCAGGAATAAGTTGAATGAAGATGGTAAGGTATCAAGAAACAAAGGTAGATTGGTGTGTAAAGGCTACTCTTAAGAAGAAAAAATTTATTATGGAAATCAAAAAGATCTTGAGATACTTGAAAGGCACTGAAGATTATGGATTGGTTATAAACTTGGAGGAAATCTGGACCTAAAAGTGTTCATTAATGCTAATTGGGATGGTAATATGGATGAAAGAAAGAGTACAAGTGGAGGAGCATTATTTCTTGGCAAAAGACTAGTATCTTGGACAAGCAAAAAGCAAAATTGCACATCCCAATCTATAATAGAAGCAGAGTATGTTGTAGCAGCAGTAAACTATTCTAATATTGTTTGGTTTAAATAGTTATTGGAAGGCATGAAGGTTGAGATCAAAGAACTAGTTGTCATGTTTTGTGATAATACAAGTGCAACTAACATATCCAAGAATCCAGTGATGCATTCCAAAACCAAGCATATTGCTATAAAATATCATTTTGTTAGAGAATTGGCATAGGATAAAGAGATCAGACTTGACTATGTTCATACAAAAGAATAGATTGTAGATGTATTCACCAAGTCATTACATAAGGATGCATTCTTGTATCTAACAAGTAAGTTAGACGTCATTCACCTATCTGAAGCTCACTAAAATAAAGTTTTAGTGATGCATCAATAGGAACCAAGTTGAAGAACTATCAGTTGATGTAGCATTTTCATGGGAACATTGCATATGAATTAGTACTTAAAATACATTGATACTCATTTGGTCTATGTTGTCTTTAGCATGTGTTGTCAAAGAGGAAGAGTTTACTATCATATCTTTCTTAGAATTTGAATTTGTTTAAGGGAAAGTTTGTTGTTTAGAAAAGAGGCTATGCAATTCCTTCATAGAGGGAGATTAAAACATTAGTGAAGTTTGTGGCATAAAATCTATGAAGGAGAAAATTTTCTATCAGAGAAAGATTTGTTTATAAATTTCATTGTGCTATGACATGTTGTGTTGCCATCAATGCCAAAGAGGAGATTTTTTGATACGATTGTCCAATTGTGTGTTGTCTTTGATGTTACAAAAATGTCATATTAGTTATTAGTGAGTTTCTACCAACCTTATTTGGTCAACAAAGAAAATTTCAGAGTCTATCAAGCATTCTTGGAGATTACTCTATGAAAATAGTGTTTACTAAGCTCACTCAGGCATCAAGGAATTTTGTGGTAGAAGTCAATATTAACCAAGTTCTCATGGTTAACGAAGGCAAGTTAGTGTTCACTAAATTCATGTGGCCTCCAAAGGATTTTGTAGAGTTTGTAGTGTTAACTAAGCCCTTCTTGGTTGACATCGGAAATCATTTTAGGAATAGTCTTTACCAAGCAGGGTCAGCCAATGAAAAATATTGTTGTTTTGGGAAATAAAGTTTAATTGTTTGAAGCATTGATTTTAGCCAACTGATGTAATGATTATTGATATTTGTAAGTTGTAATTTGGCTGACTTGATAATTTGTAAGGTATAAATAAAAGGTCAAGTTGAGAATTCTAATGGGTAATGAGCAAGAATGCAAGTGTGGTGATTGATTGAAGAAGAAAGCATGAGAAAACTTTGAAGGATGATCATATATCCTTGAGGAGCAAAAAAGTTGTATTTGATCAAGAAGGATCTACTAAAGTAGAACAGTGATCTATATCAGCAATTCATTTGCATCTCATTTAGGTAATTTCATTGTTACTTTCTCACCATTGTAGCAGTGATTCCGAAATCACTTAACAGAGTTGGTTTAGCAACCATTTGTAAATCCTCTAACTTAGTGACAGTTCTATCAAATTGTTCTAAATACCTCTAGCAAGGCCACTCCTAACAAGGTGATTAAATCCTTTAACAAGGTCACACCTAACAGTGTGTTTTGTAACCTTTAACCAGGTTGGCTCCTCACTTCAGAAGAGAGAAAATCAGTAGCTAGTTACTTGGTGGTTTTTCTCATATTGGGTTTCCACATTAAATTTGGTGTCTCATGTGTTCATGTTATTTCTTTTATGTTTTCATGTTAATTACTGTGAATGTTTAAAGATCAGCAATAAGTAAACATACACTACATCTACTGAGTTACATCATTTTTCTATATTTTTACCAAGTGATAGCAGTAGCTAGTTTATTAGACATCTAAGGGATCTATGGATTTTTTTTGTGGTAATTGATTCACACCCCCTCTCCACTTAGTTACTCCATCTATATTTCCAACACACAATTGGGTGATTTGATTTATGTTAATTTTTTTATCAAGTTGATTATGCTTATGCATGATTGATGAGATATTAATATGTTAGATGATTTCAATGAGGATTGTGTCAGTGGTTACCTAGGTCTATATGGTATCATGATGTTTTTTTTTAGTATCCTTGAGATATTACTAGTGCTTGCACTATGTGTTATTTTGTGTATCTTATATTAGGAAATTATGATGTTTCTATAGGATGATTATTTCAGATCATATGTTATATTGTACCCTTTTATGTTGTTGGGTAGTCTATTAATTATTTTCATTACTGAATGTTTAGAATAATTAGAAATGAACTATCCATATTGGGTTTATGAAATTCAATGCTAGGGATATTTATATCATTTTTATAGAAGAATTATGAAATAATGTCAATTGATTATTTAAATGGAATTTAATTAGATGCAATAAGTACATGATTATATATACTAGGTGCTTTGGCTATTATATATTGAACATCTACATTTGATTATATTCATTTACTTTTCCAAACTTATATCCCCAATAGAGTTACATAGAGATAGTCATTCTAACCTTTCATAACTAGCCAATATCATCTCTATATGAGAAATTTATCTTTATATTGTGATTTTAACCCTATAGTTGTTGGTAAATCTAAATTCATAACGTATTATGTGATTAGACAAGTGATTTTTTCTATGCATTTATGATGCAGTACGAACCTAGATGTACCATCAATAGAGGTGATCTAGTTCCCAACAAGTAACCACATAGAAGAAACACTACACAAGAGCCAAGATCTCATGCCAAACAACTCTTATTCAAAATGTTAGGATTTAAAGATGTAGAAATAATAATTACATGAAAATATATTCAATAACCAAAAATAATAATGTACAGAGAAGAGAACACAAGATATGCAAATTTAACGTGGTTCACCTAATCCCTAGACTACATCCACCAAACAACAAGTCTAATATTTTTATTATCTAGTGATTACAACCTAATTACAATATGCAATCCCTTACAACTCAATACTATCGCAAGAATCTACTATCACATCACACACTATGAAATCGCTAACTCTAAGCTATTTTATACAAATTTTTTACCACTTTAGGGTTATAATTAGTTACAAAATGTTGGACCAAAAATTTCTGAAAAAATAACCCCAAAGCCCATCGAGAAATTTTGGAGAGTGTATAGTACTTCCCTAATCAATCACCGTAAACTAATAAGAGTGAGTTCCCAACAACTAACCACATAGCAAAAACACTGCACAAGATGCATGATCTGATATCAAACAACTCTTATTCACACATTAACTAATTACATGAAATGTTTTGGGATATGAGGCCATCCTATTTATAGCCAAAAAGAAACAATGTAACAGTTCTACAAGATCCTTCAAGATCCAACCCAAACCCTAGCTAGCCCAAATCTTTGATACAATATAAATTTGGAGAAATGTCAAGTGAGATGTAAACTTGTGCTCACAAGCCACAAACCAATCTCCTTATTTCTTAAGCTACAACCACTAGATCCTTTTAAAAATTCCAACTCTAGATTCTAAATTTGAATTTGTGCTTCCCAACTTTGTAATCGAATTGTCTAAAACTCTATCAAAGCCCTTCTTTTATACTTGCATGATGGAAAATTGGCCTATTGCAAATAGAATCACCTAGAACCAAAAGAAATGCAATATTTCACATGTAAGCTTATAAAAATATTAAATACACATAGGGTAAATGACCAAGACCCAAATAAGTCCACAGACATCTCTACGATTTCTCTATGTCAAGATCACAGTCTACAAACATTAAAAGGAACAAGTTGGTTGATCAAATCCACTAGAATACCATTCCAAAAATCACACAACTGAGTGTTAGCAAAACTACTAAGAAATATAGATATCACCAAGCTAGCATGCCTACCAAGCAAGCCAAGCATTTTTGTGTTATATGCCTACTGATCACCAATAATAGATGACCAACCATCAACCCTTCTTCACCAAGTTATCCAACAACAAGGTCTAAAGTATTCCCAACATACAAGATTATCAACTATCAAAGGATACTCCTACATTAATTTAGTGTTCTATAGTGGTCATGTGAAATGTTAACTAAATATTCATTTAATGTGTGTGAGGGATTTATATTTATTCATTTAATTTATCTTCTTGTTAGCCAATTTTTCATAGTTGAATTCTAATTTAATTGGAATTTCCTTATTTAATTTGGGAAAAAGAGGCAAATAGATTATTAAGTAAATTATTATACTATTTTATAAGTGAATTGATAAATTTCTTATATTATGCTAAAAAGTGCATTTCTCTTCTCACTTTTCTATTTCACATTTTTTAAAATCATGGAATCTCCTCCAATACCTCTTGGATAAATTCTTTCATCTTCCTGCTGCAATCGATCAGTTTGGTAGATTTGAGGATGGGGTGGCTCATTGGGTTTGTGCAAAGATTGCTACACTTCCTTGATGGTTTCATCTAATCTAGCAACCCTATTTTTTATGTTGGTGTTTCTCATTTTTTCATTTTTTCTATGAGGTAGGGCTTGTTGGTTTATTTAGTTTGGTTTAATTTTAGTTCTTATTTTCAAGCACTAAATGTTCAAGTGTGAAGAACTAGTGTCCCCCTCCATTTTTACATAATTCCACCATGTAGTTAGACCAATGTGAGCATTTTATGCTCTCAGCATGTGGGTTTGTATGTTTTTCTGCTATTATGTTGTTGGATTTTTTTTTATGTGTTTGGATCTGTTAGTGTTTTGAAACGTTACGATTTCAAATTACCTTGATAAGAATAGAATACATCTAGGGGAAGCTACTTCCCATTTGAAACATATCATTTTAGACATTGAGCCAACTATAATGCTAGACCCTTCTTGTACTTTACACTCTACAAAGCCTAGGTAGGTGGACTTGAGATTCACTTATATGGTACCAGTGCTAAAACATACACTTGAATTTAATATAGCAGATAAGACCCGTAATCTTCTAACACTTATGCAAAGATCCTAGACATGAAATAGCTAATGACATGACCTAATAAATTGATAAGCTAAGTGATGGCATCCTTTTTAGTTCCTTCAACATTAAAGAAAAAGATATCTTATTAAATTTGATTTCAACAAATACCCAAATATGTCAAAATAAGAACAAGTTGATCTTGTAGTTGATCAATGCCTTATCTATTGGGCAATTCCATGAATCACACATATGCATTTATGATGCCACTAATATATTCCATACATCAAGATATCAAATCTATCATATCACTTTGTGAATCATGCATCAGTATTCATAAAGACCTCATTCGCATGAAGTATCCTTCTCAAATAACCAACAACCCTGTCAAATACATCAAGCATTTACTTGACCCTTTGTTCCAATAGAAAAATATATCAGACATACAACCTTACAGGGATGCAAATGGGTCTAATTTCTTTGTTCCTAAACCTCAAAATATTAGAGATTATAGAGATAGGAGATGAGAATCAGAATGAAACTAAGGAGATTCCTGCTCATTTGTATTTATTTCTTTGAAACTATACATTCAAATGCATGTAAAAAAAATTCATAAAACCACTAAATAGATCAAAACTAGCTATATTAGCTTAACTACTACTATTCATACAAGAGAAATATGTTGAATAATGTGGTGGAATCACAACTCTGGATCCAACCATGTGGTCTCATTGACAAACTAGAACCAACCCTTACAATGAATCAAAAAGAGAAAGATATAAATAAGGAATGAAATCTTGGATCTGATGTAGAAATGACTTGTGTCTACTTGAATCTTCATTCCCTACTATTATAAAACATCTTTCATCTTTTTATAATTGAAATATGATATGATTCTCATCATTGTTTGCAACAAACTTGAAATATCTATTTTTCAATGATGAAAACCCTTGTGTTACCAACATATTTGAAATGCTGACAATACCTTGATTCAACTGACTTAGAGGTGACAAAATTTTCCCCTAACTACATTCTCACTACCTCTAATGTTCATTTAGTTCACCATTTCACTGGAAATCAAATTTGAGCTACCCTAACTAAATGAAATTGAAAAGATATACCTAATACAAAACCTTGAATAACTTGAACAAGTGGCCTTCTATGTAACAAAAAGCTCCAATAATGGAACTTTCATTATTTCCTTGTTCTGGTGATATATAATAGTCATATATCTACTTATTAGAAATGCCCAAGGCATCAAAATGAAAATCAAGCTCTAGGAATGACCTCACAAGTCTACACTTGATTTTTCAAAAATTTAAAATCTTTCTAAAGATTAAACTTTAGAATAAAAATCCCTTTGATTTAAAAACTAACCTCCACATGAGTTTGAAAAAAAAAATTGAAAAATACTTTTCACCGCTTTTGAATTTTTCCTTTGCCCATGCATCTGAGCCAACTAAAGTTTGACCATCTATGCCATGTGGTAGCATGCTATTAGTTGGCATCTGCCATGTCATCAACCACTCAAGCACCATGTGGCAACCTCTAATTGGTCCACTAGTTACCTAACATGCTTCCATGTATTGCCATTTTATTGGCCCTTCCAACTACCACATCATCGCCATGTCATCATTTGTCTAGCACCTGCCACCTTAACACCACGTGGCACTTCATCATTGGCTAGAAGTTTTCCCCTGTCATGTCACTACTAAGCTAGGCCAACTACCACATGGTAGCTTCTCACTTTCTTGCATGCCCAGTTAGCAGCTACTATATCATATGCAAAAATGCACCCTTTTGACATGTGTCCTAATGTGCCATGTTGGCACCTCAATTTCCATGCCACATTAGTAGTTCTCTACCACATGTCACTTCATGACTCATCCTTCTAGCTACCAGGTGTTGAATTCCAATTTTTCTAGTGGATCCACATCATCAACAATGCACCCTTGCAATACATGTCCCATTGTGCCACATTAGTACCTTTATTTTTGTGCCACATCAAGAGTCCTCTACCATGTGTCACTTCACAAATCATCCTTCTAACTGCCACATGTCAAATTACAATTTGTCTAGTGGATCCATGTCATTAGCTAACATCTATATCTTGAGCAATGTGTTTGGTCAAAATTTCTTCATTCTTCTCATTTCTGAGACCCATGCACATACTAGGTCTCATGTGTCATAAAGAAAACTGCATTAGACACTTGATCATAGAGTTACCTCATATTTAAAACATAGAATACTTACCACATAAGCCATGTGGGATAAAGAGACTAAGGTAGAATGTAGATAAAACTTATTGTTACAGAAGACTAATATAAAACATGACTATGTCACTGATCTAGAGGTTCAATTGTGATCAGTTCTTCCTACATCTCTTCAACCAATGGTTATGCCAAGTTATATGTAGGAGGAAGCTATCCATGGGTCATAATCAAAAACAAAAATGAAGATAACAACCTATACTACAGGTGCTTGCTTTGTTCTTAGCTTGAAAACCTCCCCTGTCCAGTGAACATAAGCCTTCTTCCACTTCTTTCGTGCAAATGTCACTCCATTTCTCTTATTCCAACCCAACACTTCTCCTGTAGTTTTTTCCTTTTAATTTTAATTGATATGGAGACTATAGAAATCATTTAAAATATGTGGCCCAATCTTACTACTATGTAATGAGCACAAAGTATCCTTTATGTTTGTTTTCCAATGTCATGGAGCTCCCTACATGCTTTGACTTGTTCAAAGACAATAGAAAAAGTTTGTATATATGCCTCGTCTTCCATGCATGAGCAATGAAAAAAATCCTCTATAGTAGTGTTGTTAAAGGGTAGCACCTCACAATCATTGGCGTCTATTAATACAAGGCAAAAGGACACAACCTATCACCAATTTCATTTGGTGTCTCCTCTTTTAGTGGCTTTAGTTTGTGAAGATTGCACCTTTTGGATGGTTCATAAAACCTTTCTCTAACCCAAGAGAACTACTCCAAATGTTGGAGTCTTCATTTCCCCTCCTCACAATCTGTGGCATCTAACATTCATCTCCTTCCTCTTTTATTGACTTTGGTCTATGCATAGACTTTGATGAAAATCATGGAAAATTTGATGCTTGACCGCACCATTTCACTTAGAACCTTCACCTCCATGCCAAGAACAAGCATTCAAAAGTATTGTGCACAGTGCCATTGTAATCAAACACAAAGGTGGGTTTGAAGGAAATTGAAAATGGTTCATATATCATTAGACCATCAACTAATCAACCATTCATTATCTACCTTTCAAAAGTGTAACAATCCTCTATAAAAAATTTAATGTCACTACTTCACTCATGTTGCTAATTGGTCCCATTAGGATGTTAGTCAATCTGATTTATGGTTTAGCCACTTCATACAACTAGATAATATGATCAAGTTTGTGCCATATTATCTTATGAGGAATATCTTTCAAATTGCAATTTTAAAGAGGGCTACTTGTGGATTGATCCTAAAAGACAATTTTAAAACACCAAATCTCATTAATAAGCTCAAGCCATATCTTTTATTGTCTATTTTGTACACATAACTCAACAAGACCTTTTAATCTCAAATGAAAGTATGTGATTACTAAAGAAATTTGACCATCACAATCATTATAGTCTTCTGAAAGCATCTTTTATTACCCAAACATCTTCTCAATCTGCTGAGATTAGTTGGGCCCCAAAAATAGGTTCAGCTAAAAAAAAATGTTTTGAAACATTTGAACTATCAAATTGAGTTATTGAGCTTGTCATACCAACTGGATCCCAAATCAATCACTACTTTACAATCTATAACTCACTTTAATACTCATTCAAGACTACTAATTTTGTTCCAAAAGGTCCTCTTATTGGCCTTAAAAATTGACCAAAACACCTGAGTGAGCTCGGAAAGCTGACATACTAGTTCTTTGTTCCACTTTATCCTACCCTGTCAAATATCATTTGATCACAAATTCTTATTCAAAAGATATTGACCATTAAATTTTCCTCTTCAAAGCTACCTTCAAGAAAAAAAGTTAGAAAACCATAAAATGTGTTAGGATTTGGCTCTTGAAATAGGTTAACCTGACACTTGGGGGCATAGAAACTACGTCGTTGGTTCACTATCAGTAGGAGAGTATAAATATATTATTTGGGCTCATGATGCATAATTGGACGCATTTGGAAAATAGTCAAAGTGGGCTACTCAGAATTGTAGAGTTGGGAACAATGACAAAAAAATATTTTTTGGAAATGCAATTGACCTAGGAAAGTGTGTAGATGGATTCATCAAGACTTGAAAATTGACAAACTTAAATTATCTCCAAAGTTGAACACAATGGTACAATCCATTCAATATCACCTATCATATACTCAAAGATATGACATCCCAAATAGGGGTACTAATCAATTTGCACTTTATGACACTAGTAAAACTTTACAAATTGCATTTGGTATCGCATTCAAAAACTGATCAAACAGATTCATCATAATGTCAAAATTGAATGATAAAAAATCTCTGAGATCTAGAATACAATAGAAAAGGAATTATCTCATTGTGGTAATTGGGTGAAAGTTATAACTAGTCAAATAGGGCATCTGAAAATTCTAAACAATTTATGTCAACATGACAACAATAAACAACAAACTTTGAGGGATTCAAACCCTAGCAAAAACATATTAAACTGACTCAAAATGTGAAACATAGGTTCTCTAATATGTGTACTAAACATTCCCAAATTGGTATTTCATGAAACATAATTGGGTACAAGATATTCAATTACAAACTAAGCCTCCCGTCACTATTTGATACTTAGGCAAAAATGCGCATTTGGACATTGCTCAAAATGGAACTTCATAGAATGAATCAGAATGGAAATTTATCTTCATGGGATGAGTGGATATGATGAATGCAAGGTGTTAGAAACATTAGACACCTCTAAGGCCTCAAATGGACAGCCAGGTACACATGCTTTAAATGCACTTTAAGGGGCTCAAAAGCTTGGAATGGTACTCAAATCGAGAAGGCAATTTTGAGTCCCAATAGGATCCATGATTTTATTTGAAAATTGTGATGTTGGGTGTATTTATACCACTAGGTTTAAATTTTTTTAGTTTATTTGATGTTTGATTTTTGGATGTTTCTAGAATCATCTCATTTTGTGTGTCATCTAGTTTTCACCTATTTCACTATTTGGCTTAATTAGGGGTTTGATTTTATAGCGCTTGCTTCAAAAATTAAGATCTATATTTGTCAGATTATGAATCTAAGCATATTTTGCAAATTTTATTAGACTCATAGTCTTGTGACCACATTATAGGGTGGGCTTTTTAGCTTCATTGTTATCTAACAAGTTTGAAATTTGGAATTTTTACTCATGCCTCCATTCACATGCTATTCATATTTTTTTGGGATTATTTTAGTGTTTCCTTTGATTTTGGAAATGGATTATATTTCATGTTTCCTTATATGTTATGTTTTTGCTTCATAGACTTTGGGATATATTTCAAATCCATGCTTTTAGATTTAGGCCAATTGAGTAAGTTCATGATACTTGAAATTTTTTTCCTTATTAGGAATCGTGTCAAATCTATACTCCAAAAAATAGGTCAGTTGAGTGAATCTATTACACTTATATTATTTTTTTAATTTCTCATATCCAAATCTTGGATTAGTTCTATTTATTATATTCATGAATTTGGTTATACCCACACAGAAGAACATGTGTGTGCATATGATGGGACTTTGTAAAACCCAAACTCCCCAATATAGGCTAATAGAGGTATTGTTGATTTGGGGGTGGGATATGGAACTTTCATTGCCCATGGGCACTCATCATTCTACAAACATGGGTATGTAGGGTAGATGTGTGGATTTTCTTCTATCATGTACCCTAGTCCAAAAGTGACCAACTAGGTAATATGAAGAAGTTATAATAAGTAATAATGAAATTAACTAATGGGATGATCAAACTTAAGGATACGATAAGTGAACACATTTAGCTTCTTCAACTGTTGATGTAGTGCATCTTACAAAGAAAAAAATAAGTAGGATACATTCTGATCCCTTCAAAATAAATAAATAAATTACATTAATTATAGGCATCACATGAGGAAAAACAAAGCATTTTCCAACATAAAAATATCAACCCTTCTCCATTTAGATATCCTGATTTCTATATCTGATTCCATTACTCATAACTTCTGTTATAAAAATATTCTTGAAAAATACTTTAGTGTAGTTATTCCAAATTAGGAATACTAAAAGATATCCAAATATGATCTAGAAATAATAAATTTTGTGCAATTTATAGTCTCTATACTTGGACCCATTTTCTCTATCATAAACCAGGAGTAAAACATGTAACATTGCCTAGGGCATCAAATATCTTTCTCAAACCAAATCCAAATAAAACCAAATAAATTTATAATTTATCCTTTATGATTCTAGTTTCATGATCTATAAGAAATTTTTTTTTTCATTCATAAATCATTTTACAAGCACAAATCACTGCCTACAACTCCAATGCAGATCTTTAAAAACCAGTTTCCACTCAAATCCATATAACTTTCATAAATGTGCACCAAAATGACTCAAATGAAAAGGGAATAAAATTAATTTCATACATATTTTCAATGAATACTATTAGAGGTCCTCTTTCTCCAAAATGTGTCTATACCAAATGTTTCATTCAGACAGTGGTCAAGCATTCTCAAATCTGCAAATAACAATTTTTCCCAAATCTACCATAACTTTTCATTTATCAGCATAATCACTCCAAACTAGAACCAAATGAAATCTTATTCATCCTAATTTAAGTAAATTACACTTTTTACAACATTTCCAAGATGTAAAGGTTCCTACAAGACTTGGAAACCACATAAAAATAGTTAACACCAATCAAAACTGCAAGTTATGAAGATACCAATTGTTTCAAAATGATCTTCCTCTTCCCATTCATTCAAATCTGATTTGGAATGACCAATAAAATTATTTTACAGTGATTTTGGTCATTTATAACTTCTTAACCACTTTTTGAACCACATCCTTAAACTCTTTTAACCCTTTTCAACATACTTCTATTTTTGGACAATATTTTATGCATTTTGCATTACAACTTTTTATGTCAATGTGACAACTTCACAATTTCCACTCCAAACTTAAAAATTATTTGCAAGGAAACTTGAATCACCCTAAAAAGGAATTAATAGACATTTTACATTAGTTTTAGCCTTTATTAGACATTCTTTCATATTTTGATCTTCTTGACCAAACTAGGACCCTAACATGACAATATTAACATGTTGGAAAAGAAAATAGAGTAACTGAGAGGGGGAGGGGGTGAATCAGTTACTCCAAAAAATTTCCAGAATTCCTAAGATGTCTGAATATACCCTTGATCTGATTAATAGAATGCTGAAACTTGATAATGCAGCAAATGATAAATATTAAGAACTGATATGTTATCATGCACAAAGTAATTCAGCAAATAAGAACACAAGAGACACTAGTTTTAACATGGGAAACCAATATGGGAAAAACCAGCAATGTAACTAGATACTATTTTTCACTCTTCTGAAATGAGCACTGTTAGGAGCCAACCATGTTAAAAGTTACAAAACACACTGTTAGGTGTGACCCTGTTAAAGGATTTAATCACCCTGTTAGGAGTGGCCTTGCTAGAGGTCTTTAGAACAATTCAACTGAACTATCACCTTGTTAGAGGATATATTGAATGACTGTTAAACCAACTCTGTTAAGAGATTTTGAATTCACTGTTACAATGGTTAGAAAGAAACAATGAAGTGACCTGATATAAAGTACAACTTATCTTTGTTGATTACAGATCTCTGTTATGCTTGGCTAGATCCTCACTGATCAAATGCAACTTTACAGCTCCTTCAACACATCTGATCCTTCATTAGACTTTTCTCAACATTCGCCTTATCATTTCATACTATATTTCACATTCATAACTTCTCTTTTCACAATCTCACACACATTTAATTCATAACTCGAATGACCATATGTACCTTTGAGATTATCTTAGTCGGCTTGAATCACTGACTAAACAAACAATTACAACAATTGGCTAGAAGTAATTAATTTGCAAATCTCTATACTGGCTGACCCTGCAAGGTAAACTTTGTTCAGAAAATAATTCCTATGTTAACTAATTGAGCTTGATTAATACAGTGAACTTCGTGACAATCCTTCAATCGTCGGGAGAACTCGATAAGTACTGAGTTTTCTGAGATAACCAAGTGAGCTCGGTGGAAACTATCCTTTGGAGATCAAGTGAAGCTCGGTTAACACTGACTTCTCCATGATTCCTTTGATGACCGAGTGAGCTCGGTGGAAGCTGCCCTTTGGAGACTGAGTGAAGCTCGGTTAACACTGACTTCCAAATTTCCTTCGTTGACTGAGTGAGCTCAGTGAACATTGTCTTTCACCTTTCCTTTGTTGACTGAGTTAGCTCAGTTAACACTATCTTTCAAATTTCTTTCGATGATCGAGTGAGCTCGGTTGGCACTATAGATTGCATTGCAGATTGTCTGAGCTTGGTGAATTTGAGACTAATGACTGATATGACATTTTTGTGACATCAAGGACAACTTTATCCAACAATCTCCCTCTTTGGCATTGATGGCAACACAACATGTCATAACAAAATGAAAATTTGAAAACAAGTCCAACAAGATAACAGACTTCTCCCTCTTTTAATAGTCTCCCTCTGTTAAGGGACCTCATTGCAAACTTTTCAAATCTCACAAATTTCAGAAGGATATCACAGTAAATCTCTCCCTCTTTGACAACACATGCCAAAGACAATAGAAAATAAGTGAATTGTAATGTACCTTTAGTACTAATTCATATGCAATGATTTCTAATTAAACTACATCAACCAATAGATCTTCAATCTTGTATGCATTGATGCATCACTAGAACTTATTTTTAGTGGACTTCAGATAGGGGAATGACCCCTACCTTACCTCTGAGATACAAAAATGCATCCTTAGGTAAAGGCTTTGTGAATATGTCAACAATTTGTTCCTTTGTATGGACATATTCCAATCTGATCTCCTTGTCTTGCACCAATTCTCTGACAAAATGATATTTTATTGCAATATGCTTGGTCTTGGAATGCATTACTGGATTCTTAGATATGTTGATTGCACTAGTATTGTCACAGAACATGGCAACTGGTTCTTTGATTTCCATCTTCATTCCTTGCAATAATTGCTTAAACCAAACAATATTTGAATAGCTTACTGCTACAGCAACATACTATGCCTCTTCTATAGATTGGGATGTACAATTTTTCTTTTTGCTTGTCCAAGAAACCAATCTTTTTCCAAGAAAGAATGCTCCTCCACTTGTGCTTTTTCTGTCATCAAGGTTTCCTGCCCAATCAGCATCAGTAAACACTTTCAAATCTAAATTACCTCCAAATTTGTACCATAAGCCATAATCTTCAGTTCCTTTGAAATATCTCATTATTCTTTTGATTGCCATCAGGTGAGTTTCTCTTGGTTTTGCTGAAAATCTTGCAACAATACCAATTGCAAGGGAAATATCTGGCCTGATATGAACTATGTATTGCAACTTTCCAATCATAGATCTATACAATGTTTGATCTACCTCTTTAGATTGATCATCTTTTGTAAGTTTCAATCCAGTACACATAGGAGTTCCAATAGGTTTACAGTCCTCCATACCAAACTTTTTCAATATTTCCTTGATATATTTTGATTGAGTGATGTAGATGCCATTCTTATTCTATTGAATTTGAAGACCAAAAAAGAATTTTATTTCACCAAAAATAGACATTTCAAATTCTTTGTTCATTTGTTCTAAAAATTCTTTGCAAAGATCATCATGCCCTATGAAAACAGTATCATCTACAAATATTTCTACCAAGACAATCTTATTATCTGGTCCTTCCTTTATATACAAGCTACTATTATTATTAGTTATTTGAAAATCAATCTGAATAAGATAGTTATGAAATATTTCATACCATGCTCTAGGGGCTTGTTTCAGACCATACAGTGCCTTGTGTAATTTGTAGACCATGTTCCTTTTATCTAGATCAACAAAACCTTTAGGTTGTTCAATGTAAACCTCTTCATCCAATATTCTATTGAGGAATGTTGATTTGACATCCATCTGATAAACTTTGAATCCTTTGTGAGCAGCATATGCAAGTAAGGTTCTGACTCCTTCCAATCTTGTAACAAGAGCAAAGGTTTCTCCGTAATCTATGCCTTCTTCTTGAGAGTATTCTTTGCATACCAATCTGGCTTTGTTTCTGGATACCTTACCATCTTTAGTCAACTTGTTTCTAAATACCCACTTGGTTCCAATTACATTCTTATTTTTAGGCCTAGGTACAAGAGTCCATGTCTTGTTCTTCTCTATCTTTTCGATTTCCTCATTCATTGCTTCAATCCAACCATCATTTGCCAATGCATCTTTAATGCTTCTAGGTTCAAAATCAGCAAGTAAACAAGTATTTTTCAGCTTGCTTCTTGTCAAGGTTCCTTCAAATTTGTCTCCAATGATCTGATTTGATGCATGATGTCTTCTGACATATTTAGCTAATACAGGTTCTTTTCCTCTTGAATGAGTTTCATTGCTATCTGCTTGTGCTTCAGTTTCATGTTCAGGCTGTTCTGGCTTGGTAAGAATTGGCTCAGGTGCTTCAGACTCGGTAGACTCTTGCTCGGTATTGTCTGAATGTTGTTGTGTCTCGGTTTGAACTTTTTGCAACTCGGTTACTGATGATTCGGGAGTTGAGGATTCTTGAGTGAACGGTATGCTTGGTATAGTATCTAGTTCAATGTAAACAAATCTTCTATAATCTTTAGGTACCTTTTTGCTTTCTTCTTCAGATTTGTCTACAAACTCATCAACTTTCACATGTGCACTTTCTATGACTTTGTGAGTGGATAGATTTAAGCATCTATATGCTTTGCTTTTGCAAGAATATCCTAAAAATATTCCTTCATCACCTTTTACATCAAATTTTCCTTTTCTAGATTCTTTCAAAATATAATATTTGCTTCCAAATACTTTCAAATAACTTACATTGGGTTTGTAGCCATACCATAATTCATAGGGAGTTTTGAATGAGTCCTTCTTCAACTGAACTCAGTTTAAGGTATGAACTGCAGTGCTAATGGCTTCCTTCCAGTATTTGATAACAATGTTCTTTTCTATCATTAGGGTTCTTGCACAATCCATGATGGATCTGTTTCTTCTTTCAGCTATTCCATTTTGTTCAGGAGTTCCTGGTGCTAAGACCTATCTTTTAATACCTTTTCAATGTAGAAGTTGTTGAATTCATGTGAGGTGAATTCACCACCTCTATCTAACCTTAAGCATTTTAGTCTTTTTCCTATTTCTTTTTCTACTCTTTCCAAATACCATTTGAATTTCTCAAATGCTTCTAATTTATTCCTTACATACATGACAGTCATCATTCTTGAGTAGTCATCAACAAAAAGAATGAAAAACTTTTCTCCAGTATAGCTTTCTATTCCAATGGGTCCACATAAATCAGTATACACAATTTCTAATATATCTTCAGACTGATAGTTCTTACTTTTAAAACTAGTCTTTCCCATTTTACCAATCTGACAATTCTTGCATAGACCAACCTTAGGTTTCTTAATGTTAGGAATGCCTCTTACTTTCTTGAATTTGCTTATTTTTACCAAATTATCAAAATTGACATGACACAACTTTTTATGCCATAGCCAAATTTCTTCAATTTGAGCAATAAAACATGAGCATTCACCAAGTTCTAGATAAAACAAGTTACCTTTAGTTTGGGTGCCAGATCCTATCAGCTTTCCTTTCTCATTCAAAAATCTTACCTTTCCATGTATGAATTCCACCTTGAATCTAGTATTGAGTAACTATGCCACACTTAGCAAATTATGTTTAAGACCTTCAACCCAATAGGAATTATTACATACAAGTTCTTTGGTTAGACAAATTCTTCCTCTTCCTTTTATGAGACAAGGTTCATTATTACCAAACCTTACACTACAACCATCATAGTCTTCAAACTGATCAAACTTAGTTTTATCACCAGTCATATGATGTGAGCAACCACTGTCTATAATCCATTTATCATTCTTACTTATATGAGAAACAATTGCCATTTTATCTTCCTCATCACTGTCAGAATCATCTTTAACGACAATGTAAACAATTTAATCCTCACTATTATCAGAATTTTCAGCCATGAAGCATGATTTCTTACCTTTGTTCTTGGATGATTTGAAGTCTTTCTTGCCATTCCATTTGTAGTCTTTCTTTTCATCATTGTTTTGCTTGTTTGGACACCTTCCTGCAATATGACCAATTTCTTCACAAGAAAAACAAACTAGTGGAACTTTACCTTTGTATTTTTCTCTGCCTTTAAAATATTTCCTTGCAAGTAGTGCTTCAATCACTTCGAGGTCATTTTCTAAACTTTGGCTTGATTCATCTTCACTTTCTTGCTGAGATTCCTTCTTCTTCTTTTTCTCCTTGAGTGAGAACTTGGCTTGAAATGCTGATTCAATGTTCTTGGAGGCTGGAACATAGTTGCCAAAGTTATCTAGTTCAAATGTAGTTAGTCTTCCAACTATGGCCTCAAGATTTATCTAATGATTTGCTTCACACCTTCTTTCCTGAATTGTAGAAACTCTGATTGCATAAATGGGAAGCAAGGTTCTGAGAACTTTTCTTATAACTGTTTCTCCTTTGATATCACCTCCAGATGCTCTGATTGCACTCACACATGCTTTAACTCTTTCAACATACTTTGCAATGTTTTCATCCTCTCTCATCCTCATTTGATCAAATTTTCCTCTTAGACTTTCTACTTTTTCTCTTCTCACATTATAATCTCCTCCATAGATCTCTTTTAGCTTGTTCCACATCTCAAAGGAAGTTTTGCAATCCTTAATGTCATCAAATTCTTCATAACTGAGAGCGGATTCTATGTCTATCATCATATTGTTGTGAGTCATCTTTTCAGCAATGTCATTGACGGACAATGTGCCAAGAGGTTCTTCATATTTTTCTTTAAGGTATTTTAGTCCAGTATCACCAACAGTAGCCAGATGAAGTCTCATGAATCCTTGCCATGCGGAGAAGTTATCTCTGTCGAGTTTTGGAATTTCTCTTTTGTAAGACATCTCGATCTTTGGCTTAGATCCTTGAAATATTTTCTTGCAAGCACCAAAATATCTGATACCAATTGTTGGAAAAGAAAATAGAGTAACTGAGAGGGGGAGGGGGTGAATCAGTTACTCCAAAAACTTTCCATACTTCCTAAGATGTCTGAATAGACCCTTGATATGATTAATAGAATGTTGAAACTTGATAATGCAGGAAATGATAAATATTAAGAATTAATATGTTATCATGCACAAAGTAATTTAGAAAATAAGAACACAAGAGACACCAGTTTTAACGTGGAAACCCAATATGGGAAAAACCACCAATGTAACTAGATAATGTTTTTCACTCTTCTGAAGTGAGCCCTGTTAGGAGCCAACCCTGTTAAAGGTTACAAAACACACTGTTAGGTGTGACCCTGTTGAAAGATTTAATCACCCTGTTAGGAGTGGCCTTGCTAGAGGTCTTTAGAACAATTCAACTGAACTGTCACCTTGTTAGAGGATTTATTGAATGGATATTAAACCAACTCTATTAAGATATTTTGAATTCACTGTTACAATGGTTAGAAAGCAACAATGAAGTGACCTAATATAAAGTACAACTTATCTTTCCTGATTACAGATCTCTATTATGCTTGGCTGGATCCTCACTGATCAAATGCAACTTTATAGCTCCTTCAACACATATGGTCCTTCATCACACTTTGCTCAACATTTGCTTTATCATTTCATACTATAATTCACATTCATAATTTCTCTTTTCACAATCTCACACACATTTAATTCATAACTTGAATGACCATATGTACCTTTCAGATTATCTTAGTCAGCTCGAATCACTGACTAAACAAACAATTAAAACAGTCGGCTAGAAGTAATTAATTTGCAAATCTCTATACTAGCCAACCCTGCATGGTAAACTTTGTTCAGAAGATAATTCCTATGTTAACCGACTAAGCTTGATTAATACAACAAACTTCATGACAATCCTTCAATCTCCGGGAGAACTTGGTAAGTACTGAGTTTCCTGAGATAACCGAGTGAGCTCGGTGGAAACTATCCTTTGGAGACCGAGTGAAGCTTGGTTAACACTGACTTCTCCATGATTCCTTTAATGACTGAGTGAGCTCAGTGGAAACTGCCCTTTGGAGACCAAGTGAAGCTCGGTTAACACTGACTTCCAAATTTCCTTCGATGACCAAGTGAGCTTGGTTGGCACTGTAGATTGCATTGTAGATTGTCTGAGCTTGGTGAACTTGAGACTAATGACTGATATGACATTTGTGTGACATCAAGGAAAACTTTATCCAACATAACAATGTCATACAAATGGCTTCACATAGCCTTACATATGAACTCAAATACATCACAAAAGACCTGAATATATTTTAATATCTTATCTAATGAATCTTTACTTCATGTAGCTTTTATTTTAGGTGCCTTTGCACAATACTCCCAACCTTAAAAAGTAGACCAGAAATCTTCACCTTCAACTTTGCCTCTTCATTCCTTTTCTCTCATCAACTTACCCTTCAAGGACACAAGATTTTCCTCAAAATTGCTTTCTCAAATACTCCTATTAGTAGAGCTTTAATGGCTACAACTTCATGGTGCCTTATCAGTTAGAGATCCACCTTTACCATGATGCTTCAAAATCACCACAATTCACCCTTATGCCTCACCTAGGAGTCCTCCTCTTTGCCTCTCTCCCTAGTCTCTTGGTAATCAAATGGACCACTCTTTGGCCCTAGACCTTCTCTTGGTCCTTGATAGACTTTCAATATCTATAAAAACAACCCTACCTTCACATGCAACAAGAAGGATGAGCACCTACAACCAAAACTCATCATCAAAATAAATACAAAATCTCCAAGGTCTTGGTGTGGATTGCCTACCTTGGCCCTCTACCCAAACACTTAGAATATTCAAGCTCCGATACCACTTTGATGCAGTGCAACTTACAAAGAAACAAATAAGTGGGATACATTATAATCCCTTCAAAATATATATTACATTAATTATAGGCATCTCATGAGGAAAAAAAAGCATTTTCCAACATAAAAATATCAACCCCTCTCCACTTAGATATCCTAATTTCTATATCTAAGTCTATTGCTCATAACTTCTATTATAAAAATATTATTGAAATATCCATTAGTGTAGTTGTTCCAAATTATGAATACTAAAACATATCCAAAGATGATCCAAAAACAATAAATATATTGCAAGTTATAGTCTTTGTACTTGGACCCATTTTCTCTGTCATAAACTAGAAGTAAAACATGTAACCTTGCCTAGGGCATCAAATATATTTCTCAAAAAAAATCCAAATAAAACCAAATAAATTTATAATTAATCATTTTTTACTCTAGTTTCGTGATCTATAAGCCATTTACTTTTCCCATTTATAAATCATTTTACAAGCACAAACCATTTCCTACAACACTGATGGAGATCTTTAAAAACTAGTTTCCACTCAAACGCATATAACTTTCACATATATGCACCAGAATGACTTGAAACAAAAGGGAATGAAATTTAGCACACATATCTTTCCAATTAATATTATTAGAGCTCCTCTTTCTCCAAAATGTGTCTATACCAAATGTTTCATTCAGACAGTGGTCAACCAGTCTCAAATTTGCAAATAACAACTTTTTCCAAATCTACGATAACTTATTCATTTCTCAACGTAATCACTACAAACAAGAAAAAAATGAAATCTTATTCATCATAATTTAAATAAATTACACGTTTTACAAAATTTCTAGTCTATGCAGGTCTATACAAGACCTAGAAAGTATATTAAAATAGTTAACACCAATCAAAACTACAAGTTACGAAGATACCAATTGTTTCAAAATGATCTTCCTATTCTCGTTTATTCAAATCTGATTTGGAACAACCAATAAAATTATTTTATAGTGATTTGGTGGTTTACAACTTATCAACCACTTATTGAACCACCTCCTTAAACTCTTTTAACCCTTTATAACATACTTGCATTTTTTGACAATATTTTATACATTTTGTATTACAACTTTTTATGTCAATTTGACAACTTCACAAATTCAACTCCAAACTTAACAATTATTGCATGGACACTTGAATCACCCTAAAAAGGACTTAATATACTTTTTTCATTAGTTTTATCCATTATTAACATGACAATATTAACAATGTCGTACAAATGGCTTCACATAGCCTTACATATGAACTCAAATACATCACAAAAGACTCAAATCTATTTTAATATCTGATCTAATGACTCTTAACCTCATGTAGCTTGTATTTTAGGGGCCTTTGCATCAACTATCGTTAGGGAGAGAGTGGTAGGGTGTAGTGTAGGGAATTTTACAAGAATGTGGTACCACAATAGGTGTTTGGCCTCCTATGGGAGTGTGTTACCACATCAACTATTGGGACTCCCTGGGGGAGTGTGTTACCAAACAACATATACCTTGGCTTCTCAATAGAAATAAATCTACAATCCACTAGAGTCTCTAAATATTTATCCTTTAGAGTATCATACCAGTGACCTAATATACTACATTATCTTTGCAAGCATACAACTACTAGAATTATACTCTTTTGGCATGTGTGTAAACCATGGGTGATTATCTTATATGATTATTATCAGGTCACTATGTCGATAAACATAAAGGGTACAAACTTGAGGGTACAACATGGTTGCGAGGCATGGCTACTGATACTAATCCTAAGGACTAGTGTAGAGAGATGAACTACTTTCACATTAGGCCAGTGCTAGATAACAACTTGGATTCTTGTTGTATCTAAAGTATGTTTTCTTGTTAAAGTATGTTTACTTTGGATATATTGGTATCATGTTTTAGATGAGGATTAGTATGTTACCTGATGCATTCCTTTATTCCTATAAGCATAAGGATTAACCTCACACATAAATAATAGTTACATGCAAATATAACCAATATCAAAAAATAATAGATCACATAGAATAGAACACAAGACACCAAGATTTAACATGGTTCACCCAATCTCTTGGCTACATCCACCAACAACAAGTCCAATATTATTACCATCTAGTGATTACAACCTTATTACAATCTGTAATCCCTTATAGCTCAATATCGCAACAAGAACCAAATTTTGCATCACATATTATGAAAAATCCCTAACCCTAAGCCTTTTTATACAAGCTTTTTCCTACTTAAAAATTAGGGCTAGAATAGTAGAAAAATAGTAGCCAATGTCTTTTACAATATAAGGGCATTTTCCTTGTCTTGGGGGAGCTGCCCCCAAACCCCATAGAAATAATTTGAAGGGAAACCATGCCAAATAAACCTCTGAGTCTTATTAGGCTCCACATCACAACAATAAGCATTCTTTCACACTCGAGTTTTAAAACTTTACAAATTGGTCTTGTGGGGAAATTGATTTAGTTTCTTATTAGTTTTTGTTACTAATGATGCCTTTGTAAAGTTTGATCTATGAAGAAGTGGTGTTCTAGGATTGTTTCAAATTTGAACATGAACCACTAACTTCCAAGTTTGAAATGTAGATGCATTGGTTTGAGAGTTTAGGCCCAAGGTTTAGACTCCATCTTCAGTTCAACACAGTTTTATAATTTGGGCTCCAAATTCAAGATTGTATTCCAAGTACAACAAGATACATCTTGGTTCAAAGTGATTCAGATAGTGCTTTTTAGTTCATTTGACCTTAATGGTTTTTTTATTCAAGGAAAATTGAAATGATTCAAGATCCGAAAAAAATGAATCCAAGTGAAGTTCAATGTTTGAAGGTTTAGATGCATAGTTCATGTTCTAAATTCAAGTTTAGTTCATAGTTCAAGTTCAACATTCTAGAATGAAAATTAAAACATCCCCATATCAGTGGTTTAGTTCCAAGATTCAAGTTGAATATTTAGAGAAGCATTTCAATTGGAACTAAGTATCAGAGAATACATTCATACTAAAAGTACTAATATAGTAAACCTAAATTCAAAGTGCATTTCACTTATTACGTGAAAGGTCAATATTTAAATCTATGAATATGGGTTGCATGAAGTCTAGATAAAGAAGCCCTATCCTTGATGGGTTGATTCAACACACAATTGAGATTTTCTTCGCAACTGAGAATCCCTTTGTGGTTAATTTACAATTCTATAGTGCATGTGATATTATACCTTGGTTACCCATAACAGTGCAATGATTTACACCATTGGTTATAGGAGAAGGGGGTTCTGATTGAGTATCCTTCCTATTTCAACAAGTTTGACATTCTATGCAGATAGGCATTACCCAACCATTAATGTGACCGAAAGTGTGGTTAAAACTAATTGAGCAACCAATACCTTGAAAGGTATATACCTAACTTTCAATATTTCTTTTGAAGACATGAATCGGTTTTTTTTTTTTTTTTTTTTTTATGAATAGTCCTTTTCAATTAATAAAATTTACTAAGATTACAATTCACAAAAAAGGGTCGAGGGATACAGGATCACCCCACGAATGAGTTCAATTGGCCAAAGCTGGAGCAAACAACATGGCCGCAGCCAGCAACTATAAACTATTCATCAAAAAAATAATAACAATCCTCATACTGCCAAGGCAGTACCAGCAGAGGGAGGAGGATCATCTTTATCTAGAAATCCCCATGCATCAGTGGGATTGTAAGGTAGACTAGGAACAGTCTAGCTGTCAGTGGCATCTGTAGGATCTGGGGTCATTGCAGTCTCCGCATCCTTCTTGTCTGGCCACGGAGGAGAAATTGCCAAGGCCAGCTGGGGAAACTTGCCAGAGTGTGCCCATCTAGGGGGAGGAGTCGGAGACCAGCCTAAAGCCTACCTAGGGGGGGGAGCCAAGGACCAGCCAACACCACCACATGGTGGGGAAGTGGAGTGGTACCTCCAACCGCCATGACCACTGTCGGGAGAGTGATGGCGGGGACCCTGGGAGCGCGGCATGTGAGAATGGCGGCCAGAGAATTGGCATCTGGAATTATGACTACGGGATGACAAAGCATCAACTGAGGCCTCCGGAGGCACTCTGGCTATGGTACAAGGAGGATTGCCCCAGTGGTTTAACAATTCTTGTAAGTGGGCAACCTCCAATGCAACTTTATTAGCTTGCACCTGTATCTGCAAAATGACATTGTTACAAATGCATGCCTTAGTCATCATTGCAATATTAACATCCAAAAAACTTTGAGTGAATAAAACTGCATTCCTAGCTTTCCATGGAGAAAACAAAATTTCCATCCTGAAGGTATACCAAATCTGGCAAAACTTTCAAGGAAATTTGGGGGAATTACCCAAAAGGATCATGTGCTATGAAAAAGGTTCAGGCCTGAAAGGCTTGAAAAAATCATGGATCTAGTGCCAATAATTCTGAGCACATTTGTAAAACCAAAAAATATGCAAAAAGGACTCAGGTTGGCCACAGAAGGGGCATCTAGGGTCAAGAACCCCAATGTGCTTGAGTTGAGGCCCCAGGGGAAGACCTTGGAAAGCAAGGCACCAAGAAAAGTGAGCAATCTTAGGTTCTGTAATGGCACTCCAAATGGTGTCGAACCGTTTTCTCCATTGAGAAAGCAAAGAATGCAAATGCCACCGTTGATTAAGTGTGTCTACCATCGGAAGGTGGGGTGAAAGCCATCTATATCCCATATTGGGCTTATAATTGGTAAATGGAGTGGCAGGAAACCACTTCCAATCATACCACCAAGGTCAAATAGATTGAATCCCCACTTTATGAAGTAAGTGCACAGGGATGGAAGACAATAGAAGCTCATAAGTCTGACGATCGGAACGAACAAGGCAGTATTGAACTTGCATATCCTCCCAAGACCTGAAATTCATGGTGACTCTTGAAAAAATATCCTTAGTAGTGTGAATGCCTCGTTTATAGAAATGCAGAGCACTGGCACCTTGAGTCTTGGCAAGAGGAATACCTGGAAGGAAAATAGGGGAGACCACCAAATGTTTTGATGATTTAAGGATGGCCCATTGTGGAACTCATTACTAGCCCAACGAAGCCAAGGTTTAACATCTTCCTAGGCTTTCCAGATGCTCTTTATAACGAAGGAGCCCTGTATGACCACTGGTTCTCGCATAGTGAGAATAGTTTGAAAACCAATTCCCTTCCAGGCTAGTCTATTAGCAGGGAAGCTTGAAGAGATGCAATGTCTGACAAGAATTTTCCAGGCTTCATCTCCAGAAATAGCTCTGATAATCCATTTAGCATAGAGGGCAAGGCCCTGCTTCCGAGTACAAAGCAGGCCGAGACCTCCAGATTCCCTCGGGAGACAACAGAAATCCCAAGCAACTCTATGAAAACCATGATGATCAGAACCAGAGGCCCAAAGAAAATCTCTGAGCAAATGTTCTAATTTGAGGTATGAAGCTTTGGAGGGAGCCCAACAAGAAGAATAAAACACATGGGTGGCAGCCAAAATCTTAGAACAAATCTGGAATTTACCAGCAAGAGAAAGCGGCTTAGTGATCCAATAATCAAGCTTTTTGGTAATCTTTGTAAGCACAACATTCCAAAGTTCCATAGGGGAAGCATGGAAAGCAAAGGGAATGCCAAGAAACCGGAAAATTTCTCCATGAGTAACCCATTTCCATTTGAATTGGTTGAGCCAAGGTGGAGCTGGTAAAAAAAACTGTCGATAACAGAGCGTTTTATGCCATTGAATGGCAGATCCAGAGGCTTGACAAAAAGTGTCAAGACAATCTAATGCATTTTTTATGTTTTCTTCATCCTCAAGAAGAGTGAGAAAAGAATCATTAGCAAAATGACCATTGACTAATTGGGAGGAAGAATCAGGCAAGGAAATGCCACAAACCAGCCCAAAAGACACAGAATGAGCAAGTAAATAACCAAAGCCTTCGGCAGTAAGGACATAAAGCGCAGGAGCTAACAGACAACCTTGTTTGATGGAATGAAAAAGTCCAAAAGCTTTAGATTGTGAATTGTTGATGGTGATGTAAGCATTAGCATCACTAAAGAGCATCTCCACGGACTGAAGGAAATTGGGACCAAAACCCAGAGCCTAAAGCATAGCCAAAATGAAAGGCCATTCAATACGATCATAGGCTTTAGCAAAATCTATCTTTAAAAAGATAGCCTACTGCTTGGACTTACGGGCCCATTCCATACCTTCCCAGATAGCAATGATGTTGTCAAGAATATACTTAGATTTGATGAAGCTAGCTTGTTTAGGCCGCACAATTAGAGGAAGCATATGGAAAATTTTGAGAGAGAGCGCCTTAGCAATGATCTTATAAGACACATTGACGAGGGTGATGGGCCTCCAGTTGCAGATGTCCTCAGGATCGCCAGCTTCAGGTATGAACTTAAAATTGCCTTTATTTATGATCATTCCTAAGCTTTTAGAATGGTATGCTTCAAGATAGACTTTGTGCAGATCAGGACCAATTTGCTCCCAAAGATGTTTGTAAAATTCACAGGGAAATCCATCACACCCAAGGGATTTGTCATCCGCCATGGAGTAAGCTACCTCTTTAAGGTCTCGGAGGGAAAGAAGTTTCTTACAGAAAGCGTGTTGCTCAACTGCGAGGCAGTTTGGAGTAACAAAAATACACTTTCTGAGAGCCTCCTCCTGAGCAACCAAATGGCCCTGCGAAGCAAAAACGTTCTCATAATGAAGAACAAAAGCTTGCAGGATGTCTGGCAGATTGGAAAGAACCTCAGTTCCCTGTTTTATCTTTTTAACCCCAATATTAGTATGACGAGCTCGTAGAGCCTAAAAGAACTCCTTCGAGGCTTTGTCACAAACCTCCAACCAGTGGAGACAGGCTTTCATTTGAGCTCCTCGGGTAGCATAGTTATCAACAATTTGCTTTTCATGGTGAAGCTTGGCAAGCTAAAGCTGTAGATCCACATCAAAAGGGTTGAAGGTGAGCGCTCCAGAGGCTTTTTTGAGGGCAAGGGTGTTGGCTTCATAAGAAAATTTTCTGAAAATTGCCATCTAACGCCCGTAGATGCACAAAAATGACATGTTCTGGTAATGGCATCATTCCACCATTGAATCCAACCTCGATGGGAATGTGGACGTGGTTCCAAATTCCAAACACATTGTATGTAGGAGATAGTGGAGGCATGTAATAGCACAGACGTGTTGAGGAAGAATTGAGACTTAACCACTTTGGGGATAGTTGTTTGCCAAGGAACGCCAAAATAAATGGGATAGTGGTCTGACAATGTCACATCTATCAGGGGAATGACAGGTAGATCACAATCTTCAAAAAAATAAAAAAAAGATTGCGCCGAGATCATAGCATGATCAAAATGTTTCAATATGCAATCAGGACCAGCTCAAAAATTGGATCAAGTGTGCCAAGCCCCATTATCATGATGGCGGCTAGTATTGGGATCAAAGAGGCCCAATTTATGACACATGTGAAACCAGGCTTGTCTTTCCCCAGCTGTCCAACAGAAAGTTAGAATGTCATCTTTGTTAGAGGCCACTTCAACCATATTGAAGTCCCCACATAGGACCCAAGTAGCAGGCGGCAGGTTGTCAGCAAGCCAAACCCACATTTGTGCCCTTTCCACAGCATCATTGGAGGCATAAACATTAATGACTCCAAAAGAATGATTGTTGATGGAAAGAAAAAGCCAAATAATATGGTGTGTGGGGTCAGAACCATGCAAAATAATAGCAGAATGAAGGCGAGGTGACAAGAGAGTAACTACACCACCTCGGCCAGCTTCATGCTAAGAAGAAAACATGATGCTATCTTGCCAAATGACTCAGCATGCAGTAGAAAGCATGAAACTAGAAATCTTAACTTCTTGCAGGCAAAGAAAATCTAAATTCCCAAGTCTATGACGGGTATCCCGGACATAGAATTTTCTGGGGAGGTCTGTAAGACCTTGAACATTCCAAGAGAGGAAGTTCATGAAAACTCTTCCATATCATCCTCGTCCTTGAGAGAGGAGTAACTATTCTGCAAAAAGGTAGAAATCGGGTGGAAGTTAGATAGGAAATCCTTTGAACTTACAGCCTGCCGTTTGACTCCTAATATCTTCGCATGTCTAGGAGGATTGCGAGAACACCTTGTTGTTGGTGGTACTATGGAAGAGACTGCAAGAGGAGAACGAACCCCAGCCAAGGACGAGGTCCTGACGGCTACCTTAATCCCCTGCGAGCCAGCAGGGTTTGAAACCTGTGTAACCAAAACTGGCGCAATAGAAGCCACTGGCGTCTCCACGCTAGCAGGCGCTGATACTTCAATGGAAGTAGGAGGAATCACAGTTACGACCGCATAGGATGGCTTGCGGGCCAAAGGATTCAAAGCAGGCTTGCCTTTGCGCCCAACAGTAACCCATTCTTCTTTTTTTCCTTCAACTTGCTTGACAAGCGTCGCTTTAGGCTAGGGTTTGACCCTAGGCATGGCCAAAGGGCAGTCCCTGATCTTGTGTTCCGCAAACTGACACCTATAGCAGGTGTTAGGTAGGTTCAACTAAAGCACCTTCTATGCGAAGGTTTGAGCGCCAATCTAGATTTCCACCGAATCCTTGAGGTCTTTAGAAAGATCAACTTCAATGCAAACATGCCGCTGAGGGCAAGCATTAAAATTTTTTTTTGGCTCCTTGGTAACAACTTTGCCAAGGGCTTGGGCAATAGACTCAATAAAAGGCCAACAAGGCAAGGGTAGACTTGGGAATTCAACCCAAACAGGAACCCTAAGCTTTTTATTGTCCGAGACAAAGAAGTCTCGGGACCATTTCTGAAATACAAGCAGAGAGGAACGCACAGACCAAGGGCCGTTGGTAAAAACCACGTCAGCTTGTGATGGGTTAGCGCAGCAAAATAAAAAAAAACTTTTGGTAAGGTTTTGTACAGCGTCAAGGCAAACGCCATGCGGGGTCTAGCTTTTGTTAACCCATTCTCTGAGCATAGCTTCAAGTGGGGTCCTACCAACAAAAAATCAAGGTATGTTGTTCTAACCAGTCACATGCGGCATCAAATTCTGGCAAAGGAAGGACAATATCAGGCTTACCTCGTAGAAAACCTTTGGGACAAACTTGCGTGGGTGTTTGTTCGGTGGTAGCGCCATGGTAGTCCGAAGCAGCAGCGTGAACATGAGAAACAACTGGTTCACCGCTAGCCGGAGCCATTATATCCTAACCTAAAGCTCCCGCAGTAAATGCAGTATGACAAGTGCCGACAGAAGGGGAGTGCAAGCGGAAGGCCATATGCAAAAAAACTGCAAGTTCGCATGAAGCAAGAAAACCCTAGCAAAGCGAAAAAATCATCTCCTCTCTATATTTGATTTTTGTTTGAAGCATTTGGGTTAGTGGAATATAATACTTCATAAACATGGGAAACCCAGAAGTAATGTTTGTATCGATCCATAATCTATTGAAATCCATTAAGAGCCCGATGTCTTTTAGAAAAAGATGAGAAAAGAACAACAAATTATTTGATAAAATATCATGTGCACAGTGAATGTATCAAAGGAGCATACAACTGTTTGTCAAAATGCTCGAATACACCACGATAGTATGTGAAAGAGAATGCTCAATTAGAAAAGATAGAGGCCGCAGACCAACACGTTGCGATGGCATCATGGCACAAAATCCATATGCAAATTAGAGGTGAGGAATTGTGGCTTTGACGGTCTCAAGAATGGGGATATTTCACAACTTGGTGCCATGAACTCCCAATACAAGTTGTCAAGTAATGGATCTCGTGACACTTTGTGATTGGGGCGATAACTGAAAAGAGATTTCCTCTCGCGTTTATTGGTGTCTATGCATGGACTCTTTAGTGAGTGCTGAGCCAGATTGAATGTGAGGGTGATCACCTCTAATTTGCATATTGGATTACATGTTTTAGAGCTCTAAGTCTCAAGCCGTAGGTAATTATATTTCACAATCACTACGGTCATGATTAAAAATTCATTTGACCTGCCAACAATCTATAATTTTGAGCTAGTCGAAATCAATGAAAACCCAATCATTTCCATCAAGCACCACCCATGGAATTACACAACAGAAGGCTAGAGTCTTAATGGAATCATGAATTATATTGATGTTATGGAGAACCCGATAGCATTCAGATCTTGATCAGGTTATCTCGATGGAGATATGGGAGTCTCAAATCAACTCTAAGCTTGTCCATAGCCAGACTGACAGTTATGAGCCTCAGAACATGGTGACATGACCATCCCACACATGACACAAGCATAATAGTTTCTTCATTGAGCCTAGAGTCTCACACACACTGGTACACATCAGAACCTCAATCATCTGCTGGACAAAATACTGATTCATACATGTCAGATCCCGAATCATCAGTGGAATCGTTGTGTCCATCTAAAAATTTGACATGACGTTTGGGTGTACATACTGAATCATGACCATTTTGAGGTTGATTTCCCAATTTTGGTGAAGCATAGAGAAGGATAGCTAGATGCTTGGTCAGGTAAAGTGAGCATCTGAATTCTCCGAGGAACACATATAGGGACACACGAATGTGGTCAGATCATTGCACCGCTTAGAGATTCCAATGAGATATAATCTCTAGGTGTCAAGAGGACAATTTTCTTCAACCAACTATTCCAGGACACATATCCTAGACAGCATGAAAATCGTTTGTTTTGATAAGCATACTCAGCCAACTTATAGATTAAAATAATTTAGAAGATAAAGATCCAAGTGTTGGGCGATTAATTTGTTTTGGGCATAACCTGGTTACCGCTTGGATATAATAAAACACATGTCCAGGTCTGTATATTTGAGTTAGAGGGATTAATTAATAAGAATATTTGAAACACTAGAGTAATGTGAAGTTATCATGACCAAAAGGATTTATGGGCATTAAAGGAGGATCTTATGAAACAAAACATGGAGCTTGTAAATCTATTTATTCCAAAATTTTGGAAGAGTTAAGGGTTCTTATTTTTCTAAGAAGTCCTAAGGCTATAAGAGGGAAGACATATTTTCTGAATATTATTGTGATAGAAGGGAAATAATGGGCTTTTACTGTCAGTTTAATAGCATAGAGAGATAATAATCATGTGGTTCTTTTGTTTGTGTTTTAGATAATCGATTCTCGATGCTGATTAGATTGTGTAGTCTAAGTATCTAGTTCCTTAGATTGTAATCAATCTCGAAGTTGTTTCTTTTCAATCTTCAAACACTTTTCTATGTTCCCATCAAGTGAATAAATCTGCTGATTTATGTACTCATAAGATTTGGATTAAAGCATTTGTCTTCTTTCATTTCTCTGTCATGGGGGAGTGTTAGTAACTAATCTTATGGTTACTTATAAATTTTCTTATTAATTACTCACATTTGTAATCATGTTCATTCCATATTTATGGATGACTATTAAAACACCTTCATGTCTTTAGGTTAAAGTAATAATGACATTTCCAGTTATTTAATTCATTGTAGATTTTTCAATGAGGGAGTTGTACCTCTCAATTCTGAGGAGAGTTATCAATCAATGATAACTCATCCAACTATTTGTATCTTTATTTTCTTCTATTTAAGAATTTTGAGTCATATTTTGCAATTCTTTTTGAAGGACAAGTCTATTTACTAACAATCATGATGCTGTATCTTAATTCTTACTTGATGTTTCTTACCACTGGTATGCTTTAGTGATGATATTGATAGATTAGCATGTTTCATGTGAGGTTATATGATGGATTATTGGTAGGATATAATTCTTAAGGTAACACCAATGATCTTATTGGTGAAATCAGAATTCTTGATTTCGGGTATGGTAAGGATCCTTGAGGTCTCATAATTTCATTAAGATTGGGAGGAAAAGAGAAAGGTTGATTTAATTTGGTTGTATCTTATGCTTGTATTTCCCCTTCATTATGATGTTGTTTATGGTATTTTATGAGGATGTTGTTTTAGATATTTGAATGTTCTATGTGATTTTTAAAGTGCTAATTTAGGGATAGTAGAGTTTTTCCATGCTCTGAAGTGTTCACTCATCTATCTATGTGGATTTGGTACTCCCTAGTATGGAGTTTCTTATCCTTTTACCTTATAAGTTAGTGTTTTTATGCTTGTTCATAGTAGGTAAGCATATCATATGGTACTAGTGATGTATCATCTCTAGTTTAGGATACTGTTGAAGTATCATCCCTAGTTGAGAGAAGTATTGTCTAGTTCAAGGAGAAATGTTGTGCTACAATACTCTAGAAATCTTAATCCTCAAACAAAAAATACTTCTTGACTTGCTCTAGGAATGTGGGTTGGTAATTTGGATACCCTTTTGATAGATGTTACTCCAAAACCTTAATAGTTTTCCTATTGGACATTTGGGATGCAAATGTGAAGACATATGTTTAGCGTTCCATTTTAGCTTGGTAAATGAATTTGTATGGTTTAATTATGTAAGAATTGTTAGAAACACTAGTATAGCAAGATATCTTGGGTGGGGGGGGAGGGGTTGAATCTGTTATCCAATTAAAACATTTATCTGCTTTAAACAAACTTAACCATTCAACCAAAGTAAATAGCAACCATAATAAAATGCTCATAGACAATTACACTAGATATGTTGACTACGGAAACCCTTGATCAGAGGGAAACCCTAGTGAGAATGATGCCCAAAAGATGATGTACTAATATAAATATTCCTTGCTAGAGGATGGACTCTGTTAGGAGTCTATTACAAAATTTAATACAATGAGTCCCTATTAGGAGACTTTGAATCCCTATTAGGAGTTGTGGTGTAATGTATGCAAGAAGAGCCCACTGCCCAAACATGCAATTTCAACTATAAGAAAAGCTCACTACTCAAACAAGTAATTTATTATTATCTTTTTCTTTCCTCTATCCTGTCAACCAAACCAATCATTGTTAGACCTTATAGACTTGGTCACAAACTTCAAATCCAAATACCAAACATCAGATCACTCAACAAAACTTCAGCAATGAATTTTTCTTCAGTTTCGCACTGCTTTGCTCAACTTCACATTCTACACTATCTTCTACTTATCATCAATTCACATTGCATTCCTTCAATACATATGATAAAGGAAAATGTCCTTCCTTTATACCAAGTCCATAAAACAATTCTCTAAGTCAGTTGTTAGACCTTCTCAATTAATTATTATAGGACCATATTAAGAACACGTTACACTTAGTGATAACATTAATCTTCCACCTTGCAACTTAAATAACTTTTCATACACACAATATTATGATGAGAAAGCTTAGCCACATCACCCTCAACATGTCTTCTCCATGTCATGAACCTCAATCCTTAAGATATCAATGTTGCTAAGAGATATAACAAGTTTACCAGAACATGCCTCTATAAACTCTATCTTATAACAAACATCACCAAAACTTACATAACTTCTTCTAGACTTATCCTTTCTTCTTTTGACATTAACTACATATACTAGATACTTAGAGGTATCTCCCATAACCTCAAATGGTTATAATGCTCAACTAGCCATCCATACCAACTTGATCTTTCCACTATTGTTCTATCAGATACCGTAGAAAATTGCTATGTTGACATCAGTCACAAACTCAGTCATGAATGTAACATATCATCATAGTAGTACTCCCCCATAGGAATATCATCAACATTCATGCTTCCAAACAATCTTCCAACAATCTCCCCAATCTTCCAACATGATTGTTGTTATATATATAAATATAAATATAAATATAAATATATATATATATATATATATATATAATGAACCTCAATTAGAATGTTAGTATGATTAAAGAAATGAACCTAGTCATGATTAATTCATATAGATGGAAATGGATGTGTTTGTAAGTGATGGATTCTTGGTTATATTTGGTTGTTTAGTTAGTTGTCTTCCATTGTCTTATATATATGTATGTTCTTTTCTTATTATAATTTAACATAAAGTGCAATGTTAGTCTATATTTATCCTTGTTCTAAGGATCTCTAGGTGGGGCATTATAGGGGTGTTATTGTAGCTTGGTTGGGGTATTACATAGGAGATCTTACTTGGAACAATTTACATCTAGAGGTGTGTCTAGAAGGGCATGATAATGGTGATGATTTGCATGGTTTCTTGTTGGTCTTGGTTATCTTCATAGATGTATGTTTTCACTTACACTAGATTTTGTATTAATTGTAAAATTTGACCAGTACTTTGTATTCATGTATGTCACATGAGAGATGAAATAGTTATTCTTAATCTCTTTCCTCGATTGGTTGTGAAGAGATTGGGAGAGTTTAGGGGACCTCTTATGAGAGTTTTACTAGTAGGTCATTTCTTTACACATTGTGGATATCATTAATGCTACATTGATTTATTTTTATGATGTATTGTAATTGGATTGGTTGTAGATTTGACATTATATTTTGTATTGGAAGATTCTTGGTGTATATGTGGAAGATATTTCTCTTGAGCCTTGTGATTCCATGCTGTAGATTGGATATGTTGATGGTGTGAGACTCACCTAGTATATTTTTGGAGGTATGGATAGTTGGATGGGTTGACACTTATTTTGGTCATTATTTTAGCTATGAATTTTGGTAGAAATAGATAGATGTGATTACATTTGGATCATGTGTTTGTGCTTGGTATTTTAGTTGGTACAAGATTTTATGATTTTTATGTGACACATTGAGTGGCTTTCTCTTTGGATGGCATATATGTATGTCTAGTGGTAGTGGCATAATATGAGGTGAGATCATTTATGTTTGAGATGCAAGATACTTTTATTTTGTTATAGGTACCTATATGGAGAGCATGGTGGTCTTTGATCCATGATGGTGGAAGTGCTAAGATGGATTATTTCCTTGTTCATTTATGTGTGTATGGATTGACCATTTACAATCTATAAAACAAGTGGAAGATTATTGAGATTATGTGTGTTGCACACATTGCAAAAATTATTTATATCATTATTTTACTTTATTATATAATGTTGCACCGAGCACCTAGATGGAAGGGCAACTTGTAGAGAAAATTATGGAATTTTCCTAATTAGTTGTATTGACGCATTGTGATAATATTTTATCTAATTATTTAATATTGAAAAAAATAAGTTAAATGCCTAATATTAAATGTGGGTCAATGGGGGTTTGGTAGAATATAGTTTATGTAATGTCACTCGGTGATTTTGTGGGAGCTTGCTTCTATAAAAACAACCATAAGGGTGGTTGTAAAGGGAAGAAATAAGAGGTAGGTTATCCAAAGGAGCATTTTAAAGGTTTGAATCATGGCATGAGATGTCCAAATTCATGCATGTTCACATGGATTGATTTGTTTTCCCTATGTATTTGATACCTCCCATGGTTATATCGCAATAATATTTTGTTGAATAATACACCGTGATCAATGCTTTTGGAGGCTAGGTTTTCTTTCCCTCAATGAGGGTTTCCCAGGGTATATCTTATGTTATACTTTTTGTTGATATGATATCTATTGTCTTGCATGTGGATTATGAGTGTTTATTTATTTTAAATATATTATGGTTTGTGTAAAAAAGGTGAAATTTTTGGTTTCAGGTTTCCTTACATAAAGAAGGAAACTTGAAAAAAAAAAAAATCATGTAGAGCACCTCACTGCCTTGGAAAATATAATATTGTGATTAAAGGAGAAAGCATAGGAATATGTTTCCTTGTTCATGTACAAGCTAGACCAATAAAAATTTGAATATGTTAAGTTATGACAACTAGAGGCACTCTTCTTATAGACAAATACTTACATGAACTATAATTGGGCCCAGATCTATACACATCAAGCTCTAATTCAATATCTGGGCTTATGAAATTTTTGGTATAGATATAAATGAATGTTTGATTCATGAATACATTCATCATAATTTAGAGACCTATTCATATACTAAAGTTTTTTTAACCACAATCTTTGATAGTAAGAAAGATAGATATGCCATTTGGAGTTGTGTTTGGTCATGAGAACAAAATATCAAAATCATGACATTTACATTTCATCCGAGCCATTGAAATTTTATTAATCTAAGCATCTTCGGACTATTGTCAAATCTCCCTTTTCATTACTTGTTTGAACCTTGTTTTTTTGCAATTAGCAATTCCATTGGGAATTACATGTCTATAGATGAAGATTTGATAGATTTTAGTTGCACTATTTTTCCCTAATCTCATCAAATTAGACATCTCTAAAGACCTCCCAATAGAATTTAATTTGGAAAGCATTGGACTATGAAGGATGCATGAGATTCAATCAAACTGACTATATATTTTTGTAGAATGCCCTATCATTAATAGTAAATCACAACGATTTAGTACATGTTGGAAAGATGCCTAAGAAACAACAATGACTTCTCTAATAGTTTAGCCTCCAGATCTAGAGATGTTAGACTAGTTGTAGCTAATTATCATGGTTCTACAAACCCATGTGATAAAACTAGTATAACAAGTCATATGTTATTTGAATTATAAATAAAATGAAAAATAATCAATAAAAAAAAGATATAGAGCAAGGTCACAAAGAAAAGCCTAAGCACCATACATAGCAGGAGGACCTCTCATAAGTGTTTGAACATTTTTCTCTTTTGTTGATGCTTGGGCTTAAACAACTTATCTTAAGATCTGATATATTCAGATTTTTCATTGAAAATCATACTCATTCAATAGTATCATTTATTAGAATGATTTCATATAAACAATCTAAACTTTGTGCCATTTTTATCTAATATTTGAAGCTTTGATTCATCTAGTTGACTCATCCAAAATTGTAGTTCTTTATAAAACTATATATTGTTATATAATTTGAATTTTCATAATGAATTCTTGGTAAATGGAGGAAATGTGTATTCTCATAATGAATTCTTGGTTAACCAAACAGTTCCAAATCAAATCCAAAATTGTAATATGGATTTGAAGTTCTAGAATCCCATATCCAAAAGTTCAAATTCTAATTTCCAAATCATATTCCATGAACAAAATAGGCCCAAATGGGGGACAATATTATAACATGAAGTATTTTTTTCTTAATAAATGCATCTCTTTTGAAATTATCGGCCTCCTCAAACAAAATGATTAGAATTATTAATTATTAATAATATGTTGATTAATGGAGATTCTCCATTTCCCTAATTTTGTGTTGTATCTTTAACATTTCTAATGCAAGCATACATAAAAATAAATGGAATCGAACATAAAAGTTCATTACAATGCTAGGATAACCATAATCAATAGTGTAATATAAATTTAGTTATAACATAGCCATATGATAATACATAAAGAAGTCGCGGCTTCTAGAGTACATAGACAACAACATATTGATTAAATAATTCAAGTTTCTAGTTATTCTTCTCATCAACAAAACCAACATGTAGAAATACTACTATTTTTCAATGTAATCTAAACCACCTCTTAGGTACTTATAATCTACATAGTCTCCAAAGACTTGACATCTATAACAGGAACAAAAAGGAAACTTGATTAATTCCAAATCCTAGAAAAGGAATTGAATATTTAGTATGTGAGGGCTATGGAAATATAAAATTCTATATAAAATTGAACCATTAACTTACAATATCTAGTAAATTATATGAGGTGGGGGAGCCTTATGCATGGTAGGAGGCTTGTAGAATCCATGCTTTGGTGGCTTAGGAGGAGATTTCTTCATGGGGGGGTGTGCTTAACCAGGGCCATTGATGATGGGGAAGCTTGACATGTGATAGAGAGGAGCATTTGTAGGAGAGAATGGTGGGATTTTGTGGAAAGGTGGCAACTTTGGAATAAGAGGAGATGACAGTGGGGATTGTGGGTTTGAAAATGTAGGCAAGTGGGCTTCTTTCATGAGAGTTGTCTTCTTCTCAAATGGGGGCTTGTGAATGAAGGGAGAAGGTGGTGTAGGAGTACCCACATAAAGTATTTAGGTCAAAGTTTTATATAAAGTATTTAGGTCAAGTTTTATGTATTTAGGTCAAGTAGGTCTAGTTTTATGTATTTAGGTCAAGTTTTATGCATGAGATGACTTTAGAAATTTATCTTGATTTCGTAATTAGAATAAGATAATTTTCTTGGGATTTGTCCAGATCATTGTGGGGTTATTCTTCCCCATTCTATACTAATCTAGAATTTTCTATTTTGTAATAATCTAGAATTTTCTGTAGACCATCTTAGCAAGTATAAGTAGAGTCTTAGGTTTAGGTTTAGGTCAGGCTTGAGAGCAAAGTTTTTGGAAACAAAGTTATGAAGAGAAGAAATCTACAAGAAGAGCTAATGTATGTATGGTTCATTTGATAAATTAAATAGAAGAATTTTATAATCTATCTCTTGCTGGTGCTAGTTCCTATTGCTATTGTGTTTTACCTTTGCATCATTTTTGGTATCAGAGCTTGGGGAAAGCTCTTGAGGAAATTGGATTTTATGTCTAGATTGGAGTCAGAAGCTGAAACATCAAACATGGTCACTAATGCTGAACTTGCAAAGAAGATGCAAGAACAAGGGAAAATCAATAAGTGGTTATTAGATGAATTTGAGAAGATGAAGGACTGGGTGGAAAAGAAAGCAAAGGTCTCCTTAGAGAAAGAGGAAGAAGAGGATACCCCAGAGAAGGAGGTGGTTAACTTACCTGCAGATCAGAGATACTTTATAGAAGCCCTTGAGAGAGTTGGTAAGAAGGATGCCAAAGGTGACCTACCCATCTTCTCAGGAAAGATGGATGCTGATGTTGTTGTGGATTGGATAAAAGCCTTGAACAACCATGTTGAATGTGAAAATATAGCAGAGAAGGATAAGGTAAAAATTGCCAAGTCAAAGTTGAAGGGACTAGCCCTCACATGGTGGAATTTCATTCAAGGAGAAAGGGTCAAAGAAGGTAAGAATATGATAACTTCATGGGAAAGGATGTGTGCCAAAATGAGAGAAACATACTTATGTGAGGATTATGAAATCCAACTTCATCAAAGGAGACAAAGTTTAAGACAAAAGGAGCTAGATGTCACTGCCTATACTAAAGAATTTCAAAAATTAAGCTTGAGGTCAAAAAAAAGTGAATGTGAAAGTATAAAAGTTGCTAGATATCTCAATGGATTGAGGTTGAACATTAACAAAGAACTTAATTTATTACATCTAGAGACAATACAAAAATGTTATCAATTAGCATTGAAGTTGGAAGCCAAATTGAAAAGAAGACAAGAACAAAATTGCAAAGGAAGAGGAAGAAATCAAAGGGGAAGAGGAAATTTCCAAGGAAGAGGACAAAACCATGAAGATCACAAGGAGATAAAGAAAGAAACCAGTCAAAGTGAAGGAAATTTCAGAGGTAACTTCAGAGGTAGAAGAGGAAATTCAAGAGTGGATTTGGTAATAGAAGGGAAAGTTCAATTGTTTGTTTCAATTGTAATAAGGAGGGACATTATGCATCTAGGTGTCCAGATAGAGCAAGTTCAAGTTCACAAGGTGAAAGAAGAACCCATTTGGTACAAGATGATGACTACCAAGAGAAGGAGATGGCTAACTCAGATAGTGTACCTGAAAGAGGAGAAAGTTTAATGATGGGAAGAAAATTTTTGAAAGTGCCTACTACCATGGAACCACCACAAAGAAAAACTATCTTTAGGACTGCTTGCAAATCTGGAGGTAAGGTATGTAAAGTCATTATTGATTCAGGATCTACTGAGAATTTAGTTTCTGTTGAGATGGTTGAGAAGTTAAAACTTAGGAGAATACCTCATCCTTTTCCTTAGAAGGTTTCATGGCTAAACAAGGGTCAACAAACTCTCGTAAATGAGCAAGCATGGGTTGATTTTAAGATTGGAAAGTATAACGATAGAATTTTGTGTGATATAGTTGATATGGATGCATGCCACCTATTATTTGGTAGGCCCTGGCAATATGATTTATAGGCACAACATGATGGAAAACTCAATATATACACCATCAAGAAGGATGGAAAGGTGATTAGATTGATTCTATTTGCTGATCATGAGGAAGTGGAAGAAAATAAGGAGAGGGAAGCCAACATTATGATGGTTAATAAAAAGGAATTCTTACGAGACATAAAGGATGAACCTAAGCCTTTTTTTTCTTTTGATGCCTAACCCACAACCACAAGAACTCATTGGAAAAGATAGAAAGGAGGTTGAAACAAAGAAGGAAATTCCTAATGAAGTGAAAGAACTTTTGGATAAATATGAAGGTTTGATTTCAGAAGGTATGCCAAAATCTTTACCACCTATATGAGACATTAGTCATTGTGTTGATTTAATTCATAGAGCTACTTTACCCAATAAGGCTGTATACAAGATGACACCACAACAAAATGAAGAGATTTCCAGATAGGTAAAGGAGTTACTTGATTTTGGCTTGATTATGAAAAGCTTAAGCCCATGTGTTGTACCTGCTATTTTGGCACCTAAGAAGGAAGGAACCTGGAGGTTATGCATTGATTCTAGAGCCATTAATAAGATTACAAACAGATATAGGTTTCCAATGCCAAGAATTGAAGATTTGCTTGATTGTTTGGGAGGTGCAAAGTATTTATCCAAGATTGACTTAAAAAGTGGGTACCATCAAATAAGGATAAGAGCTAGAGATGAGTGGAAAATAGCATTCAAAACCAATGATGGATTATATGAATGGAAGGTAATGCCTTTTGGATCTCTAATGCTCCTAGTACCTTTATAAGACTTATGAATGAAATACTCAAGGACTTCAATGGAAATTTTGTCATAGTATATTTAGATGACATATTAATTTTCAGCAAGACAAAGGAAGAACACCTAGAGCACATTGACATGGTTTTGAGAAGACTTCATGAGGAGAAATCAGTAATAACTTTAGAAAAATGTTTGTTTATGCAAGAGGAGCTGACATATCTAGGTTTTGTGATCTCTCAAGGTTGCTTGAAGATGGATAAAGAAAAGGTAGGTGCTATACAATCTTGGCCACCCCCAAAAATGGTCGGAGATGTTAGAAGCTTTGATGGTCTTGCTACATTTTATAGGAAATTCATAAGAAATTTCAGTCATATATGTGCTCCTATGTTAGAAACTATTAAAGGAGGAAGGAAGTGTAAGTTTGCATGGATTCAATTAGCAAATGAAGCTTTTGAGTTTCTTAAGAAAAAGGTTAGTGAGCAGCCAATTCTTTCTTTACCTAATTTTAATAAAGTTTTCCAAGTAGAATGTGATGCTAGCAAGGTTGCTATAGTGGTAGTTCTTAGTCAAGAAGGAAAACCAATGGCTTTTTCAAGTGAAAAACTAAATGAAGCCAAGCAGAAATACTCTTCATATGACATAGAAATGTATGCATTTGTTCAAGCTCTCAAAAGGTGGAGACATTACATATTGCCAAAGGAGTTTTTTGTGTATATCAGTAACCAAGCACTTAGTTTTTTAAATAGCCAAGAAAAATTGAGTCATAGGCACATGAAATGGATGGAGTATTTACAGGCCTATACCTTCACCATCAAGCATAAGAAGGGCATGTCAAATAAGGTTTCTAATGCTCTTAGTAGAAGAAGTCTGACTGTCTCCCAGATACAGCTAGAAAGTGTGCGCATTGAAGTACTCAAGGACATGTATGTAGAAAATCCAAATTTTGGTGACATCTACAAGGTATGTATGGAGTTTGGTGAGAGATACCATGCTGATTTTCCTAATTTCTTGATACAAGGTAGACTTCTTTTCAAAGGAGGACAACTATGTGTACCCAAGTGCTCTATGAGGACAAACATTGTCAAAGAGAAGCACAGTGGAACAATGGGTGGACATTTTGGTTTGGATAAAACCTTAGAATTGGTTAGAAGGTACTACTATTGGCCTAAACTTTAGACTAATTCGAGAAACTTTATGGCAACATGTATGACATGTATGATTTGTCAAAGGGCCAAAGGAAGGACTACAAATGCTGGGCTTTATCAATCTTTCCCAATACCATCTAGACCTTGGGAAAGCATACCAATGGATTTTGTAATGGGGCTGCCATAGACAAAAAAGGGGTATGATAGTGTATTTGTTGTAATAGATAGGTTCAACAAAATGGCTCACTTCTTAGCCTGTAAGTCAACCAATGATGTTTCTCATATAGAAAATCTCTTTTTCAAGGAAGTCATAAGGATTCATGGGCTACCCCTCAATATAGTTTTAGACAGGGATGTGAAGTTCATAGGACACTTTTGGAGAACTTTATGGAGGAAACTTGAAACCAATTTATCATTTTCATCAGCCTACCACCCTCAAACTGATGGCCAAACAGAGGTAGTTAATAGAACATTGGGCAATTTGTTAAGAACCCTCACAAGACAACATGCAACAAAATGGGATGTAATCCTACCCCAAGCTAAATTTGCATATAATGACTCCATCAATAGAAGTATAGGAAAATCGCCATTCCAAGTGGTATATGGAATTCATCCTAGAGGGATTTTTGAGTTACAGGATATGAGTTCATAGCAACAAGTTAGTGCCCAAGGAGAAGAATTTGCTATTTTCATAAAAGAAATCCATGATGAAGTCAAAGAAAAACTCCAAAATAGCTCTAACAAGTATAAGAAGCATGCAGATCAGAAATAGAGACATTTAGAATTTGAAGTGGGAGATTTAGTATGAGCAAATCTCAAGGAGGAGAGGCTACCAAAAGGTAAATCTACCAAACTTATTTTGAGAAAACTAGGTCCTTGTAAAATATTAAAGAAGTTTGGACCAAATGCTTATGAGATTCAATTGCCACCTGAGATTGGCATTTCTCCCATCTTCAACATAGAAGACCTCACACCATTCAAAGAAACCATTGAAGAAATTGATACAAGATAGATTGCTGATATAGAAGGCATTCAACATCTACCATTTAAGAAAACACTACAACTAGATAGGATACTTGACACCAAAGTCATAAAGCAATGAAAAGGATAGAAGTCCAATCAGTATTTGGTAAAACTAAAGGTTATTTAGATGTAGATGTTGTGTGCATGACTAAACAAGATATCAAGAAGCAAGGTACCACTCTACAGGAGCTCATCTCAAGTGAGCTTGAGATAAAATTTCTTGGGGAGTACGGTGCAGGAGCACCCACATAAATTATTTAGGTTAAAGTTTTATATAAAGTATTTAGGTCAAGTTTTATGTATTTAGGTCAAGTAGGGCAAGTTTTATGTATTTAGGTCAAGTTTTATGCATGAAATGACTTGAGAAATTTATCTTGATTTCATAATTAGGATAAGATAATTTTCTTGGGATTTGTACAGATCATTGTGGGGTCATTCTTCCCCATTCTATACTAATCTAGAATTTTCTATTTTGTAATAATCTAGAATTTTCCATAGACCTTCTTAGCAAGTATAAGTAGAGCCTTAGGTTTAGGTTTAGGTCAAGTTTGAGAGAAAATTTTCAAGAAACAAAGTTACAAAGAGAAGAAATCTGTAGGAAGAGCTAATGTATGTATGGTTCATTTGATAAATTAATTAGAAGAATTTTATAATCTGTCTCTTGCTGGTGCTAGTTCCTATTGCCATTATGTTTGCTTCCATTTTGTTTTACCTCTGCATTAGATGGTTTTGTGGTTGTGGGTTGTGAAAGAGTGGAGGAAGTGTAGGAGGGTGAGCTCCTTGTAAAGGATTTCCATGATTGTGGTGCAAGGGAGGAAATGGCCTCTCCAATGAACACAATGAGATAGATGCAAGCAAGACAATAAGTAGAAGGGACTTATTGAGAGCCATCACAATTTTTGATGGTGAATTGAAATATGTCAAGAGTAGAAGAGTATTTATACTTGACCAGTTGAGGACAAATGCACTAGAGACTTCCAATTCACATTGATTACAAGAAGGCGAATGTTTATGCATTGTGTGAATGCAAGAAAAGCCAAGATTTGTGAGTAGGAGATTGTCAAGACTACTTTTTAGAAGGATGTAGGATAAAAATAATACTCCATTAGTCATGCATTATTACAATTAACAAGTGGGAAGATTTACTTCTGAGAGTGCGGGGGGGGAGAATCAGAAGTAACTAATTTTAACCTTTTCATATCCTTTTAACTAATACCATCAACATGCCTTTAATTCATCTAATAAAAATAAAAGTAAAGACATGCATGAAAATAGATAACACACAAATTTGTTAACTCGAAAACCCTCTAAAATGAGAAGATAAAACTGGGATGGGGATGAAACCCACAAAATATCACTGCAGCAATGTGTAACTATTCAAGGTTACAATGTGTGACCACTTCCAATGGTCTACCCTATGAAAGGCTTGTCCTGTTAAAGACTTTACAGCCTATTAAAAGTGACCTAGTTAAAGGATTTTACTACCCTACTCTTGGAATCCCACCCTATTAAAGGATTTACAAATGGTTGCTAGGCCAACCCAAGTCCATAGAATTTCCATATCTAATACAATTGGTAGAGAATATTAGAAAGCCTTTGACCTGGTAACTCTGTAATCTTCAATTGCTGATTCTAGATCCTTGTTTTTCTTTGTCTACCCTTATCCTTGCTTGATTTGATATGTCACTCTTCAAGGTTCTGATACTCTATTCTTGATCAACTAGATTCTACAATGTTCTTATTTTCTTCACTAAGTTTTTTTACTCTTCAACAATTTTCTATAACTCACCCATACACTTATCTCTCATGCATCCTCTCTATTCCATAATGGGGTATCATCCTCCTTTTAAAGATTTTGAAGATTTAGGGTTAGGTATGAGTCTATGATCAATATTAAATCTTCATTTCCTACTCATTTCTTGCACTTTTCCTATTGGTTGCATGATGGTTACATAGGTAATGCAAAAGATTCAATCTTATGTTCAAGATCCTTTAAGATTCATCCCATGTCGGCTTTGAAAATGAATTACATCTGAGTTTGTGAAGGCACAAACTTGTATGTTGATACTGTGTTACTCAACACTTATTAGTTGTTGATGCTCAACACATATAGGAATATTGGCTCACTCAGCTCATATAGTAATTTTTTTTCACTCAACATCTATACTCTACTCAGCATCTATACTTCACTCGGCACTTGAACTTCACTTGATACCTGAAGTTCACTCAACTTACACTATAGTTAGCTTCTGTATTATACTCAGCATCATCTTAAGAATTGTTTAAGTGTGTTGACAATCAATTGTCAAAACCAATTTGAGACTAACAATCTCCCCCTTTGACATGAGAGGTAAAAACACTTAACTAAACATTATGCATCTGATCTCTATGAGTATACTATATATTTTGTTCATTATATATACAAGACTTCGAAAACTTGTTAAAAATTTGGTATATCTCAAAGAAATTGTAACTCCCCCTGAGCTGATGTGCCATTTCCACTCCCATAACCAAAATTCTTATGTTGAATGTGTCTCATGCTGATGTATCTAATACTCTTTGCCTTATTGACCTTTTCTTCTAAATGTGTGTACCCTATTTCTGCTTCTTGCTTTATTTCTTCCTCAAAATGTGAATTTGAATATCTCCCCCTTTGGATATTCTTTATTACTTCCGTCAAAGAATGTATTATGTAACCATTCTTATACAAATCTCCCCCAAATAATTATATCTACCCATTCTTATTAGATGCAATAATAAATTATCTCCCTCATGAATATATTCTCCCCCTTTTTGACACTTATGTCAAAGGGTCCTAAGAATGAATAGAATACTTCTCCAAAAATGTTTTATTTACCTCAATAATCATCTTGAGAGAAGAATCCCAATTATCTAAAGCAATTTACAATGAGTTGTGTTGGATGGCTATCTCTGCTACAAGATGTACAAGGCCTTCTAAATTAGAGAGATTAGGATCTTTCTTTAGAACAATCTCTACATAGGGTTGTTCCTTATGGAGTACTTCCAGATGTGGGGTAATGGAAGATTGAATTTACATCAATTTGGCCTTAATATTGGCATATTCTACTATTAATATAGCTAACTCTTTTTGTGTGTGAAGTGTAGTTGCAAAATGCTTCTCACTTTGAGATAAATCTTTGGGTAGCTATGTGCTAGAAATCTTGAGATTTTGTTTGAAGCCCAATATCCTTTGGCTAGTTTCCTATGTGAAATATGATGAATCACACAACTTGGAGTACAATGAGAATACATTCCCAAGTACCATTTTTTCCTTTTCAATATTCTTAGCCAATTCAACTTGAGAAAGTTTTATTTCACTTGATATCTTCTCATTCACTTTCCTCTAAAACTTCTTTTCTGGCCATTCTAATAATTTAACATCAGGTATAAGGTCGTCATTCTATACCTAGTCAAAAATGTTGGACAATTGGTCCATGATGGGCTAGGTTTCATCAAGTACTTACAAGCTGAAAGTGTCAATAAATATATCTTTAATTTCCACCAGTGCTTGCTTCTACATATACTCATTTTTTATTATCCCTTTTTTCTTCCTTCTTTCTAGTGCCTCTTGCACTTCATTTATCTATTGTAGGTTCATAGTTCTTGAGTCATAATTGGGTTTGACTATTTATTCATCAATTGTAGGGTTTCCATAGTGAAGTAACCTTGTAATCTTGGTGGAGCTCAAGCCTGGTGCTGAAATTTACAATGGTACTGCATCAATGCTTGGCTTCTTTTTAGGTGTCCCCAAGGTAGGCAAGTTTGCTAATGTTTGTATTGCCTCATGTTCCTTTTCTTTAGGGGATCTCTTCTCTTCTTTCTCCTCTTCTCTGCTACCTTGATAAATAATGATAATTTGAGGAGGTGCACATTGTCTTTGTGTAGTAGGAAAATCTTGTCATATTTGTTCCTTTACTTGCTCCTCGATAGTAGTTGTTGTTGTAACCATATCATCAACCTTAACAATTTTACCCTATTCTTCATGCTCTTTAGGTTGATTTGCTATGGCTGTGGGAGGTTGTGTAGGTTGTTCTTGTGTGCTTTCCTTCTCCCTTGTTATCTCTACTATAGCCTTCTACAATTCATCAACACTCACCAAAGTTGGATTTGTACAAAGTTGTGATTACAATGTAGATTGGTGAAGGATCTTTTTAAGATCCTTTGTAGTTAAAGGATTGATCTTCTAACCTAAGGTGTTAGGAAAATCCTTTACAATTATTATTTCTATAGGTTTTGTATATGGAGGACTTAGTGGTAGCAGTTGGGTGTCTTGGACACTCTATTCTTCCTATTGTTCCTCGGCTATTGCCTCTCCAACATGTGTCTCCTCTACTATTTATTCTCTTTTCTCTTTCTCTACCTCTTCATCTTTCTCATTTTTCTCTTCATTTTCATCATTTCTCCCCTCAAATGGATCTTCCTACCCTTCTTTGACTATTATCAATCCATAGATTAATTTCCACATTTGTGTGGATTTTTGCACAACATCTTCTATTTGGTCCTAGAAAATTCTAAAGGCTCTATATTTGGGTGCAAATTTGCTCCCATTCTTCTTACTATCCTTTGTTATTTGACCTTTAGTAAGGTCTAGCATTACATGAGAAAATGTAGACTCCCTTATTTCTTTCTCCATTTTGAGACAGTAGTGGCATTTATTCTCAACTAATGAACTTAGCTCCTTAGGCATTAAGTTGTCTACTTCAAGTGGAGTGGTCTTGAACTCAGCCATCATAGTGTAGAAAGCCTCTTCCACTATGTTCTATTGTTCCTTTGACAACTTATTAAAATCAATGATCTTTAGATAGGTTAAATTTTTATTATCTCTAATATTATTGCAAATACTTTCCAATTTAGATGTGGTAGAGTGACTTACCAATCTGAATTGTTCTTTATTAGACTTTGTCCTTTCTTCATTTGATTCAAGAGGTGCAACATATTTTCTTCTCTTCTTATACTCTGCAAGTCCTCCTTGTTCTGTTGCCTTCTATTTATCCTACTCTTTTTCTACTTGAGTTGTAGCTCTGGTATCAACCCTTGTAGATGGCTTAGCTAGGCTTGGCTTTGTAGCCTTCTTCTTTCCCTTGGGTTGTGCAACTGGTTATTTTTGAGCTTTTCTCTTCTTTGCTTTAGGCTTTGGTGTTTCCTTCTTGGCACCTTCCACCTCATCTACATCCTTCCCATACCTTGGGTTAAGGCAAGTGGTCTGTAACCTTGTTCTTATTCATCACCCTTGGCATCTTTTCCTTCTTCTTCTTCTTCTGCTTCTTTTGCAGTACCTTCCCCAAATTTAGCTTTTAATTTCTTAACAAGTTTTTCTTTCTTTCTCAAAGTGGAGGTAGTCTTCAACTCCATATGCACTTTTGATCCCACCACATTATAGGTTCCAAAATGTGGTGTATCCTTGTCATTCCTCTGTTAATAATGCAACTATTGCTACTGATGCTTCATCTATGTTAATTTCATAGCCAAGAGGTCTCAACCACCTCACTCTTGGTATGGCAACTTGAATGTGTGTATAGTTGATATCTACAAGAAAACATGCATCATTTACATGTTTCTCTACTAGGGAAATTGGGATTCTTAGCCTATGCTTCATTGACTTCTTGAAGTCTTCAAAATAGCTAGTCATCAAGGTCTCAAAATTAGCTCACCTCTACTCTATGTATTCATTGACTTGAGCTATATTTGACCTATTTGTTTTCCATGCTAATTTACCAAATGAAGGAAATTCATTTTACATGTAAAAGAATAGACAAATCAAAATGACACTAAATTTACATTGGGCTCCCTTGGTTCTACTGATTGCTGTTAGATTCTCATTAATCTATTGTAGTTGAAATTCTACAAGATCATATGTATGATCCTTCTTCACCAATTTATATCCTACATCCACTATAATGCAAGGCACACTATTAAGTCTGCTAGATTGGTAGAATTTTTGTGTTATAACCTTAACAAAAAAATCAACAAGAGGGTCTTATATGGTGTCAATTGTCATCCCTCTCTTACTCCACTTAGCACCTATGTTTTTCTCAATTTCCTTCTTAGAATCACTCCTGAGGGTTTTTAGTTGATCTAAGTTTGGGTACCCTATCACTCTATGCACAATTCTCTTCATGATTTTTATTAGACCATCCTCCAACCATAAACTTCAATCATGTATTCGGCTAAGTACTACTCTAATCCATTTAATTTTGAAAATGGTAGGGAATTCTAGGGCACACATTAAATCCTTCCTCTCGACAATCTGGTATTCTTCTTTTAACACTCCATTCTCACATACTCTCTCATAGGCTTCCCTCATTTTTGTGTCACCTATATCTCAAATCTTGCAATTATAACATCTTCTTACATCCTGAACCATTAGAACCTTAGGGTGTATAATGGATAAGGCTCTAGTGGGGTTGTTCTTATAAGCTACCTCTAGGATTGGGAAAAAATCAAGTTTTTTGACCTCATTTGACACCATTTGGACCTTAAATGCTTCCTTCTCCTAAGTTTTCCTAGAGCTAGAAGCCATTTTTGCAATCTAGGGTTTGTATGCAAAGAAAATATGAAACTACGTAGCTCAGCACAAACATAAATACCTTGAAATTGATGGAATCATGTTGGAATGCTATTGAAATCTTCTTATACACTAGATTCTCTTCTTTGAACTCACTTTATTCTCTTTCCCTTCTTTGCTCTTTGTTTACGATGAAGAAAAATTATTGAAGTCATGATAATATACCTTATTTTCCTTGCATTTAACGCTTAGTGTAGTTATAGTTGTCCACTCAACTTATGGAGGATTTCTGCATTACTTTGCTTCCATTGCCTTTTCATCACTGAGCTTCTATAGGAGTATCCCTTTACTTGACTTCAACTAAGAATTTATCCTTACTTAGCTTCCTCTACCAACTTAGCTCCTAATAATCATTTGGCTCCTACAATCTTGACAATCAACTTGGCATGTACTGGCAACTCGACAACATGTACAATATCTTGAAAATTTAACTTTGCATCTTTGATCATGTTGATCTCTTCTTTTTAGAACTTACTTGTCTAGGAACTGATGTATGATAAAACTTTGTAAATCAGTCCCTTATGCCTTCTCTTTCTTAGTTTGATGAAGTGTGATCACTTGCCCTGTTAGCTGAAGTGATCCCTTCATTTGATGTGCTACACCCATCTTTCTTCTTCCATTTCTTATTCATTTCTCCTTTGATGTGTTCAAAATCTACCTTCTCTTTGCCTTTGCCATTATTTGTGTTGGGTGCCTTTGAGTTTATTGGACAATTCCTACTGATATGACTAGTTTTCAAGCAACTGAAACATGTGATTTGGCTCAACCATCTACTATAGTTCCCTCTAAAATGTGTCCTTATGCAATTTTTAGGAATGTGTCCATATTCTTTATATTAATGATAGCTATACCTAGTGTTGTAGTCTCAATTATAGTGATGTCCATGGTTACCTTCCCTTGCTGCTCAATTTGGTGTCCACATAGGCTTTGATCTACACTCAAAAGCTCTATGTCCATACTTCTTGCAATTGTATCAATGATCTTAAAATTTTGTTTTTTTGATAGTCATAGTCCTACAGTCATGTGCTTGATGTCATTTCTTTTTGCATGTATAGCATTGACTTGTATTCTTGGGATTGTCATGTTGATGAGCATTCTTGCTCCTACACACATTAGAGGTATGTCCCTTTTTACCATAGAAATGACAAGTAGGTTTATTTTTCTTACCTTTATTACTCCTTTCTTCTATAGTCTTGGATGACTCTCCTTGTTTAGTGCTAGTGTAACTTAGTCTTGAGGTATCATTAATAGCCCTTAGTGATTTCAGTAGCTACTCAAAGTACTTGATGGCCTCACTAGGTTTCTTGAAGATTTTTTTAATCTCCTTTTCTCTTTTTAGGTCATTTTGTAGTTGTTCATTTTGTATTTTTAGTGTAGAGATCTTAATATCCTTGACATTCAGTTCATGATGTGCATTCATCATCTAGCTCAGGGTGTCTAGTTGCATGTTTGAAATTCTAGCAAGTTCAATTGACTTTTCTTCCAATTTGTTGGCAGGGTTTCTCTTGTCTTCTTCTAGCATAGCCTTGTCTTCAATGGCTCTTTTCTTTTGTACAATTACTTCACAAAGCATCATGGCTTGTAATTCTTCTTCAAGCTTGAGTGTTCTAATTTCTTCTACTTGAGCTCTATTCTTCTCCATCAGGTCTAGTATTACTGCATCAAATTCTTTGGAATCTCCATTTGAAAACATGTTTGAGGTGTCAATCTCCTTGTATTGTATATCATTCTTAGGTATGGAAATCTCTCTTCTTCTTTCTACAGATTTTTTGAGTTCTTCTCTAGCTTCTTCCAAAGTATGTAAAGCTAGTTGTATATCAATTGCTTGATTCTCTATGATTTTCTCAAGTTTGTAGACTTCCATTTCTATATCTTTTCTCCAACCTATAAGGCTCCTCCTTGTGATTACTTAGCTCTGATACCAATTTTTTGAATTAACAAGTGGGAAGATTTACTTTTGAGAGGGGGAGTGGGGGGGGGTATGGGGGTGAATTAGAAGTAACTAATTTTAACCTTATCAAATCCTTTTAACTAAAACCATTCACATGCATCTAATTCATCTAATAAACATAAAAGTAATGACATGCATGAAAATAGATAATAAATAGATTTGGTTACCTAGAAACCCTCCAAAATAAGAAGGCAAAACTGAGGTGGGGATGACACCCACAAAATATCATTGCAACAATGTGTAACTATTCAAGGTTACAATGTTTGACCACTTCCAATGGTTTTCCCTATGAAAGGCCTGCCCTATTAAAGACTTTACACCCTATGAAAAGTGACCTGATTAAAGGATTTCACTACCCTACTAAAAGTAGGCCTAGTTAAAGGACTTTTGTACATTAACTTGGAATTCGACCCTGTTAAAGAATTTACAAATGGCTATTATGCCAACCTAAGTCCATAGGATTTCCATATCTAATACAATTTCTAGAGAGTATTAGAAAGTCTTTGACCTAATAACTTTGTAATCTTTAATTTTTAATTCTAGATCCTTGTTCTACTAAGTCTACTCTGATCCTTGCTTGATCTGATATGTCACTCTTCCAAGTCCTGATACTCTATTCTTGATCAACTGGATTCTGAAATGCTGCTCTCTTCTTGACCAAATATTTTTACTCTTCTATACTTTTCTATAATTCACCCATACACTTCTCTCTTGCACATCCTCTCCATTGCATAATGGGGTATCATCCTCCTTTTAAAGATTTTGAAGATTTAGGGTTAGGTATAAGTCTACAATCAATATTAAATCTTCATTTCTCGCTCATTTCTTTCACTTCTACTATTGGTTACATGCCTTCTCCATTTTTCTTGTTGGTTGCATGATGATTACATAGGTAACGTGAAAGATTTGATCTTGCATTTAAGATCCTTCAAGATTCATCCCATGTTAGCTTTAAAAATGATTTACATCTAAGTTTGTGAAGGAAAAAACTCCTATGTTAATTCTGTGTTACTCGACACTTACTAGTTGTTGATGCTCAACACATATAGGAAAATTGGCTCACTCAGCTCCTATAGTAATTCTATTTCACTTAGCATCTATACTTTGCTCTTCATCTATACTTCACTTGGCACTTGAACTTCACTTAGAACCTAAAGATTACTTGACACCTGAAGTTAAAATAGCATACATTGTAGCTCGGCTTCTATATTATACTTGGCATCATCTTGAAAATTGATTGAGTTTGTTGACACTCAATTCTCAAAACCAATCTAAGACTAACATGCATCAGTTAAGGAGTTGGAGTAATATTTGGGCAATTCATAAAATCTAGACAATTCTCAATTTTAGTAGTTTAGAAATGACATTAGCATCTCCTTTAGCAAAAGAGAAGGGAGGGGGTTCTTAGGAGTCACATATAGAGGGGTAGGTGATTAGAGAGTTTATCTAGAGAGACCCAAGGGATGCTATTACATTTTTAATAGAGAGATCTAGACATAGGGGTAGAGAGAGGGATTTGATGGTGGGATGAGGGAGGGGAGAGAGAGGGCATATATATTATGGGGCATATTATATTTATATATAAAGAGAGAGGGGGGGGGGAGGGGGGGAAGTAAAATAGAGAGGGAGATAAATATAGGCAACATATCTAGAGAGGAAGAAAGAGATGATAGCATAATAAGGATGGAGAATGAGAGAGGATGATCAGGAACCATAATTAGACAGAGTACCATAGGATAGGGGATGAGTTAGAGGGAGTGGGAGAGAGAGGGAGGAGAGGAGAGATAAACATAGAGAGAGATTCTCATATTTTGTTCCTAATAGAAAGAGAGAGATGATGGTGAGCTAAGGGAGTGGAGAGAGTAAGAGAAAGGGTGATTACAGGGTACACAAGCATAGACACATATAGAGATATAGAAATAATTAGAGGGCAGAACTAGAAAGAGAAGGAAAGGGGTGGGGGGGAGAGAGAGAGAGAGAGAGTAATCCTTATTAAGGAACCTATTTTCCTATAATCCTAACCCATGCAAAAAGGACCTTAGCATTTGATGAAAATAGTTACCTCAGGAAGGATTACTCTTGGCAAACACACACACACATATACATGTATATGTATATATATACATGTATATATATATATACATGTATATATATACATGTATATATATATATACATGTATATATATACATATATAAATACATACACACACACATATATGTTAGAAACAATAGTCCACCAAGATAACAGAGAGCGGGGGTGAGTCAGTTATTCTACAATTAAAGCATTTGTCCTCTTTAAATAGATGTAACCATTCAATCAAAGTAAAAAACAACCATGAAGATGTGCATTAATAATTACACTAGATATGTTGAGTATGGAAACCCTTGATCAAAAGGAAAATCCTGGTGTAAATGATGCCCACAAGATGATGTACTAATATAAATGTTTCGTGTTAGAGGATGGACCCTGTTAGGAGTCTATTACAATATTTAGTAAAAAGATTCCCTATTAGGAGACTTTTAATCCCTGTTAGGAGTTTCAAACCTATTAGGAGTTGTGCCAACCCTATTGGGAGTTGTGGAAGATAGCTGAAACCATTGTCCAAATAGTTTCAAGATCAGATCAACAAACCCACTATTCAATTCACCTCAATACTATTCCTTTTAGAATAATAGATGTGAAGCAATTTTTTTACTTCTTCCTCTATCTAGAACATTAGAATTATTCTCCTTTAGACCATGCAATCAGATCTGGAACTCTTTATTTAATAACAATAACCCTTAAGGTCACTTACACACATTGGTAAGTCACTCTGCTCTGCTACTCAATAATTGACAAGTCTTATCTACTTCTATATATTAAACATGGAAAACATCTTTCTTCTATAACATGCTCAATAATAAATCCTTGATTCAGCTTCCCACTTAATTATAATATGTTAATTAAATCAATACACATTTAATTAATCTTGTTGGTTCATAGTTATAAACAAACTTTCAAATGTGTGACTTTTGTACATGTGCACTCTCCAATGTCATCAACTACCAGTATACTATATCTAGTCAAGTGTGCAACCTTTCACTACATTTGTGATAAATTTCAGCAATCACAATAGGAATTGCTTTTTATTAGTGAACATATTGTCCTTCGAAGAAATAAAAATAAATTAACTTTAAATGCCCAAATAGGAAGATTGAATCAGCACTAACAATTGGATAGGTTATCATTGGAATGATAACCTTCCTTTGAATTTTATTAGGTACAACTCCCCATACATGATTTATAATGAATTAGATATGGATGCTTTTAACCAAAAAGCACAAAAGGTTTACAAACATCTACTTGTAAACATGAAATAGATGCAAAAACTAAAAGACTAAAAAGAAAAGAACAACGAATAACACAAAGTCTATTCACCTGGATGTCACATTATAAAGAGCAAAAAATTAAGGAATGAATTTTCCATTCTCTTGATAAAGTGAAGAAAAAAAAATTTAAAGATACCTTGTAATCAAACATATACAAGAAATAGTGACATTAAAGCATATTATATAGAAAACTAAAAGTGATACAAAAATCACTATTAGTGGAAAGAAAACTGCTCAAACTCTAGGTTTTGATATGAAATCATCTTTCAAATCTACCTTCCCTAAAGCATAAAAGATAAAAATGAACTTATTACACATTTGCAATTAAAATCACCATCTAAAGAAAATTGAAACTCCTTCTCCTACATTACATTTTAAAACAAGATTTCCCCCTTTTCAACACACAGTTCAGAAAATACAAGATTTTATCTCTCTTCCTCATTAGAACTAGAATAAATTGAGAAAAATATTTCCCTTCTTATTGTAGCACATAGTATGTAGTCTCTGGGAAAGAGTGGAACCATTTTTTGCTAAATACTTTTACAATAAATAAGTATGAATGAAGGATATTTAGTTTTGATAACTGAATCTTGAAATAGAAACCTTTGCATGCCCACCAGTAATCTTTATTACCTCTTACATTTACCCCTTTCAATTTTATCATATAATAGAATAGAAAAAATTTACTTTATCTTATGCCAATACGTAGAAGCTTCCTCTGCCACATGTCCCTTTAGATTAGTCACTATTACTTAAGAATGTCACTTATACAACTATGGGAATTGGCTTGAGTTCTTTCATATTGCTAAGAAGTTTCTCATTCTTCCCCCATCGGTTTACCTTTATTCCTTTCTTTATTATAACATAAATATTTTATAAATATTATAAATAATAGTTTACAAATATATTTTTATAATGTTTATAAGCATATTTGGACAAGAGGCATTTGTTGGTGACAGAGTGCTAATCCAATAGTGGTGTGAATAGTCACATGTATCTCATGAACCCAAAAATATTTTAAAGAATTCTCTTGTGAGAATTTATAAAATTAGGTTATGTCCAACATAATCAAAATTTAGCTTGATCCAATGGTTAGATTATGAGATATGACCCCAGAAATATAACTATTTTACTCTGTTGTGCATTTTGTGATAGTTCTGGATAATTTTGATAGACTTGCACATAGTCATCTATATCTCGCAAAATAAATATAATTTTTAAGATCGCTCTAGTTAGGATTTAGATAACCAATATTTACACAATATATTTAAATTTTAATAAGATCCAATAGTGGAACTAAAAGTTATGGCACCTACACTAGAACTAATTGTCCTATGATCCACATTTATGACTGTCATTGCTGATTTGATAGTGGTGCAAACAATCATATGTATCTCATGCACCCAAAAAAAATTTAAAGATTTTTGTAATCAAAAGCTATAAAATTAGGATAACTCACACATATCTTAAATTGAGATTGATTCAATAGTTTAATTGTGAGATACAACCCATGAAACATGAATCTTTTTTTGTTATTAGAGAATCTATTCCTATAAGTTGTATTAAATGTTATCCATATCAAGATGAAGACATGACTCTTCCAAATGAACACCCCTTCCTTCAATGTATGTTTCATCAAGAATATCATTGACCATCCTATATGGTGTATGTTGATTCCTTTAATAAATGATCTAATGACACTTGTAATGTATATTAAACTTCCTCCATGAAGTGAAAATGTATTGGCTTTGTAGATAATGAAATGCAATATCTTTAAAAGTGTTCATGGAGTTTATGGATATCATTAGTTTATGTAGGTATCTCATCATTAAGACAATATTATCTCATAAACTACTTCTTCCCCCTAATGCTAGAGACCAAGCATTGTGAAGCCTTCATATATACCTTCAAGCATTGATAGAAATGGAAATTTTGAATTTGGGGTGTTGTGGATTTTCAATTGTTTAAAGTATCCAAAATAATGAACTCAACACACTAAATTTTATTATTTGCATTGAGTCTACATCACTGAACCTATCAAGCCTTCAAACTAAATTCCAAATCTCTGAAACTTTGGATTTGTACCATTAAATTATGAACTTTTATGAATCAATGAATTTGCATTTACAACCATAAATGTGAAATTTTCTTGAATCAATCTTGTAAGATAGACCATTTGAAGCACTAAACCAATTTGAACTACTTGGAACCTTGGTTCAAAGAGGTTCAAAACCATCAATTAAAATTTTTAATATCCAGGTCCATATTGGGTACTAGTAGGGACTCTAACTGTGAGACTAATTTTGATTGCAAAAATAGAGAACTCCAACAATCTCTGACAAAAGTCAAGTGCCTTATCCATGGGCAATAGAGTCAATAAGAAAATTGGGAACTACTTGTAGAGAGGGTGTAGGGGAGCATGGAAAAGCCAACCAAAAAAACACCTAAACTACCAGCAAGCTCGAAGCTTGCACATTATTTCAAACTAACACTACACACACCAAAAAAAAGACATATTTACAAAGTATATACAAAGGTAGGCAGAGAACCTAACCAAAAATGAGTAGTAATAAAAGAATTAAGTGAATCCATTTACCAACTAGGAGAAGTAGAAGCCTTTTCACATCAACAAACCATGTCTCAATTGAGCAGCTCCATACCATTGCTTAATGACAACTCTTTCATTACCAGACTTCAGCCTAAAAGTGCACAGGCATATGCTGATCCGACACTCCTTTCCAAACAACCATAAATCATCATAGCACTCTTCTTCATTTGAGAATTGATATCTCACATCCATAGGGTTAGATTCCATTTCAAACTGAAAAAAAAGAGAATGTAGAAACCTCACCAAGAGATGATGCACAATACCCAAAAATATTTTCATCAAAGTTCATTTCTTGCACATGGTCCTTAATGTCATGGTCAACTTGCAACCATAGAGATGCCTTATCCAACATGGGATCAACCTATGAATATGTTTTTTCTTCATCTCTTTCAAGAACCAAATTGTCATCAAACATGCCACAAATTCCATGTTTTTCCTTTTTCAAAGTGTTGTCACATGTGTCAGCATTACTCTCATGTCTTAGCATTACTCTCACAATCCAAATCAGCAAAACCATGTATAGATGAATAAAAAGAAAATTTATCAGTGAACACTTCATTCTCAATCTAATTTGAATGAATATTTGAGTCATCATTAAAGGAATGATCTAGGATAGGAATGTGTCTATGATTTCTTCTTCCTCATTGAGAAGAGTAGAGTCACCACTATGTTGAAATTCGGCTTTACACATCCATTTCTCAAAAAGAATTTTAGTAGGAAGACTTCCATCCAAAGACATCTCTACCTGATCTCTATGAAGGATTAAATTGCCATCAAATGAACTAACCCGAGAAAGGCCTTCTGGTTGAAGAGATAATAAAAACTCACTTATGATTCTCTCTTCTTCAACATGGCTATCTACAGGTTGAGTGATAACTTCAACATCTCTTTCTTCAATCTGATTTTCAGCATGAAAGGAGAACTTTTCTACACATACTTTTACCTTTTCATCATTATCTTTACAAATTATACCTTCAAACTGATCAGATCTTTCTATGAGCTGATTATGAATTTTCAGGCATGAGGAATCATTTCCATTATCTATGAAATTATAAGATTCAATCTTAGATTGTAGGTTGTTCTAAAAATTTTCACCAAGAAGACTCTTTAAAGAAAGATCATCAATATCATTTTCACCCATTTCATCAAAAGTGAAAGATTGAAATTCTAGTAGCAAGTTGTCTAATTTTTCACAAATAGGAGCTTCTAAAATGAGATGACTATCAACACTTTCAAAACTGAAACTTTCTAAAGCTAGACAAGAGAAAGATTTAGAGGCACCTTCACTAAAATTAGCATTACCTATAAGGTTTTCTACTACATTATTTTCAAAGTGAAAGGTTATTCTTGGCATTCACATTCAAAGAGCCAATGTTCTCACAATCTCTCATGATACTTAAAGATTCATCTTCCAAAAAAGTATTACTAGAAATCATTTCAATGGAATTCTTAAGAAAAGAATGATTGCCATGATCTTCAACTAGAAAAATTTCTACATGAGGTGAAGAAAGATATTGAGGCAAGATTTTATCATTATTGCTTACCCTTTCTCCATTGCTGTCACATATATTATCATCCATTGAAACTGGATCAACATGAGGTTGGGGTAACTATGGCTATACTTCTTGGTCATTCATGACAAGGTGATTGAATTACATGGGTGAAATTGAGATAACTGAAGCTTCATCATCATCCACCTCCAAATGCTTCTTTAATCAAGCCACTTTCTCCTCAAGCTCTTGCAAGTCTTTCAACTTGTGAAATCTCATGTAGAGGCTTTTCCATAGTATCCAAGACAAGTCTTCATCTTCAAGGTTTATATTATTTTGCATACTCTGAGAAATACTTTCTTTAAAGTTGTCCACAAAATCATGTAATATTTTATCATTAATTTCATAAAGTTCTAGGAGACAAGGGTCTTGCCTCGATCTTCTCATGACTTTTGTATCCAACATGGTCTTCGTATAGAGTCACCAATCTCCTACCCATGGAGATAATCATAAAACTAAGGAAGAAAATCTTAGGCACTTAAATATTAACTTTAGGATCCCCAGTAGAGTTTCCAAAAATCTATTAGTGAATAGATTGTCCTCCGAAGAAATAAACATAAATTAACTCTAAATGCCTAGATAGGAAGATTGAATTTGCACTAACAACTGGATATGTTATCATTGGATTGAAAACCTTCATCTAAATTTTATAGGGTATAGCTCCCCATACAAGATTTAAAATGAATTAGATATGGATTCTTTTACCCAAAAAATACAAAAGGTTTACAAACATCTACTCATAAACACAAAATAGATGTGAAAACTAAATGACTGAAAAGAAAAGAACAACAAATAACACAAAGTCTATTCACCTAGATGTTGCATTATAAAGAGCACAAAATCAAGGAATGCATTTTCCATTCTCTTAAGAAAGTGAAGAAACAAGCTTTAAAGATACCTTGTAATCAAACATATACGAGAAATAGTGAATTAAAGCATATTATAGAGAAAACTAAAAGTGATACAAAGATCATGATTAGTGGAAAGAAAACTGTTCAAACTCTAGGTTTTGATATGTAATCATTTTTCAAATCTCCCTTCCCTAAAGCATAAAAGATAACAATGACCTTATTACAAATTTGCAATTAAAGTCACCATCTAAAGAAAACTAAAACTCCTTCTCCTGCATTACATTTTAAAACAAGATTTCCCACTTTTTCAACACATAGTTCAAAAAATAAAAGTGTTTCCCTCTCTTCCTTATAAGAGCTGGAATAAATTGAGAAAAAGCTTTCCCTTCTTGCTGTAGCACATAGTCGGTAGTCTTTGGGAAATAGTGGAACCCTTTTTTGCTAAATTTTTTTACAATAAATAAGTATGAATGAATGATATTTAGTTTTCATAACTAAATCTTGAAATAGAAACCTTTGCATGCCCATCAACAATCTTTATTACCTTTTACATTTACCCCTTTGAATTTTATCATATGAGATAATAGAAAAAACTGACTTTATCTTATGCCAATAGGTAGAAGCTTCCTCTATCCACATGTCCTGTGAGATTACTCACCATTACTTAAGAATGTTGCTTGTACAACTATGGAAATTGGCTTGAGTTCTTTCATATTGTTGAGAAGTTTCTCATTCTTCCCCCATCAGTTTACCTTTATTCATTTTTTATTATAACATAAATATTTTATAAACATTATAACTAATAGTTTAAAAATATCTTTTTATAATGTTTATAAACAGATTTGGACAAGTAGCATTTGTTGGTGACAGAGTGTTGATTTGATAGTGGTGTGAATAGTCACATGTATCCCATGAACTTGAAAATATTTTGAAGATCACTCTAGTGAGAATTTAGAAAATTAGTTTATGTCCAACATACCTGAAATTGAGCTCAATCCAATGGTTGAATTATGATTTATAACCCAAAAATATGACTATTTTACTGTGCTCTACATTTTTTGACTATTCAAGATAATTTTCATAGACTTGCACATAGTCATCCATATCTCACAAACTAAATATAATTTGGAAGATCACTCTATTCAAGATTTTTATGACCAAAGTACACCCAACATATTTCAATTTTAGGAAGATCCAATAGTGGACCTAAGAGTTATTGCTCTTGCACCAAGACTGATTTTCCTATCATCCACATTTATGACTATCATTGTTGATCTAATAGTGGTGTAAATAGTCATATGTATCTCATGCACCTGGGAAACTTTTAAAGATTTCTTTGGTCAGAAGCTAGAAAAGTAGGATTACTCATACATATCCAAAATTGAGCTTGATCCAACAATTGAATCATGAGATACAACCCATAAAACGTGACTCTTTTTCTATCATCAAAAAATTTGTGCCTACAAGTTATATTAAATGTTATCCATATCAAGATGAGGACATGACTCTTCCAAATGAACACATATGCCTTCAATGTCTGTTTCATCAAGAATATCATTGATCACCTTGTATGGTGTATGTCCATTCCTTGAATACATGATCTAATGAGACTTGTAATTTATATTTAACTTCCACCATGAAGTGTAGAATGTATTGGCTTTGTAGATAATGAAATGTAATATCTTTAAAAGTGTCACAAAGTTTTTGAATATCATTAGTTCATGTAGGTATCTCATCATTAAGACAACATTATCCCATAAACTACTTCTTCCCCCTGATGCTAGAGACCAAGCATTGTGATGCCTTCATATATACCTTCAAGCATTGATAGAAATGGAAATTCTAACTTTGGGGTGTTGTGGATTTTCAACTATTTAAATTATCCAAAATAATGAACTCAACACACTAAATTTGATTATTTAGGCTAAGTCTAGATCCCTGAACCTATCAAGCCCTCAAAATGAATTCCAAATCTCTAAAACTTTGAACTTGAACCATTGAATTTTGAACTTTTATGAATCAATGAATCTGCATTTATAGCCATGAATGTGAAATTTTTTTGAATTGATCTTGCAGGATGGACCATTTGAACCACTAAACCAGTTCAAACTACTTTGAACCTTGGTTCAAAGAGGTTCATAACCATAAATTAAAAAATTTAATATTCAGGTCCATATTGGGTACCAATACTTTCCTAATACTCTATTTCCATATAATTCTTTGTAGATCAATCATATCTTTTTTACACTGTCAAATTAGGTTCTATGCACTAACCTTTGTAACATAGACATATTGTAGTATGCACTAGAAACTGCACATAGACAGATAACTAATACATTGTTCTTAATAAAAAAAATCATAGTCTAGTTCTTTGTTAGTTTTTACAAACTTATTACCATGTTGTCATCAATGACAAGCATATTCATGAATACATCATATCAATGTTCTACAATGCTCCCCCATAGCATCAGCATTCCTCTAAGTTCTAAGAAAAACATCTAAGTTCCAAGAATACAAAATATACCTCTTCTACATCATCATTTTTTTTTTGTATATATTTATATTTCATAATTTAGTTAGCATAATCATTATTTTAATAATCTAAAGTAATATGATCAATGAATAGGCCATTGATTCTTAAGTTGACTAGAAACTAGGAATTGCTTGAGGGCAAGCAATTTGTAGAAGGGCAGACTTGTCATGAGCCCAAATTAAAAGGATATATGAATATTCAAATAACATATTATACAATGATAATAATTAAGAATAATAATATTATAATATAATTGATAATTAAATATTATTAATAAAGAAAGTAAAGACTCTATATGATGGGGACACAACCCAAGAACAAATTGGACACAATAGAAAGGGAAAATTATATTAACTGAGAAAATAAGCTATTACAAACAGTACAGAGAAAATAAACTTCAGAACATGCCCTAAGGGCTTACAATAGCATAAATCTGGAGATAATTTCTCCTTTCAATACCTCCTCTCAAGCTCCACTCCGAACTTCCTTTTACAATGCCAAAAATCTCCTTAAATAGACCCCGGAGGGTTAAGGACTAGGAGTACATTCTAGAAACTTCTAGTAGGCATCCACCGACAAAATAGAAGGTTCCAGAAGTTGCGTTAGAAGTCAGTGCAAATCTAGAAGAATCCAGAAATGGTAACTGAACTTTCGGGAGGCATAACTTTTGAACCGTAGCTCCGATTGATGAATCGCTTACATTTTTGGAAAGATCTCGAAGCGCTCTATAGCCATGTAGATAGATTCGCTCATCCCCCATTTTTTGACCCTTTTCGAGGTCATTTAATGCCCCAAACCTGACTTTGAAGCATTCTTAGGAGGTCTCCAAAACCCGAAAAACTATAATAACTTTCAAACCGTGGGGCCTATTGACCTGATTCTTTTTTTGGAATGCTCTAAATCATGATTACATTAATCTAGCCAATTCACACCTTCTAGTTTACCAAAATGATGGCCCAAATACATGCTCCTATTTTTTTGGGATTTTCAAACGCATTGATAGTGGAATTGTGAGAGTTGGAACCTTTATTTGACCCAAATGGGTATCCAAAAATGAAAACACATCAAATAGAAACTAAGCCCAAGTACATTTTTTGGGTGACACAAGATTGCCCTTATACCTCTAGATGCTCCTGCATCAGTATAGATATATAATATTATCATGTAAGTATACCATTATAATAGTATTCAATATCAATTATATATAAAATTATTTATCATATTGTGAGTGTCTTATATATATATATATATATATATATATATATATATATATATATATATATATATAGTCATGTTTTTTATCTAGAAAAGAAATGGCATTCAGGAAGTTTGATAATGTAAAATTAATATGTTATTTTACTTATAATATAAATAGATGATGAGTAAATTAAGTAAAAAAAATTATATATAACAAGATTACAATAAAGGTAAAAGTAATATTGATAATATTAAATCTAACAATGATTATCATAGTGAACCAACAAACCTTCCATCATTATTTATTAAGTGTGGCAACTTTTCCACCGCATCCTTTCATACAACATGGCATATTCAAATAGAAGTGTTGCAACTCACAAAGAGGGTAGATTAGATGTTTGGATAAATATATATATCTTCCATGTGCAACACTCAATAAGACCATAACAAGTTGCCATGGCAAGCAATTCATATTTCATATCAGGGTTGATGTCCTTAGAAGCATAATTGGTTTAAGATATATCAGAGAGAGAGAGCTTCTCTCATCAGAGAATCAGAGTGCATTGAAGATGTAACAGGGAAGACATTTGATTCTCAAATTTGAGTTTGGGGCATCCAGAAAAACTAGACATTGAAGGATAACATTATTAGAGAGACCAATTTTTAGCAAATCTAGAATAGATTAGAAGATCATTATCCATGAGGCTAAGATGAATTGTCCAATGGTGGAATAAGATTTAACAAAATATTTCATTGTTAGTGATTGAAGACTAAAGATGATATGTGAGCAAACAGGTTTATCACTCGATGAGAAATGATAATATATTTACAAAGTTTCTTCAACATATTAAAAAACCACTACCTATATTGAAGAGAGTCATTGCCTATATGATATACAAAGAGTTTGGGTGTGCATTATATTAAACAATTATTTTGGAGTGCAAGAGCAATGAATGAGAAGAGAAGAAATTGATTAAAGATCATGGCCGATACAAATGCAAAGTCTTGGGTAGAATTATGAAGGTCATGTGTACATATTATTCTTGCATTGGTCACTGTAAATAAAGGTACTGTAAGCTATGTGTTTGGAAGCAATTGGGCACTAATATTATTTGACATGAACAACCAACAACTACGGATATGTACTTGAGCTCTTACGATTTTATATATATATATATATATATATATATATATATATATATATATATATATATATATATATATATATGTACATATATGTATATGTATATATATATATATATATATGTACATATATGTATATGTATATATATATATATATATATATATATATATATATATGTACATATATGTATATGTATGTATATATATACACATATATATATACATATATATACATATGTATATATATCTATGTATATATATGTATATATATATGTGTATATATATACATATATATACATATATATACATATATGTATATATATATATATATGTGTATATATATACATATATATACATATATATACATATATGTACATATATATATATATATATCTATATATATATATATATATATATATATATATATATATATATATATATATATATATATATGTGTGTGTGTGTGTGTGTGTGTGCACACACACACACACACACATATATATATATATATATATTGATCTATCAATATATCGAAAACAAACTTGAGATTGAATATTACATAAAAATTGAATAGATATCAACACGAATTGAAAGATATGTTTAGAGGTAGTGATTAGGAGATATTCATCAAGAATACATATCATAGTCAGCAATAATACCTTTTTGAACATATTAATTACAAACATATATTGCAGTCCCAAAATTGATTTAACCTAGAGGTTCAGAATACACATTATCAGCAATTGCCATTGAAGAATAAATTTGAAAATCCATCATTAGCACCAAGAAATATTATCGATAAGAAATGAGAAGAAAATAAGAAATTTTCTCTAAATAGATCTATAATAGAAACCCATGGCAAATTGAGGAGCTTCTTTCTTAGTTTCAGTGGTGTGAGTGTTGAAGTTTAGCATCTGTCAAAGTAATTATCGAAAAATATGGAAAAAAGAATATAAACACAAAGAAATTCATAAATAAATGATGGACCCCCAAAAAGGGCTCATTACAAGTGGTATCAGAGCCTATTTCCTACCATCCTATAGAAAAATTTCAAGAGCTTAGTAGAAAGAACAATATTCAATAGTAGATTTAATAACAGATTGGTTGTGAGCATATATTAATAGGACAAGGATTATGAATCATCCGTATATATATCCTCGAGCTAGCAAGGAAATCTACTTGAAATAGAGAGTATTATGACATATCTAGTCAGCAGTAGACTTTAGATAGGTAGTGTCTATGTATCATGACACAACATGATAATTCATTATTGAACCTTAAGATGTGTTATGTTCCTAGTTGAAGTAGTTACCATCTTGAGGAGATTGGATTTTTTGCTAATATCTATGGTTTAATTGGTTTGGATCTTCTAATAGAACTAAGGTTCCAACAAAATAAGAACCTATATCCTATTGCTTGAACCTAATTCCTAAGACTATTATTAATTCGTACATATCTATCTATCGGCTTTAAGTTTTATATTGTTCCTAACTTCACATAAGTGATGCAGTCAAGACATATGGAAGAGATGGTTATTGAAGAAATTTCATGCATGATTAACATATGGTGATGGGGAAATTAGAGTTATTAATATAACCTCACCATGGATAGGAAGGATAATAAGAAACTCATATTATTTAATAAAATTCTTCAATGACATGAAGCTTTCCAAACAAGCCATGCTTAACTAGGAAGTTGAATTGATGGGATGGAGTTCTGTTGGTAATTTGGGTTTTGTGAAGAAAGGATTTCAGGAATAATGGCCATGGAAAATCCATTCCCATCACCTACTCATGCTAGTTCCATTAATATTTTTACCCTTGAATGCAACTCCACTTGCATACTTGCAACAGTTGATCTTCGAGGAATTTTATAGCCCAATAGCTTCACAAAGTACTATAAAGGGATTATTATGGTAGCCATCCTTGAGAGCATGTAGATTTAAAGAAAGGAAATAGTTAGGGTTGGAGGAGTTGTAAGAATTCCAATTGATTCTACTCTTCTATACTAAATTAAAGGTTAGAATCTCTAGTTCAAGATGTTAAGTTATAAATCTCTAGAAAGTAGCTAACCCACTTTTCTTGTTTTGGATAGAGAAGCTAAAAGCTTTGAGAATATACCATTCTATGAGTTCTCTTTTGTTGACTTAAAATGGATTTTTTTTTTCTTTGAGGTTATACTAGTCTATGTGTCACTTATTATGAGTACCTACAAGACACTAAAAAAACTTGTAGTCATAACTATGCTTTAAAATTTGAAGGACTATATGCTCAAGATATTTGTAGTCATAAGTATGATTTGAAGTTCAGTGGACCACAGGGTTGACATTCAGAATGGTTTTCATGGTCTATGTTTCCAAAATATGGATTGACAATTAAGATTTATGTTCTTTATGATAATACCAGTTTAAACTTGGAAGGATTGTCTAGTAAGTTCAGGTCCCCTGATTTGCTATTGAGATTATCATACAAACCCAAGTAAACTTTAGTTTACTATAGTTACACACTTCATTATTATTGTTTTGGCTAACAATTGTGAATAGCATAGATTTAACCATTTTTAATAAGCAACTATACTCTTGAGTAGATGACAAGTTGTTAATACTTAAGAATAACTGTGTTGATGTTGGATTTCATTTTTCTAAGTCTAATATTATAAGTCCTATTAGCTATCTACTTGATATCCTTGGGGATTTGTCCATGATATGTTGAGCATCCATTATAGGAGTGAGTGGGAAGTTTATCCTTGAGTTGTGATCAGTCATGGGTGATGTAAGAAGTTTATGTTCCCTTAGAGAGCTTAGAAGTGCAAGGGTTTTTGTAAGCCTTTAAGTCACAAATGAATAGATCTTCTCAAGTTGGAAAGTCATTATTCTTGTTAGATAACTCATTTCTAAGATCAAGAACCTTGAATAGAGTCTAGGTCAGTTAGCACCCTTGAGTTAGTATTGATGTGGAAGATTTTTTATATGAAATCCTAAATTGTAAGTGGGGAGAATATTTAGTATTATAAAATTATTATATCAAATTAAGTAGATACATGTATAATATATAAGGATCGTGATGACATTAGGAGTTCATATTATAATTATAGCACATAGGGGTATATTTCTCATCCACATTATGATCTCTTAAGATAGGGAGTTGGTGGAGGGAGAGGCAGAGTAATTTTGGGCACATGAAGGATATCCTCCAAGGAAACACTTGTAGCCTATTTCAAGCACCCTTTGCACTGTAAATCTACCATCTCAAGATGATCATAAAAAGGAGAGAGAAAGATTCCTATGCCAAATAATAATGTTCATTAGATTAACACTCATTTTCTCATCCACATTATGATCTCTTAAGATAGGGAGTTGGTTAAGGGAGAGGCAGAGTAAATTTGAGCACATGACGGATATCCTCTAGGGAACTGCTTGTAGTTTGTTTCATGCACCCTTTGCAATGTAAATCTACCATCTCAAGATGATCATAATAAGTAGAGAGAAAGATCCCTATTCCAAATGATTATGTTCATTAGATTAACCCATATTTTCTCATCCATATTAGAAAATCTTAAGATAGGGAGTTGGTGGAGGGAGAGGCAGAGTAAATTTGGGCACATGATGGATATCCTTCAGGGAACTTCTTGTAGTCAATTTCACGCGCTCTTTGCACTATAAATCTACCATCGCAAGATTATCATAATAAAGAGAGAGAAAGTGTCTGTATACTATAAGAAGAAATCTTCCAAATGATTAGGTTCATTAGGTTAACACTCATCTTCTTATCCACATTAAGACATCTTAAGGTAGGGAGTTGGTGGAGGGAGAGGTGGAGTAATTTTAGGCACATGACGGATATCCTCCAAGGAACCGCTTGTAGCCTATTTCATGTGCCCTTTGCACTGTAAATCTACCATCTCAAGATGATCGTAATAAGGAAAGAGAAAGATTCCTTCCAAAGGATTATGTAAATGATAAAAGGAATCACCACAAAACTCTTTTTTTCTTTAGAGCTATTATATGCTGATAATTATTTGTGTTGCAGGTCCATGATCAAAAGGTGTATTAGGAAAGTATATGTTATAAATAATTCCCTTTACTCTACTTCATTGTAAAAATTAAATTATAGAGAATCAAAAAAAAATGTATGATGTCCTTTCATCGTGTATGCTTTGTGTTTTCATGCACGTATGTGTCTACTTCATGCTTGCTTTATGTCTTCTTGCATTAATGTGTCTACTTCGTGTCTACTTTGTGTCTTCATGCATTAATGTCCAAATATTGTATAGATTTGTATTTCATAATTTTGTTAACATAATCATTATTTTAATAATCTAAACTAAAATGATCAAGGAATAGGCTATTGATTCTGAAGTTGAGTGGAAATTAGGAATTGCTTGAGGGAAAGCAATTTGTGGAAGGGAAAACTTGTCATTAGCACAAATTAAAAGGATATATGAATATTCAAATAACATATTATAAAATGATAATAATTAAGAATAATAATATTATAATCTATTATAATAGTGATATATTTGACAATATAAAATAAAATAATATATAAGCTTATAGCATAATTGTAATGTAAAATATTATATTATAATTATAATACTAATGAGTTAAATAAATTAAATTAAAAATAAATAATTTGATTATAAATGATAACAACTACCAATAATAATTTTATAATGTACCTACGTGGGATAATATTATAATATAATTGAGAATTAAATATTATTAATAAAAAAAAGTAAAGAGTCTATAGATATATAATATTATCATGTAAGTATGTGAGTGTCTAACATATATATATATATATATACAAGTTTTCTATCTAAAAAAGAAATGGGATTCAGGAAGTTTGATAATGTAAAATTAACTATGTTATTTTAATTACAATATAAATAGATGATGAGTAAATGAAGAAAATGAAATTATATATAACAAGATTACAATAAAGGTAAAAATAATATCGATAATACTAAATCTAACAATGATTATCACAGTGAACCAACAAACCTTCCATCATCATTTATTAAGGGTGGCGACTTTTCCACTACATCCTTTCATGCAAGATGGCATTTACAAATACAAGTGTTGTAGATCACAAAGAGGGCAGATTAGATATTTGGATAAATATATATATCTTCTGTGTTAAACACTCAATAAGACCATAACAAGTTTCCCTAGCAAGAAATTCATATTTCATATCAGGGTCGACATCCTTAGAAACATAATTGGTTTAAGATATATCAGAGAGAGAGCTTCTCTCATCAGAGAATCAGAGTGCATTGAAGATGTGACAAGGAAGACATTTGGTTCTTGAATTTGAGTTTGGGGCATTGAGCAAAAATATACATTTAAGGATAATGTTATTAGAGAGACCCATTTTTAGCAAATCCAGAATAGATTAGAAGATCATTATCCATTAGGCTGAGATGAATTGTCCAATGGTGGAATAAGATTTAACAAAATATTTCATTGTCTGTGATTGATGACTGAAGATGATATATGAGCAAACAAGTTTATTACTAGATGAGAAATGATAATATATTTAGAAAAATTCTCCAACATATTAAATAGCCACTACCTATATTAAAGAGAGTCACTGCCTATATGATATACAAAGAGTTTGGGTGTGCATTATATTAAACAATTATTTTGGAGTGCAAGAGCAATGAATGAGAAGAGAAGAAAGTGATTAAAGATCATGGCTGATACAAATGCAACGTCTTGGGTAGAATTATGAAGGTCATGTGTGCATATTATTGTTGCATTGGTCACTACAAATTATTGTGGTGTCCACAACACATGCCCCATTCATTACTAGGAATGGGGACCCCCTACTTTTCTCAACTCCCAGACTCACAGTTCAAGAGTCAAGAGAAGAAAGTTTTGCTAGAGTTAGAATTTTAGAGTCAAAATTCGAAAAAATTACAAAAAAAAAAATTATAAAATTCAAAAAAACACAAAAACATAGGAAAAAAAATTCAAAAAATCAAAAAATTGCCGCACACATGAATAGGTGCCACGTGTGCCAAAAAATCATTGTGTGCCAGAAGGTGTTGCACATGCTTCAAATGTGCATGTGCATGCCAAAAAGTGCCATGCACATGAAAAGGCACTATGCACACCAAAAAGCATCATGTGCATGCCAAAATGCACCATGCGTGTGCCAAATTGCATCATGCGCTTGCTTCATATGTGTTGCGCATGCTTTATTCGTGCTATGTACGCATGCCAAATGCCACATGTGCTTCATTCGTACTGCGTACATGCATCAAATGCGTTGTGCACACCACAATGCACCACACAACTACTTTTTAGCATTTTTTATTCTGGTGTCCTTAGGGTGTGTCCTAAATTAAGTTTTTTTTTATCACTATAGAGTAGTATTTGCTTCTTTTTGTAGGTAAAAAAGGTATCCTCAACTTGTCGAGGTCATAACTTTTGACTCGGAGGTCAGAATTTAGAATCATTTACACTGTTGGAAAGAAGAATTGAAGATCTCATTTCAATCCCTAAAATAGTGACCTTCGACTACCTAATTTTAGGGACCAATGAAGGTCTCAACTTGAAATTTTGAGTAGAAGACCTTCAAAAGAAGCCATTTAAAAATGCCTAGAAAAATTTGCAAAAAAATACGAAAATTTTTCAAACATTTATTCATTTTGGATAATCTGGATCACTTGGTTCCTCACTAGGAAGGATAGGGCAGTTGGAGAGAAGACAAAGGTCAAAGATATAGAAGTTTGACACATGAAATAGAATAGGTTCCTCATCTTATGGAGCTATTAATGAAAAGATTCAATGTAGGTGCCTTGGGATTTTAGATTGAAGAAGCATAAGGAGTTCAAGTTTATGAAAGTGATTGGCTATAAAGAGGGTATAAATCATCAAAAAAAGGCAAAGTGTGTACACAAAAAATGATCTAAAACCACATTTGAGCAAAAATCAGAAACCGTTTTCAAAATTGAGAACTTTGATTTTTTGGTATATTGAGCTTCCTAGGTGTGTAGGTTCGCAGGTCCACAGGTCCACAGCTTCACATTTTCATGCAGCTTCGTAGGTCTATAGCTTTGTGTTTTCATGTAGGTTCATAGGTCTATAGGTATGCAGGTTTGTAGCTTTGTAATTTAGAGGTGCACCAACAGTTAACTTTCAGTTTCAAAAATAGCACTTTCCATGCATTGGGAGCGCATTTTGATGGCAATTTAACTCTAACACACACCTAGTGAAGGACTAGCTTCTATTTCTTGTGTCTCCATGCACTTCCACTTTGACTGATAGCTACCTCCTACTTTATCTCTCATGCTTTCTTTTTTTTGACATGTAAAGGGCTCATGCATCCAATTAATCAATAAAATATGGATGGAGTCCCTCTAAGGACCTGTTAGATTGTTAGTTTGTATATATTTAGTTTTTTTTAATGTTTTAAAAGAATTTTATTGGATGAGGATATCTCTTGCTCTCAACACAAATTGAGGAGACGATTTCTTATAAATACCCCATTGTAAAATGTAAAAAGGGGCCGCCATTATTATGCAATAAAATTATGCTTTTGGTGCTAGCATTCAGAGTGTAATTATTCTTCCTTGAATGTGTCATTTTTTTGTGGATTTTATTCATGAGATTGTGATTGAGCCAAAGGTTTATTTTATTGTTTCTAGTTGTGCAATCTTTTAGTTCCTATGTTTGCTCAGATATATGAATTCTGTTGACATAAGGAGCTTGAGAAGAGATCACCTGATTGTATCTACATAGCTTTTTGTCTCGCATGAGTGTACTTTCCATGGCCTTGCAATTTGATGAAGAGTGAAACATCATTTGACTTGTTAAAGATTCTCACCGATGATTGCATCAGTGGATTCTAGGAAGCGTTGCTCCTATTTTCATTGGTTTCCTACCGATTTCTTCGAAGGTTTAACTCGTAGCATGTTGTGTTCTATAGCTTATGTCTATTTTGGAATTTCAATTTCAAGTCATTTGATTTCTTGTTATTTTCTTTTAATTTTGTTATTTTCTTTCCTAACCTCATTTTAGAATAGGAATGCATTTTAGTTGCATTGGTAGTTCCATGCATTGTAAAAAAAAATATATAAAAATATTGTTCTTTTGGTGTGATATTTTGAGACAACCAACAGATTCATTTCAATTCTGAGATAAAAGAGTTTTTAGAACCAGAAAAGGCCTCCTTGTGAACACTCACATTTTATCTTCTACTGAGAAAATTTTGGTACGTTGCAAGATAAATACTAAACCTTGGAGCGGATCCTTAAAAAGATTTTATTTTCAAGAGAGGAATTACACAATGGATTCTTGTCATTGACCTCGTGCAAAATGAATGTCCAATGCAAATAAAGGCACTGTAAGCTATGATTTTTGAAGAAATTGGGTGCTAATATTATTTGACATGAACAACTAGCAACTATTTATAGGTACTCGAGCTCTTACGATTTTATATATATATATATAGATCCTTCAATATATCCAAAACAGACTTGAGATCGAATATTACATAAACATTGAATAGATATCAACTCAAATTGAAATATATGTTTAGAGGTAGTGATTAGGAGATATTCATCAAGAATACATATTATATTTAGTAATAATACCTTTCTGAACATATCAAGTACAAATATATATTGCAGTCCCAAAATTGATTTAACCTGTAGGTTTAGAATACACATTATCAGCAATTGCCATTGAAGAATAAATTTGAAAATCGATCATCAGAACCAAGAAAGATTATCGATAAGAAAGGAGAAGCAAATAAGAAATTTTCTCTAAACAGGTCTGTAACAGGAACCCATGGAAAATTGAGTAGCTTCTTGCTTAGTTTCAATGGTGTGAGTGTTGAAAATTTAGCATCTATCAAAGTAATTATTAGAAAATATGGCAAAAAGAATATAAACAAAAAGAAATTCATAAATAAATGATGGACCCCCAAAAAAGATTCATTACAAAGAGTCATTTTTTGACTCTATTCATCATGGATACTCCCCCATTGAGGGAGCATCATCATTCAGTCTAGTATAACAATTGTGCTTTGTTCTCTGGACAGATGCACTTTTGCATCTTCTATTCTAAATTAGGTAGGGGCATAACCCCAAACATACCTCTTAGGTACTCAAATGTATCCTTTGGTAAGACCTTTGTGAAAATATCTACAATTTTTTCCTTAGTGTTAATATACTCCAATTTGATTTCTTTCTTTGCAACTTTCTCTCTCAACACATGATACTTTATAGAGATGTGGTTAGTCTTAGAATGAAAAACAAGATTCTTATACATACTTATTATTCTTTTGTTATCATAGAAAATGATAAGATGTTCTATGAATGTAATTCCAATATCTTTCTTCATCTACTTCATCCATATAACTTGATTACAATTGTTTGTTGCTGCAACATATTCTGTCTCTACAGTACTTTGTAAAGTGCAATCTTGTTTCTTGTTGAGCGAACAAACTAGTCTTCCATAAAGAAAGAATGCTCCTCCATAGGTGCTTTTTTCTATCATCCATATCTCCAACCCAATCAGCATTAGTATAAGTGCAATGAGTAAAATCATTACTTTTGTCATGTCAAATGCCATAATGAAATGTTCCTTTTAGATATCTGAATATCCTTTTTATTGATGCATGGTGATATTCTTTAGGATCAACTTGAAATCTTGCCACAATTCTAATTGCATTACCTATATCTAGATACTAAAAAACTCCAATCATAGATCTATACTTCTTTTGTTTAATTGTAGTTGTCTCGTCCTTGCTTGATAACTTGTGACTAGTTACCATAGGAGTTCAAATTGGTTTGCAATTTTCTAGTCCAAATAATTTTAGAAAATCTTTCAAATAATTGGTCTAAGAAATAAAGATACCTTCTTTGTTTTGAACAATTTTCAATCCTAAGAAAAATTTCATTACTCCTATCATAGTCATCTCAAATTCATTCTTCATATCTTCTGAGAATTTGTTACTGGCTTCATCGTTTCCTCCAAAAATGATATCATCAACAAATACAATGATTATCAACAAATGATTTTCTATTTCTTTCAACTACAAGTTATTGTCTATTGTTCCTTTAGCAAATCCAAGCTTTGCTAAGTATTTATCTAACCTTTCATACCAAGTTCTAGGTGCTTGCTTTAATCCATAAAAGGAATTTTTTAATCTGTAAACCATATCCTTCTCTTCTGCCAAAGGAAACCTTTTGGCTGCCTAATATAAACTTCTTCTTCAAGTTCTCCATTCAAAAATGCTGACTTAATATCCATCTGATATATCTTGAAGTTTTTATTTGGTCCATATGCAAAGAACATATTGACCAATTCCATTCTTGCTACAGGTTCATATGTTTTCTCATAGTATATTCCTTCTTGTTGAGAGTAGCCTTTATATACTAGTCTTTCTTTGTTTCTTCTTACTTCTCCTTTTTCATTCATCTTTCTTTTGAATACCCACTTTGTGCTAATTACATTCTTGTTCTTAGGTATCAGAACTAATTCCCATGTGTCATTCTTTATAACTTGTTGAAGTTCTTCCTCCATTTCTTTCATCCAATGGTCACCCTTAATTGCTTCATCTACACTCTTTGGTTCTACTTGAGATATTAGGCATTTTTCTTCATTGATTATTCCTTTTTCTTTACTTCTTATTATCTGATCAGCAGGATGATTTTTTATCATACTCGTATTTGAGGTAGGGGATGCGACTTCAACTCTTATTTCTGGTATTGCATTTTGTTCTTCTCTTATTTCTCTAGTTTGCACATTATTCTAGAAGTCATTTTTAGTCATGACTTCCATATTTTCATGATTAGACTCTAGATCAACAATAGTTACCAAAGCTATCTCTTTTACTACTTCCTTTTTCTTAATCTTATCACAATCACTCAAGAATGTTGGAATTAAAGATAGAGTAACTGAGAGAGGGGGGGGGGGGGGGGGGGGGTGAATCAGTTACTCACAAAAATTAATCCACAAATCCCTTAGATGTCTTAATGAACTAGTTACTAATGATACTTGGTAAACAAAAGCTGCAACTCGATAAATTAAGCTATTACTTATCTTTAACCATTCATACATGTAACTAAAAATAAAATAAACACAAGAGACACCAGATTTAACATGGAAACCCAATATGGGAAAAACCACCAAGTATCTAGTCACCAATTTTCACACTTCTGAAGTGAGCCCTCTTAGGAGCCAACCCTATTAAAGGTTACAATACACACTGTTAGGTGTGACCTTGTTAGAGGATTTAGTCAACCTGTTAAGAGTGGCCTTGCTAGAGGTTTTTTGAACAATTCAACTGAACTGTCACCTTGTTAGAGGATTTACAAATGGCTATTAAACCAACTATGTTAAGAGATTTGAAATCACTGCCACAATGGTTAGAAAGTAACAATGAATTGACCTTAACAAGATGCAACTAAATTTGCTGGATACAGGTCTCTATTCTGCATCATTAGATCCTCCTTGATCAAATATGACTTTGTTGCTCCTTAATGATCTCTGATTATTTTTCAAAATTTGCTTCCACAATAATCAGTCTTCATATCACATTAACTTCTCATATCTCCATACCATGCTTTGAATTCACAACTTGACTTCTTACTTATACGATTTAGGTTATCAAGTCGGCCCTTTTACATGTTATATTTAGCAATAAACCATTCATCAGGACCAGCTCCATATGTTATTCTTAAACAAATAAATGTCATTTACTGGCTGACCTTGCTCGATAAATATTGCTTCCAGGAATTTCCAGAGTTAACCCTCATGACTTGGTTAACATTACAATATCTTAAAATCCTTTGGCTACCAAGTTTACTCGGTAAGAACTACTTTTACCAAATTACCTTTGATGATCGAGTGAACTCTGTAAGAACTATTTCTATCATATTTTCTTCGATTACCGAGTGAGCTCAGTAAGAACTAAATTTCTTTGATTACCTTGAAGGCTTGATAACCAACTGTCTATTCGGTAGACATTGCAAGGTATCTTTACTAACCTTTTTGGGCTCGGTAGACACTGTCCATTGCCTTGCTAACCTTCTGAGCTCGGTAGACACTGTTTAGTGACTTGCTTACTTTCTGAGTTTGATAGACACCCTCTATTTCCTTGCTGACCTTTTGAGCTTAGTAGACACTATCTAATGACTAATATGACATTTGTGTGACATCAAAGACAACGCACAATTGAACAATTGTATCCAACAAAGAATTCTTCATCTTTATTAGAAGGAAAACTCTTTCTATTTTTTCTCAAACTCTTAGGACATTTACTTGAAAAATGACCAAACTCTTTACATGTCCAATAAACAAGAAACTTCATACCTTCAAGTTCTCTCCTTATAAACAGATCAATGTCTTCTTTTATCATTTTATCATCTTTAGTTCTACATCTATCTTTTCTTGTGCGAGTATTTATTTGTATGTAGTAGAAGGATTATGGATCTATAAACTCAATATTCTGTTCTTTACACAAATATGATAACTCACTAAGAATTTCCATAACTTGTGTGTCGAATTCTCTTTTTGTCATATGCAAGACTTTCTTCATTGAATATGTTTAGTTGAAATACATTACCTTTGCTTCTTATGCTAGTACCAAGTAATTTTCCTTCCTTTGCTTTGATGATATGTATGTTTCATTACAAAACTATAACTGATAACCCTTGTCCATAAGCTATCCAACACTTAACAAGTTATGTTTTAGTCCATCAACAAAGTAAACATCATCAGTATTTGTTTTACCATCAAGTGTGATAGATCCAATTCTTGTAATGTGAGAGGTTGCATTGTTCCCTACTCTGATGATCCATCCATCATGGCTTCTAAATTTGAAAAATTTCTCATATCACTAATCATGTGATGTGAACAACCACTATCAATGATCCAATATTTCCTTTTAACTTGTGAAATCAACACACTTTCTTCTATAATATCCTTGTCAAGATCATCCTCCTTTATATGTGTGAATCCCAATTCATCTTCACTTTTACTTTGATTAGATTATTTTTGTTCTTCTTCTTCTTCATTAGCATATAAACAATTTCTAGGTCTTCTAGGTTTGAATATTTCCTTATACTTCCTTTCTCTTTTAGGAAACTTAGATGCATAATGACCATATTCATTGCATGTCCAACACTTAAAGATATTCTTACCATCTTTTTCTCTTTCCACAAGAAGAACCACTCTTTCCTTGATCTTTTGCTCAACAAAATTGCTACTACTAGCAATGTCTCCTTGCACTTTTGTGTTCATTGCTTGACTAGGTTTAATATTTAATGCACTAAATGTTATCTCAACTTTTTCTAATTCTCTAGATTGTTTCAGATCAAATTTTTTAGTTCCCAATCTAACAAGCAACGTTTCTTTGGTAAAATTATTAGCATAGGGTATCATCAATTGAATTATCTATGTTATTATCTTGAAAGGTAGTTGTGATGTGAATATGAAGATTTAACTATGTGATTTTGAGTCAAACTCGATGACCCATGTTTTATGAGTGGTGATTCAACATGAATCCATCTCTCATGAGAATAAATGGAACACTTAGCACTCATTGGATATAGGTGATGCTCACAGGAGTGAAGCACCGAGACTTCCCGGGAGGTCACCCATCCCAGTACTACTCTAGCCTAAGCGCGCTTAACTCACTTTCAGGTAGAGCTGACAATATTTCTTCTCTTTCCCTTATGTTGCATACAAATACTTCTCTTTGTTCCTCAGTACAAGTTTCAATATTGTCTTCTTCTGCAATATTCTTAGATGCCTTGTTTACAAGCTAATATCCTGGAGCCATGCACAAAAGATGAGTCTTCATCTTATCCTTCCAGTTGTCATAATTGGTGCCATCAAATCTTAGACTTTCCTTTCTGAACATGTTCACCATGGATCTCCCAAAGTTGTTAAAAATTTTATTTAAGGACTTGAAGCTTTGATACCTATTTTTAGAAATGATAGTCCACCAAGATAACTAAGAGGGGGGTGAATAAATTAATCTACAATTAAATAATTTATCCTCTTTAAACAAAATTAACCATTAACTCAAAGTAAACAACAACCATAAATATGCATATAAATAATTACACTAGATATGTTGACTAGGGAAACCCTTGATTAGAGGGAAAACCCTGATGGGAATGATGGCAAAAAGATGATGTACTAATATAAATGTTCCTTGTTAGACGATGGACCATATTAGGAGTCTATTACAATATTTAGTACAAAGGGTCCCTATTAGGAGACTTTGAATCCCTGTTAGGATATTCCAACCCTATTAGGAGTTGTACCAACACTATTGGGAGTTGTGGAAGATAGTTGAACCCATTGTCGAAATAGCTTCAGGATCAGATCAATGAATGGACTATCTAATTGACCTTAGTACTATTCCTTTTAGAATAATAGATGTGAAACAAGCTTTTACTTCTTACTCTATCTAGTATGTCAGACTTCTTCTCCTTCAGACCATGCAATCAAATCTAGAACTATGCACTTAGTAACAATAACCATGAAGGTCACTTATACGCATTAGAAAGTCACTTTTCTTTGTTTCTCAATAATTCACAAGTCTTATCTACTCTCCATATGTTAAACACAGAAAACATCTTTCCTTTATACCATGCTAAATAATAAATCCTTGAGTTAGCTTCCCACTTAATTATAATATGTTAGTTAAATGAATACACATTTAATTAATGATGTTGTCTCATAGTTATCAAAAAACTATCACATGTGCAACTTCCATGTAAGAAGCAGACCATAGGGGTGTTTTTCTAGTCGGCTCCTTAGGATTTTTCCCTAGTCGGCTAATAAAGAGGTTTTTTTTAAAAAGAAATTTGTATATAAATATGAGTTTCATTTTTTACAATTTTCATTTATGTGAAATCAAGTTATTGGCTTTTGAATTGGGTAGAAAGAAATATTTGACAAACTTCAACCTATTTTCGAATTTTGGAGGAAGAATTTACGACATGGGCAATAAAGATAAAAGAGCAAGTAAATATGCACGAAGAAGAACTAAGGAACAAGAAGATGAAAATCGTCAAAAAACGCTAGCAAGATACTATCTTAGATTAGTTACACATGCACAATCTTTTTTCCAATGTATTTAATTAGTTTATTTAGTTAGGATTAGGGTCTAAATCCAATTAGGAATATCATATTTATCGCAAATTAGCATTACTATATTAACTTAATATTAAGAGTTTATTTGAAATTATGTTCATATTTAGGCCATTAGGGTTTATCCAATTATGTCCATATTAGTCCTTAGGGTGAATATTACATTACGAATAAATTTAAATTATGAATTTATTTAGCATGGGAATTACCTTGTTTATTCAATTATGTTAATAATTTATAGTCCATTAAGGTTTATTAGATTATTATTAAAATTAAATAAATGAATTTATTTAGGACGTAGTAAACTAGGACAACCTATTGACATTGGAGAAGGTTCATCCCAAGTTCAAACAGGTACATGTGCATCTCTTGCAAGTATATAATATAGATCTTTCTAGAATTCTAGGTCTCTATCAAACTTTATATCTTTAATTTTTAAATTTAGTGAGCGATATTTCCCCTTATAAACTTACTTGATTTTATTTGTTATATCGTGCACGTGCAATTCTAGTAGATGATGAAAATGTTGGACATGAGGAAATTGAAGATGAAGCAATGGATATTGAAGAAGGACCATCTGAAGGTTAGATAATTTAATCAAGTACATAATATTTCACTCTTGAGTTAAACATGTATATATGTATACATATATGTCCCTTAAAGAGATTGTATCTTAAGACTTTGTTTCATTTTTTCTTGTGCAGCCCGAGATCAAACAACAAATGAGAATGTTAATTTAGCTCAAAGATTGAAGAGAAAAATTAATCATAGAAACATAGATCATTTAATTGAAATGGATGTGGAAACATTGAGAGAATATGCTAATCAACCTACACATACTACGAAGAGGAAATTGAATAAAAAGTCTAAAGACATAATTGCACAATTTGAGAATCTATCAACAGTGGAGAAAACTCAACTATTATCAATTTCACTTCTCAAAGATGAATTAAAAGAGCCATTAAGACTATTGGGTATAGATACAAGTATAAAAAAGATGAGGACTTTTAAACTAGAAAAAGATAATGTTGAAAGTGTTAACGAAGGGTTACATTCCATTGGGAAAAAAACTAGATCTGTAGATAAATCCATTGCACGAAGAGTGATACTAACATCTATTTTAAATAAGAAAACATCCCAAAATAGACAGATCTCTTCATTATCATCTCATTTTGGGTATAGTCGAAAGACAGTACTACATTATCTAAAAAGGAGAAACAATTTGAATGATAGTACATTAGAAGGTAATTGGGCACTAATGTGTAGAGCTCCTCGATCTGACATGATTGGGGAAACAGTTAAGAACTTAGTTATTCAATTTTGGATTAATAATACTCGTCCTTCACCAAAGAGAAGTTATATCATCAAGTGGAGGATTGGGCCTAAGGAATATATTCAACACGCAAAACATTGGTTGGATGTCACTCAACATGAATTGTATCTCTCATTTTGTAATTTAAATCCTAACATAAAGATTGGACAAACAATGTTTGAAAGATTGAAGCCCTATTTTGTGAAGATAAATAAATCTTTTGAAACATGTTGTTGTCGATATCATGTTTAATTTGATCTATACTATGAAGGGTTTTGAAAGATGATAGAAGAAAGTGGTGAAACTTCTCAAAATACTTTTCCTAAATGATCGAGTCAATTCATAACATCAATCTTATGTGACAAACCAAATGATTGTGTCCGTGAAATAGATTGCATAAGAGGAACTTGTGAAACATGTGGTAACTTGACTAAATTTCCTTTGAGAGAAGAAGATACTAATACGACAAGGATGGTAAAATGTAAGAGATATAAGTACATAAAGTCATAAACAAAAGCTGAAAAAGAATCAACAAGGTTAGAATATGTAGAGGATAAGATATCGGCTGGAGAATTTATGTCAAATTTTCGTAAATTGATTCAACCATATATACGCCATGTATTTTTTGCTAAGTGGCAAGCAGAACAATTTCAAACACTAAGAGAAACTTTCCCACTTGGAACAATTCTATCTGTTGTTGACTTTGCAGAGAATTACTCTTTCATATCTCAAAAACAACTTCAAGCAAAATACTACTATACAGAGCAGGTTACTATTATGGTTCAAGTGTCTTATCGACATGCACAAATTGATCTGGATGGTGTGGAAAGTAAAAATCAAGCACGAGTCATTAAAAAAGAGTATCACTTTTATATTAGTGATGACAAAGAACATGAAACACATTTTGTGGAACATTGTTTTAAGACATTTTTTGAATATTTGAAAAAAAAAAACATTAAAATAGAAAAACATTTGGTATGGTCAGATGGATGTGCAGCACAATTTAAATCAGCTAGACCATTTTATGCATTATGTGGATATCATTGATACCTTAATATACCACACATTTGGAGTTTTTTTGAGAGTGGACATGGAAAGGGTGAGCATGATGGTGCAAGAGCTTGTATCAAACCTGCTTTAAGAAAATATCAAATGGACTATAAAGGATATCACATTAATAATGCTCATGATGTGGTTGAGTGGTGCAAAACACATTTTTCGGTGCCAACAAATATAGATAACACATCATCAGAAGCGGATCGAGTCATACCATTTAGAGTGTTTTGGGAGGTATCAAGTATATATAAATTAATTTGTTCATATTTTTAAATTGAATCTTAAATTTATATTTAATATGTTACCTTAGATGATCTCTAACTAAATTATGTACCTTGTGTACACATTCAGTTGTTGATAGAAGATCAATGCATGCATGCAAGAGGGTAGAGAAGACACGATCTTTGCATTTAGTCATGAGTACAAATAGTAATGTGTGGTCATTGTATACAACAGAATACTCATGTTTTTGTCCTAATTGTATTGATGAAGACTATGGTGGTTGCATTAATCAAGAACATGGATATGTGGGTGAATGGACTTTGGTGCCTCTAGATGTTATTAATACGAATGAGTTTGAGGACGAAAGCTATGATGATATTCCATTGATTTCTAGTGATTATAACCATATTTCAGGATTGATCAGAGTTGGTATGTATGAACTATATATATACCTGGATCATGTACATGTATACATTTTTCATAATTTTGGTTAATTTTTATTATATATATGTACTTATGTAAATGACGTGTATCCAGAATTTTGACATATATAAGTTTGTGTAGGAAATGTTTTTACAGTCATAGCAGAATCGGAAAATGTAGAAGGTGCTAGCTATTATTTATTATGTTGCACCATGGAAAGAGAGAAGCTAACAAAGACTGAAATAAGTGATGAAATTGTTTTTCCCACAGGTTAGTATATAGTTGAATTATGTATATATGTATGTCAAGTATCTATATTTTTAATGAATTCAAATTCTTTGACTTAAATTCAAGATTGATGTATTTTTTAAATGTGTAAATGTGCAGGTTCTGTTGTTGTACAAGGAACATATTTGAAGCAAATAAAAGTACTTAAAAGTGGGATTCATTTCACCGCTTATCAACCTAATAATAAGGTATATCAATATAGTAACCATGTTATTGCCACTGGTCTAACTCTTCATCCAGTCAAAGGACCTGGAATACGTAAGTGGAGGCTCCATATTGATGATCATGAGAAAATATTAAATGTTATCCAAGAACGAGTTGATCCACTTGATATGAGATAGAAACAACTCCTAATTTGAAATGTAACTCAAGAACAATTTGAAATTTGGTTCAAACTATTTGAAATTTGGTTGAACAATCGTTTGATCAATTTGAAATTTTGTGGAATAACTAATTTTCTAAATTGAACTTTTACTCTTTCATTTTGAATTTTCTAAAGTAACTAATTATAGAAATTATGAACTTATATGTACATGTGTGTACACTAATTACCTAACATGTGCACCTTGAGGGAAAGAAATTCGAACACCACTTGTCTTAAGAGGATGAAATTAGGAGTTTGTAAAATTAATTATATTGAACTTTCTATTTCACTTAACTTGTTAATTTTTGGACACATGTACGCTTTCAATTTAACTAATTAGGACATGTGCTTTCAATTTCAGGACATGTGAGCTTTCAATTTAACTAATTACCTAACATGTGAGCTTTCAATTTTAGGACATGTGAGCTTTCAAGTTCAAATTGCGATTTGTTTAACTAAATTTTGAACATGTACATGTTTTAAGTTGGACTTGAATTAGAACATTGGGCTTAAGGGGATAAAATCCTAGGATACATGTGTGCACTTGAATTAAAATTTCACTATGATTAAAATTTGAAATGTAACTCAAGAACAATTTGAAATTTGGTGTCCAATAACTAATTCTCTAAATTGAACGTTTACTCTTTCATTTTTAACTCAATGCAAGAATTCATTTAACTTTCTATTATATTGAACTTTCTATTTCATTTAACTTGTCAATTTTAGAACACATGTACACTTTCAATTTAACTAATTAGGACATGTGCTTTCAATTTTAGGACATGTGAGCTTTCGATTTAACTAATTACTTGACATGTGAGCTTTCAAGTTCAAATTGCAATTTGTTTAAACTAAATTTTGAACATGTACATGTTTTAAGTTGGACTTGAATTTTACAATATTGGGCTTAAGGGGATAAAATTCTAGGATATGTGTACAAATAAAAGGGATGAGTTCTATAGATTTACTCGAGTTAGGAATTATGTACAACTAATTACCTGATACTTTAACATTTAATACATTTTCAATATATTACCAAACATTTAAATTACATGAACTATATATATATATATATATATATATATATATATCTCTGTGTGTGTGTGTGTGTGTGTGTGTGTGTGTATCTAAATTTAATCAATATATTAAACATGCACGTACATATCTAAATAAATTACTTACATATCTTAGATAGAAACAATTTATAATATACTAGTTCTAGATCTAGTATGTACATTAGATTCCACAACATAATGCAACATGTATCAATCATCTCGAGAACAAATAACAAAAACATGTATCTATCTAGAGATCTATCAGAAGATAATATCAAATATAAATATAGTGTGCACACATGTAGACATGTAAATCTAGGTACATCTATATCAAATCAAATATAAATATAACAATCATCATGTGTGTATATAAAGTGTCTATCTAACATATATGAATGTCTCTCTGGATGAAAGTCTACAACAAATCATCAAGATAAAAAAAACTATAGATCATCACGTGCAAGACTATCATCGCCACGCGTCCTCACAATGCGCTCTGAAGACTGACTAGTATCAAGGTGCTCACTAGGATGTGCTGACCCCTATATATAAATTCAAGAGAAAGTGATCTCAATACATACATACATTTAATCAAGAGAAAGTGATATTGAAATACATGTACATGTATTTAATCAAAACATAAATAAACATTACCTGTCCACTACTGACATCATCCAATGAGTCTCGACGACGTACACGATCTGGCATCAAAGCTGGAGTAAAAATAGGCATGTCCCCCTACATTGTACACGTTCACGGGCAACACATCAAATTAAAATTTCTCTACATGATTACATTTGAATCTACGTGCATGATATACATGTACATGTGCACACATCCACATGTCTAAAATAAATTAGTTTGAAATGATTAAAATTTTAACATGAACTTGAATTTTTTTTTACATGTGTAGATGGTGACATCTGATAATACTCGAACTGCCTAGCATCGATCGTGTCCACTAATGCATCCAGATTTTGTTGCGTCGCATCAAGCTCAATCTCTGCATCTACGTGGGCCCCATGGCTAGTGACTGGCACATGTCTTAATAATGACGAGCCAAGTGGACTATGTACATGAGATGGCATAGAAGTAGAATCATCACGTGTCAACAAGTCCATCCACCCTGTGGTTGACAAGCTTAAATCAACATCATCAAGGCCCACATTTGAACTCTGAGCCTGCACTGTAACACTGGTTGAAGGGTCTATGGTATGTATATGTCTCTGTGGAGCAAAAGAGTGGTCAGTAGATGGATCATCATGAGCACTACCACCATGACCACTACCTGATCAATGAGAGGAATATGGCTAAGGATGTGTCCTAGTACTACCATGGACACGACCTCGAACATCTGATATGGGTATGCCAAGATGCTCTGATACAAATCTATATGTATCTAATAAATCCTCAACCAAACCAATCATAGTATCTCATGCTAACACTCCAGTGAGACCCTCTAAGCTAGCCACTGAAGGGATGCCTGTTGCACTGTACAAGTCTCCTGAAGATGAAGCATATGATGATGATCTGGAACACCGACAAGACATCAAATACTGACCAACCTCATCACTCGAAATAGATCTAACAGATGCTGCAATCTCTCCAACTCCCTGAAGGACCCCACGTAACTGAGTGGTACACATGGCCTCATCAACTGATGGACCTAAAATAGGGGAAATAGCAGGTGCCCTCTATCTAAAAATTGATCTATGTGCTAGTGGGGGATGACCTGGCTGCCTATCAGCCAATCTACCATGCCCCTATCCTAAATGTCCTGGTAAATCTGTGTAGTTTACTGCCCTGCATAAGAGAACCTCTGCATAAAGCTGTCGGGCAAAATAGAGTGGAATTTGGTCGTTATTTGGATAACGACCATGGGAAGCAAGGAAGCGTGGGTATATCAATGCAGCCATCTGTGGATCTGTACACTTAAGGGGAGAACACCCCTTCACATAATTTTGTGAAAGATAATAAGGGAAACATTCCCTCTTCAGGACATCTTTAGGCACCAAGCCCTGCACCTCCTACAGTGAAAGACTAGAGGAGACCTCTCGTCTCTTACTGTCAAGGACAGCCTGTATAGTATGTGCAGAATATGGGGCAGCGCCATGAATCTCATCTCGAATAAATGTCAGGCTACATAAGATAGTCTGGCATGTACCACTATAAACACTGGAGCATGTGCCACTAGTCAGAGATTCCTGGAGTCTATGAATCTCCTAGTTAGTGCGATCATAGAGCTCCTGAGGTGGGATAGGTAGCTGATCACGGGGGACATGATGCTGCTCAGGGGGGATAGGCTGCTGCTCAGGGCCTGGGATAGGTTGCTCGGGCTCGGGTATAGGCTGCTGCTCAAGTCCCGGGATAGGCTGCTTGGGCTCGAGTATAGGCTGCTCGAGGGGGACAGGCTACTCGGAGGGGATAGAAGGTTGTTGATCAGCCATGTCAATGTATGTAGGTGTGTGTATAATGTGTAAACCTGAAAATTAAAATTAAAATGTATGACATTTAATAAACTTGAAATTTATATTAACATATATGTATGTACAATTTGAAAAAATTAAAAAACTTGTATCTAAATTGTTTTAATAAAATTAAACATGCACGTACATGTCTACATATATATAAAAGTCCTAAAACTTAAATTAACATATACCTTAAAAGAAAACTAAATTTTAAAACACATATGTTGTTATATATATAATGTTTGTAACTCAGGGACCTTTTAAGAACTACATGTGTGCAAGTTATATATCTATCTAAGTTAGATTGAATGTTCAAAGGTTTTAGACATATGTGTGCACATAAACTTGTCAGATGTAATTTAGGTCCACGAAGTTTAAATATGTGCATATATATGTATATATAGATATATGTGTATATACATGTACATGATATGTATATTTGCACATATAGATCTATCATGCACATGTGTATATATATATGCATATATGTGCATATATATATATATACACATGCACATGATATGTGCAAATATATATATCATGACACATATGCATATATAGATCTATTTGTGTACATATATATAACATTGATGTATCATTTTGAGACCTTGATATGAATGTTTAATTAGTTTTAGGATTAGGGTTCAATTTGGTTTGTACTATTTGATTAGGTTTACATACTTAGGTTTCAATTAGGACAAGAGTTAATAAATTGAATTAACATTTCAATTCAATCTTAGGGTAATGGTTCAATTTTGTTAATGGTTGGGGAAAGGATTTAAGGTTAAATTCAAGGTTTCTACTATTAACTTGGGATATATAATTACCTGTTTATGATCATGGTTTAATTCAATTTGGTTTATAAGTATAATATTAATTAGTTAAGGGCCATGGTTACCTTTCAATCTAGTTTGATATATTCAATTTGGTTTAAGGTTGACCTAGGCGTTAGTTTATTTTAGTGTTAAATATTAAGATATAATGCTAAATTATGATATCACTCATTTTTTGATATTTTGATATGATGGACATGTCATAAATGACATTTCTATATGATTCTTTTGATATGATATGCATGGATTATATATATATAATCTTATGATTTAGCCCGTAAATTATCATTTATAATATAAGGGTTTAGAAATTAAATTTTAAGATCTTGAGGTTAGGGTTAGGGTTTGGATAATTAAATTTTAGTTTTAGTTTTAGGGTTAGAGTTAGAATTATGGTTAGGGATATGATTTAGGATTGAGACTGTGATTAAAGGGTTAGGATCATGTGGTCGGAGGTCCCAAGTACCTAAGTAGAAATTATAGTCTAGATCAATTAGGGTTAGTAAGGTAGGCAAGTTAGCATTTAGGATTTAGGGTTATAGTTATGATTCTAGGGTTAGGGTACATTGGGTTTACATTTCTATTAGTACTATTTATAGGGTTAGGATATGGGTTGACATTGGTATTAGTATTATTTTAGGGTTATGGTTTGTACATCAGGGTTTAAATTTATGGAACTAGGATTATGATTAGGGCTTATAATTTAGAATAAGGGTTGGGGCTTATCATCTAGTATAAGGGAACTTACCATTTTAATTTATGATTAGGGTTAGAATAATGGTTTAGTACTTAAATTAGTTTATATCTAGCTAGCTTTTAAAATTAGAGTTTAGCATTTAAATTTAACAAATTTTAGGATCTTAGTGTACATACATCTTGATTCTAGGGTTTAGTATAATTTAGGTTCATGGTTTAACATTTATGATTATAGCTTATAGGTTTGTACATGATCATTGCTAGAAGTACATGGTTAGAGGGTTAGGGTATGGGTTTACATCATGTTGAACTAGAAGTATGATTCTGAGGGTTAGGATTTGTATTAGCAATAAAAAATTTGATTATGGTTTTAACACATAGTTTAAATAAATTTATATAATTAAAGTTAGGATCAAGTATTAATATGATTTACTATTTAATGTTGGGGTTTATCATTTAGACCTCTACGGTTCAAATTGAGATTTAGAAAAGTTTTATGGTTTCAAGTGTGCATCTAAGATTAGGGGTTATAATTTATGATTAAAGGGTTTTGCAGTTAGGATTATGACTAGGTTTAGTATAATATAGGGCTACTGTTTAGCATTAAGGAACTTAAGACTTAAAATTTAAGTTAAATATATTTAATCTTTACATGAACATTAGATTATATGATGTACATTTTTTTATGTAACTTGTATATTATTTAATCAAATTATGTTCTTATAATTAACTTTTATTAATTAAAGGTTGTAGCATGTATTCTTTAGGTCATACACATTCTAAGTTATATACATTCTTATGTATGTATATGTATGTTATATTCTTACCTAGATGCAAATTAATCTCTGACATTCTTATATATGTATTTAATTTAGGATCTAGACCCAAGTTAAGACATGTGATTGAATTATAATATAGTTAATTATATACTTAGATTATTTTTAAATTCAATTTACAAACTGACATTATAGTTAATTCTAAATGAGGCCTAGCCAAGGGATCCAAAGAACTAATCAAAAGTTTTACTAAGCAAACAATAACATACATACAATAATTTACAATTATAAAAAACATAAGAGATTGCAAATTCCTTAATGAGCACATTTACATTTCATTTTTAAATAATTATAAGGACTAAAAGTAAAATAAATAACACATTCACATGAAATAATATTAACTAGACTTCAGTTCAATCCATTTAAATAATTTATATACATTTGTTCCGAATGCCACTTGGCAAATTAATTCAGAATGCACAATCATCCACTGTACATGTCATAGGGTATGAAAGGCTGAAAGAATATACATTTATAAAATAGTTTACATCATCCATTTTCGATCCATGACACAAAGTACAACACAATTTAAGTAAAATCATTTTAAATAGTATTAGAAGTTTTTTGTTTGGATCCCTTGGCGAGTTTTTATGTGATTAAGTACTTAGTTATATATGTTTAGGGTTTTATTGTACATAACTATATGGTTAGGTCATGATTATAGTTTAAATAATGAATTTAGGTTGAGGTTATATGGTTTTAGGTCAAGGTTATATCGTTCTAGGTCAAGGTTATATGGTTCTAAGTCAAAATTATATTTATTTGTAAAATTACATGTAACTTAAACAATAAATTTACATCTAATCTAATCATTCAACATTGTAATAAATACATAAACTAAATACATTTCAAAACATCTAAAATAATAAATTTTTAAATAAACTTTAAATTAAAAGACAATATTATATACTTAGATCTAATATAGATGAAAATTATCTTTAAAAAAATATTATTTGTGCATTTAGAGATTCATAATAACATTAGAGGCTTAAGCATGAATAGTAAAATAAAATATACAAAGAAACATATATAAAAAACAATAAAATATACAAAAATATATATAAATTTTAACTAAAACAATAAAAAAAAGGAAAAAACAAATGTTTCATACCATTTTCAGACGGTTGATAAAGCGGATGCTAGTCTCTCTCCAACTTTTGATCGAAATAATGAGGAGAGAATTCGACTCGCCGCTATTTATGCTAGCAGGTTTCATAGTTTTGATCGAAACTTAAGTAAAGTTTCGATCAAAACTTTAAAACTACGGGGAAACCCGCTTTCCAAGTTTCGATCGAAACTATTCGGCGCGGTTAGTTTCAATCGACAGTTACTTTCTATCGAAAGTAATTAGTTTTGATCGAAACTTTGAAAAAGAGCTTCTATCGAAACTATACGGATAATTTTTTGGACCCGCGCTTGTTTGGAGGAATTTCTTCCTCTGAAAAAGTGTAACCCACTATTGTGGGTTCACCCATACATGCGCACTCTCTAACATCATAAATGCCCAATATACTATCTCTAGTTAACTATGCAACCTTTCACTACATTTGTGATAAACTACAGTAATCACACAATAGGATCTAATTTCCTAATGCTCTATTTCCATATGGTTGTTTATAGATCAATCATATATTCCATACATTGTCAAATTAGGTTATGCACACTAACTCTTGTAATAAAGACATACTATAGTATGTTCTAGAAACTACACACAGATACATAATTAATATATTGTTCTTAATACAATATATTAATTATATATATATATACATATATATATGTATATATATATGTATATATATCTATATATATATGTATGTATATATGTATATATATATGTATATATGTATATGTATATATGTATATATGTATATATGTATATATGTATATACAGACAAATATATATATATATGTCTGTATATATATATACATATATATACATGTATATATCTATATATACATATATATGTATAGATATATATTATAGATATATATCTATATATATACATATATACATATATATATACATATATATCTATATATATATACACACATATATGTATATATATATGTATATGTATATATATATATGTATATGTATATGTATATATTAATATGTATATATATATGTATATATATATGTATAGATATATATGTATATGTATATGTATATATTAATATGTATATATATATGTATAGATATATGTATATATATATGTATAGATATATATGTATAGATATATATGTATATATATATATGTATAGATATATATGTATATATATATATATATGTACATATATATACATATATATATGCATATATATATATACACACATATACATATATATCTATATATACATATATGTATTTGTACATATATATATAGATATATATAAATACATGCATATATATGTACACACACATTTATAGATATGTGCATATATATATAGATACATATATACATATGTACATTTGTATATGTATCTGTATGTGTGTGTGTATATGTATGTATGTATGTATATGTATAGACATAGACACACGCACGCACATACAAGCTAGTAAGGTAATACTCAAAGATTTAGAAACTAGCCATCGCATCTTGATGCCTAATAAGTATGTTAAAGAGATTGGGAAGATTGCAAGAAAAAGTGAGGAGGATGAAATATAATGTTGTAGAAAGAGTTGGAGAGAGGAGACATGAGAGATTAAGAGATAACTTAATAGATATAGCTAGGGTGAGTAAATGATAAAAAATAGGGGAACTTTGTATTTTATTAGTTGTGTTTAATGAAAGTTATATAGAATTAATATAATATTTGAAGGAAAAACTTTGTAAAGACTAACACCAATTAACAAACAAGCATATGAAGTGTGAGAAAAAAATAGCAGTTCTTGTATTTGTAAAATTGCTAAATAGACAAATTGACCTCAAAATTCTTAGGTGAGGTATGGTAGTATCATTCACAATAGAAGAAACAATTGTTGAATCCATATGGGGATTAAAAAAAGATGATAAATGATTGAATGAAATAGGTTGTGAATCTCAATATCAAACCCCAATAAAAAAAATAATCTTATAGTTATCCAAATACTAAAAAAATACAAATCACCTAGTACAAGGGTTGATGTCTAGCTTAATGACCACTTAAGGTGTGTTGTTGTCATGAATCAAGAAGTCACAACCACACATGGATAAATCATTAGATGAATCTTTTTCTAGATAAGAAGGATACCTTCTTAGTCACTTCTTATCTTAAGTCTAGTTCTAGGGAAATAGAACAAGAAACACATTATAAATAGAACCATTAGTAGGAGGACAAGGAAAAGGAGGATTATACAAAGGAGATGTCACTAATATAACAATATAATTGTTAAACTATAGAAAATAGTAAAATAGAACTAATATAATAACTAGTATGGAATTATCCGTCTACTCCTCTTCTCATGCTACATTAATCCTTAAAAAATCAAATTCTCATTTATCAAACATGACTATTTAAACATACATTTTAACATTAAAAGATGACATCAAATGTAGCATATAATTCAATCTAAAAACAAAAGTAGTTACTGAAATTTTAAAAATTTCATTAAAAATGACATGCATAAATTTAATCATATTTTGAGGGAGTACTTATTTTGCACCAATTATAGTGAACTATGTAAAACCCCACTAGGGAATCTAGTACTAGCTTCTAAAAAAACCTTAAGCTTGACTCTTAGGAGGTTTTTCATTTGATTGGCTTCGATAGCCCCTGGCCTATCCCCTGTATGACCTCTCATAAGACTCTTGGGTCTGTATCTCTCATCATTCCCTGAATGATGTGACTACCCTTGCTCAACCCTCTCCTGGTTAGGTAGGTGCTCTAAAATAATCATCAATACCTACCTCTAGTACAAGGTTCCTCAGAGTTTGCATGCTACTCTCCACTGTTCTCCTCCCCATTCTCTTCTAGGACATGATTCTAATGATCAATCACATGCATGCTTGCTGATATTTTCCCTCTAGCATGACTTCTACCTTGGCTCAAGCTACAAACCCTCATATTCGATCTAGTCCCAATCATGATCCTCCCACAACATCCAAGAAAGAACAACAAAATAGCAACAAAATCAACAAAGACATACTACCATAAAGCATAATAATAATAATAATAAAAAAATATGTTTGATAACCAAATGAGGAATACTTCATGTTTTTCTTTTTTATATACATTTAAGTACTTGATTATGTAGTTCAAGTTCTAATATGTAAGTATAGTTGTTTAAGTTTGTTTTAAGTTGAACAATTGTCATCTAGTGGCATTCCAATATGCCCAAAGCTCCTAATGTAGAAACTTCAGCTTTGATACCAAATGTAATGCCCTGATAATGAACCTAAGAGAAATCAACCTATAATGTCACTAAGTTTGATAAACATATTTTGTAATGATCTAAAGGATCAAGAGATAACAAAGAGGAAGCAATAACTCACATACATACATAAACAATACAATACTAGTTACATCTCTCAAGGGTTCCATAATGTTGCATCACACACATAAGTTTTAATAAGATTAAATTTGAGAAGTAAATAAGTTTCATGTCATAGAATAACCATAGGTAAAAAATCATATGAAAGAATATACAAGTACATACTTTGTGAAATGACAACCAAAATGCATACTCATCCTCTGCACATGTCGCAAGTTATGAAATTTTAAAACAATATACATCATGATAAGATATAGTATCCCATAAGATCTCAAATAATCGAAGTACAATATACACAAATATGACCATATAACATAACCACGAGATAAGAAGAAAAGAACAAATACATAAGGTACATTTAGCATTGAAATCTAGCTATCAAATCTCAGTGGTATAAGAAACATTACCACCCAACTTCATGGAACCTAAATGGCCCACTCCCACCATGTTGAGGAGATAATCTCAAGTCACATATGGATAAAAATCAAAAATTCATCACAAGAATCTAGGTCAAGGAGTTTTGATAACAATCTATCTCAAAGGTACCAAATATACAAGTAACATCTATTGTGGGGTGAGAGAGCCACTATGACTGCACTATTCTTCAATTCTTCTGCCTTCTTCTTCTCAGCCTTTGTCCCTATTTCAATCATAAGCACTGAACCATCTTGAGAAGTTTTATCAAGTGGTATGTTCTTGTTAGGAGGTTGATCACCTCCTCCAGTTGGTTGAGTAGATCCTTGAGTGAGAGGTAGGATTATACCTAAAGCACCACTTTGAGAAGATGAAGGTGCTACCATATTTGGGGAGGATTGGGCAGGTGTGCCTTTTCTCTTACCTCACCATGCTATGGTCCATTTGACTCACTTTCTAGTTCCAAGTAGATTATGGCCATCATCATATCTAGATCCTCCACAACATATTCATAAGCATATGAACTTATGGGAGTGTTCCTTAGTTTAGTCAAATAAGTATTGCTATACATATTATGACCATCATTGTCAACCCCACCTACATTAATGTTTACCTTATACATCTTCACTTGGTTGATTGTCAACCTCGTAAAGGCTCAATCATAGCTCTCAAAATCATCTTTGTAATCTGACCAATAATCCTTGATGATAGTGATGTCTTTTATCATGCTCCCAATCTATAGGACATTTCTAGCACACTCATTCAGGTAGAACATAGGTCCTAAGACTTCATACATGTCCAACTTATATTTCATTTCAAACACCTTCATCATGTTCTTAGCATTGAACTCAGTATTGTAGCTAAAGGCTCTAATTCTCATGGAGAATTTGTATCATTTCTTATTCAGGCTTTCGCTTAGTATGTTCACTTCTAGAGCTTGCTACACAATCTCGATCAACACAATCATGTCACTTGGATACCTTGGTAGTTTCAAGGGAAATCCATCAAATATTACAAGATGCAAATAAGAAAATGATGAGAACTAAATAAAGTAACATCCAAATTGGTTAATGGTGGCCATGGTTTTTGGGCTGAATCTCCTTTCTGGGCATCATTATAGTTCCCTCCAAATCCTCATTGTAAACACATCATTCACCTTAACATAGTTTGCATAACTATTCTATAATTGGAGATATGGGTAAACGTCATAAGTCTTAACATCATTAAGGAAATTCTCTAATCTTGGAAGGCTTGGCCATAATTGCAATGAATACAACATGTAAATCAAGAAGGAAGATGTATAGAATGTATTGTAAAACTTGGTCGTCTAGAGAGCATTAGACATAATCTCACTTACCTCTTGTGTCCAATCAATATATTGGGTATTTGATCATATAACTTGAACTAGAAGGATGTATTTATAAATGAAATTTAAAGCTTCTATCTCACCTCTCAACCTAGGCAGAAGGACCAAAATGTCAACTATTTTTGGCTTAAGATTGGTTTTGAACAAAGTTTTCGGAGCTTTGCTAGATTATCACTTTGTGGCTTCTAGAACCAAGTTATCATGATTTGCTTACTCTAGATTATCTTCTTTGCTGAGAATTTTGAGGAACCCCCATCAACAGTCAAGTTAGAGAATTCCTCTCACTTTGGCACATGAAGATAGTTCACCATTTTTTTCCTATCTATTGAGATTAATATCATATCATCAGGTAGAACATTTTTCCTATTTTCTATGTTGTAGTGATGAATGTATTCATAAATCAGCTCTAGGGCTTGGACTAAAACTAGAAAACCATCAACCTCAACTAAACTACATCCTTAGATTTTTTTAGTAATGGGGTGAATTCATTCAGATTTCACCCATCTTTGGAAATCTTCCACGTCATAGAGGCATAGGGATGTGTCCATGAAATTCTACAATTAGGACTTGATCCCAGTCAAACCATCGATACTTGTAAAATTGGTTGCCATGAGTTTGTGAATAAGATTTTGAATTGGAAGATTGAATGAGACAAAAAATGCAATAGTCACAAAATTTTCAAAAGGTATGTTTACTGATAGAAGGAGGAAACAAGGAATAGATGTAACTCATTCAACTGCTTGTGCATCTTTATATGAGAGCCATTATTCTTCAGGATCTATGCCACACATATGAAATTTAAGGAAATACATGTTGGACAGTAAATGCAAAAGTTCAACAGACATTTAGGGGTCTTTTCACTATTCTGTTGAGCTCAACAGTAAGTTTCTATAAGCTCATTGCTTGTTTTTCTTTTATTCTTTATGTTTCAGAATGTTTCCATTGGGGAAAATATGCCTAGTAAGATTCTAATGGAATCTTCCTTCCATAATATTTCAATCTATTCTAATATCATTCTGGCACACTTCAAATATAGTATGGGGGCCTAACTCAATCATTACCTTGATCCTTCTTGAATAATTGGAAAATTGTCTTCATGGGTTGGAAGCCTACTGAGGAGAAGACAATTTTTGTTTTCCTGCCAATGCTTCCTTTTAGGTTGAATATTTTCCCACTCCATTCCTAGTTCTTAAGGATGCTTAATTAAGGTGCAAGAATTTAGTTGAGAAATATTATAAATCTTTCTTTTCATCTCATACTACTTTGCAAAAAAATGTCTTGATGGGTTGGAAACCTGCCAAGGAGAAGACAATTTTGGGTTTTCTACCAAGGTTGAATATTAGAGTAATAATGAATCCAAATAATGTTTAGGAGTCATATCTTGGACTCAAACATCAATTTTCTTTGAAATCCTACACCTTTTGGAACTTCTTGTGTTATATATGTCTCGAAATGATATTTTGCAAGAAATTGCCTTCATGGGTTAGAAACCCACTGAGGAAAAGAGAAGTCTTAAATTTTTGCAAATGTCCATTTTATCAAGGGATGATACACCACAACAAAATATAGCACATATATAATCTACAATGAATAAATTTGATCTCTATCAGACTAGGTACTAACTTATTCAACCAATCACAAGGTTAAAAAGACACCCACTTGGCTATAAAGAGAGAGAAGGAAAAATGGGAAAATCTAACAAAGGTCCCTTAGCCCTCTAGGATCTAGATCTACACCCAAGAAATTCAAGGAAAAGACTAATCTTATTTAAAAAAACTTAACTCACTTTTACCAATAGACTAGGAAAAAAAAAGTTGGTCAACATCTTCGTAAACCCTTTTGAAATGCTTTGTGATGCCTCAATCCTCTCTTTTTTGTGTGGTTAGAAGTCACTTAACCATCTTCACCTTTGTGCCATTTTGATCTTACAATCACCTTATTTTCGTATAGTTGTTGGTCTTCACTTTTTTTTTCATGATTCCATGACACATTGTCTATTGTAACATCAGGACCCTATTTAATCTTTGCACTTTATACTTCTATGATCCTTCACCATGTACCTCATCATATTGTCAAGAATCCTTACTTATTTTCTTACAATCACCCAATCACTAGCTTGTCATAGTTTCATGACTTTGACTTCAAACCTTTCCAACTAATACATAAGTTGATATGATATAAAGGGAATCATAAGAAAGGAGATCTCAATTTTAACCCTAGCAATGCTATGAACACATAATGTATCTTATGGTTGGGAGACTCAAACTTGAGGCCTACGACCAGATGCTTAAAATACATTATCATGAGAAGGCATTCTTTTAATGAATTCTTTTAATGACAAGGCATAAAACATGACCTTAGGATGCAAAATTATTGTCCTAAGGCACGATTTTTATTATTGAGCTATGGAAAAATAACTAGGTTAGGTTTCTTTTGAAAATTGAAAATGAATGAAACACAAAACCCTAACAATACAATACAGTTCAGATAATTTTTAGAATAAATATTCAAAATTTTAGCATAGTGAAAATGAGGGCTATCAGTCTCAATCTCTTTATGTTTCTCTATCAATCTTCATAGAATCATTAATATGTTGACATCAATGACCAAACATAGCCATGAGTGCAACACACACTCATACTAAGAATCTCCCAAATGCTCCACCAATGCTAGGGTCATCCATGATAGGAATATCATCAGTATTTATTCTAAGAATAAGAGATACTCCAAAATGGAAAATAATATAGTTGCGTAATTATAAGGAGAAAAGGGGAGGCTTTCCTAGAACAACCCCCCTCTCACTAGACACACAAACCAAGGTATGCAACTCTTTCCCATACATATATCACATTTCAAGTGCTAATTGTATATCATCCAATAGTACTTCAAATGCCTTGTATTCAATTCTTATACAATTGCTAGTTTTTTAGATGTTACTTCTTCCAATAACATTTACATTTAATTTTGAAATTCTCTCTTTCACAAATTTCTTCTTTTATCAGTTCACTTTTTGTAGAAAGTGATCAAAATGAACCAATTTCATGAATCCAACATGCATATTGAAACACAAAATCTCTTGTGTTGCAGTAGACAATGTCACAACAATTTTTTTTTTTGTATCCTTTTGTCTTTAATTGAAATACTATGAATCACAAGAAAGAGATATCAACAATAACAATTCGTATTTCTCCCCTTAACCACAATATATTGTACAAGTATTTTTTTAATTATTGTCATTTTAACTATCACGGCCCCAAATTTAAGGATATATGAATATTTGAATAACATATTGTATAATGATAATAATTAAGAATAATAATAAATAGATAATAATAAATATTATAATTACATTATGAAACCAAAGAAGATTATAATGTATTCATATTTGAATATATATAATATTAGTATCTAATGATAATAATAATAAATTGATTAATAGACTAATAAATATAATATATATTAATAATACAAGAATTAACAATAATACAATATGATATTATATTTATAACAACATATATTTGAATATGTTATTATAAACATACAATGTTATATAACATATTTAATACTTATATCTTATAAAAAATATAAATGATATACTTATTAATATAGTTATATTAATTAATAAAAAACTTATTAATATAAATATATAACTAATATAATATAACTATATTATTATTATTGATATAATGAAAGGACGTGACTCTTATAATAAAATTATATATATATTGAATCAACTATGGAGAAGAATCATCATATAGGAAGATTATCAAAGTTGTATGGATGAAAATGAAAAATATATAAATGTCCCAAAAAGGGGACATTACAAAGGGTATCAGAGCATGTTCCTGCCATCCTGTGAATGATAATGCAAGCAAATCAGTCATGAAGAATTTTAAAATTAGATCTATTGATTCTACAGATTGGTACAATTATTGTTAAACAAGCTTGGAGCTACCATGTGAAAGTGATGGAAAATAATGCAAGACTAGATAGAAGTGTTTTATTTGAAAATATACTTTCCAATGATAATCCCAATTATGGAGATAGTGATGCTACAGTTGGTTATGAAGATTCGATGGTTGTAGGAAATTATTGATCCAACGATGTTTTCAGGCATTTGATATGACTAGAGAAGCTATAGATACTTTCTGTATATTCAGAAGATAATAGTGACTTAGAAATGTTTATATACAAAGGCTTTGAATGACACTTATGAAACTGGTTTATATGGATACGAAGACTGGGCATAGACAAACTAGTTTCTTTGTCTCCTATGGTTTAATAGACATGGTTACAATATATTCTACCATCTTTAGACAAAAATTCACTCTGAATCAAAATAATGAAAAGTTGTGTTGGTGAGTCAAAGTGTGAACAATGGTTTAAAATCTAGATATACTTGTCAATCAAATGTAATTTGACAGGAGGTGGCTGAATATGTGTCGAGTTTCATGAATAATTGAAAAACATTCATTTTGTGGCGTAAGAAAATAAACTTGGTTCAATAAGTAAATCAGCTTGTAGACTTGTATGCATTTGAGTCAACAAACCACTGTCAGGCAGACATATTAGGTAGAAAAAAGCAGAATCAATTGAGGAAGTGATGCCAGTTTCAGGGCAAGATTTAGAAATGCGCATAGGTTGCTACTAAATTTAGGTATGCAACATTGTAAAAACCATAATTACGATAACTTTGGAGAACCACAACAAGCAGCATATACAATCATTCCTTATCGTCTTTAAGGTGATCTCATAGTAAGTAATCTGTGTTGGTAGCTAGAGGTATCTGGAGTGATTTTAGTTGTAGCTGATGCCCTTGGTGGAACTTGAGCATGAAAATTTACACTAATGATCATCTAATAGTGTTAAACACTTGCTAAGACAAGGATATCAAATCTACAACTCAGGAAATAAACTACCGTCCATCCTAGATGATCTATGGGAGAAACCACATCAAATAATAAGAAATATATATTCATCTAAGGGATGGATTTTCATGAAAGAATGAAGGAAGACTGAAATTTCCCTTTTCTAATTTTGTATGATATTTCCAACCTCTAATCAGATTTTCAAGATCAAACGACTAATATCACAAAGATCGACCAAATTTCTCAAGAAACCCCAAATCGGGTATGCCAGAAATTGTGCCAAAAGCTTCACAGCTTCACCTATTATTAATAAATCTGAAAGTGGACTTTTTTTATAGAAATTTCAGCAGCATAACAGCCTAAAAAATGAAATTTCAAGATCCATATAGCCTTTACACAACAGTTCTCAAATGTAGGACAAAAACTATGCTCATCGGGCTCCCGAAATTAACACAAAAATGCCCGAAAACACCACAAAAACACTAATAATCTATCTCAGAAGTTTAATCAAATACCAATACATATATTCAGCTCTATTTTAACGCATTAAAGTTTTAAATACAGCAGCAACCCAAACTAATATGAAATACTCAACTGAAAACATCAAACTCATACAAAAAACACAACCGAAAACCCACAAATCTGCACTGTTTAGCACAAAGGCAAACTCTGTATGAGCATGCACATGGAATGGCTTCAAACTCCCATCCTTAGCCTTCTTGGAAAACTGAAAACTCCCATTCTTGGGTCTCCCTGGAAACTTGCAAACTCCTGTTCTTGGGTCTCCTTCTCCACAGGTTTGGCAGCCTCTGAAGAATAACAAAGAAATGAGCAAAAAACAAGTTCTGGAATCAGCCCAAAATGCCTCCAAACCCCTTAAAAGAGGGCATAAACATAACTCACGTCCAAGAGAGGTTAATGAAACATATTTTAATAATAATTTGCATTTATTAGTCCAACGATTTCCAAAGATTAACTCCCTTTTTCTGAAACTTCACTTTCTTGGGCCTGCCTGCCTTAGCAAAGATTATTATTTTTTAATTATTTGAGAAGGGGACATGACAAGTCCTCCCTCCCAAAAATTGCTTGTCCTCAAGCAATGGTTGAACAATAAACCAATCAATCCACCTGGATCCCAAATGTAGTCATGAACTATACTACTACCAATTAACATAGGCTCCTGCAATATCCTCTACAATATGACCAAGAGGAATCCATAATCAAACTGACAATTATAGCTCAACCAAACTCCAAAATCACCACTACCATAGTCAAAAACCCATGAGACACAAGCTCTTAGAGCACCAGAACCCAAGTAAAGTGGACAAATCAAACTACCAACACAATAAATACCATCAACGCATCCCACTGGCCTATACAAAATGTACAATCCAACTCTGCAACAATGGTGAACGCTCTCGAATGAAACTGTACCAAGTATGGAGAATCCACACACTGTACAACTCCTGCAGTCAACACAACTCTGCAAATCATCGGCCACTATCTCATAACCATAACTCCCATGCACTGCTGATGGTGAAAAGACATTATAAGATAAAGAGTAAGAAATGGAATCCAAACCAAATTTGCCTACCATAAACTCCTCAAAACAAGGATCAAATTCTAACTGATGTACATACCCTACAATATAATGTTGATTAAAAAAACCAACCTCAGTCAACAGCTCACCATGAACAAGTGATACAACCCACTATGACTAATCACTAGCTAAGTCAGGAGATGTCATAGCCAAAGGAGTAGAATCAATAACAAGACCCACTATAGCATCACTCCCAAACTCCTTCTCTAAGTCACATATTATCAAGTTGTCAACTGCAGAACCTATCACCATGTCATGCCCATCACAACTCTCATCTTGAGGCATCAAACTCACAGTGTAATGCCGATAGAATTCGCCAATCTCAGTGAGTGGCTTAGATTGTAATCTAGATGGAACTAACTGCAATTGATCATTAACGATGTTGGAACTGACTACTACCTTCGAAGATATCACCAAGGGAGTAGTATTACTAGCAGGAACCATGCCAACTACAGACTCACCAACATCACACATGATCTTTGATACATCTCTAGTCTCTGTGCCATCAATACTAGAGGCCACCACCATGTCAGGCATACAACAATCTGCTACAACACCCAACTCAACTGAACCTAACTCTAGTGGGAATGAACCTGATATGCCAATGTTAGTATCAAGGATGGATGCATCCCCATCTCCACTATCTCTGACAATCTCAGCCATGGACATCCTCGGATCACCAAACACCACAGCTTGTGACTATATAGAATTAGGTAAAGAATGTAGTCGCTCTAACTCCATGGTCACCTTAGCCAAATGAAACTGTGACTCCTTGAAAGCCAATTGTGTACTCTCAAGAATCTTAGAAGTCACCTCAAGCTGCTCAGTAAGCTCACTCACCTCATCTTCCTTGGCCAAAAATGCATCATATGTTGTACTGCCCCACTCCATAAGATAATCTCTGTCAGCTACCAACTGTATATAATTCTATCTCAAAATTCGAATAGCCTCCCATAAAGAGTAGATCTCTGTCAAGGAAAGATAATTGCCTTCCTGCTCATCACTAGGAGGATAACCCCATCCATAAACTACTAACAACTGATGAGCAACATCAAAATGTTGGCGAGTGATTGCAATGTCTTGGTCACTAACTCTCAACTGATTAGACAAATGATGGCACTAGCTTGACTGTCTCCTAAAAACCTCCTTTGATGCACTGTCTAAAGGAGTATCCTCAAAGTTACTAGTCTCTAGAGTATTACCATCCATATCCTGTGAATCAAATCTAAAGCTCATATCAACATACAAAGTATCAAAAACATTAGCACTATTTTCCAAATCCTCTGTACCCAAGGAAACTAAGTCTTCAAAACTGCCCACTACATTCTCCTGGATGTCATCAATGCCAATATGATCCTGGGACTCATCTATACACACTGCCAAATATGAAATATCATCAACACATTCCAGCAAGTATGGTCGATTGGATATATGAACAAAGCCCAACATTGGTGTATAAAAATTAATACCAACATTAGACAAGATACTGGCACAAGAAAAGACAACACCATGTAATATGCTAATCAAATCCATGATAGCACCCAAACAAACACTGCTACCAAAAAGTGTTAAAGATCTCCAATCAACTGAATCCCAAATGCCAATATAACAATCTCAAGTCCATATTCGTAAACTAGAATCAACTAGTAACTCAAGAAAACTCCTCACCTGAGTAATATGACCAATACCAACTAACTCCACATACCTGTCATGATGAGATCATGAAGTCACAATACTATCTTTGTTCACCTTCAGCTGGCTGGAAAAATCATGTGAAGTACTACCAGCCTCAACCTCATGTGATGAAGCATCTAACTATGCCTGATACTCTTTCTCAGCAAAGTCATGAATGCTCAATGCCTGCTCATCTCTACTAGGTATCTCACCATCCTGCACAACAACATCCTCATAATCATCATTTGAACCCACTACACTATAGTCACTGCCTATTGTAACTATACCATCTTGAATACCTATGGCATCACCCTTTGACGACCTGTAAACAATTGTCTCAATTTGAGTATCAAGTTGACCGTTACTATCAATTTGTGTAATATCTTTTCCCACCACCTCCTGTGGCAGAGTAGAATCTGAGATCTCTACCTGGCTATCAGCTAGTTTCTCAAACTTCTCATGCAAGTTCTTGGTAATTATGTCATCTGCCCTATGAGAAAATATGCCAAATAGAAATTCAGTCAACTTATCCACCTTAGCTGGGTCAGACAACATGTCATTCATTATACGGTGGTGCTCAACCAACTATTCAGACATGTCATGGCTTATTTTCATAAGTTTATCTCGAATGTCTAAATAACCATCCTTTCTATTGTTTTGACTCTGGATATCAATTGTCCAAGATCGTGTCCTTTGAGACTCTGTACTATACCTGTCCATTCTGGATAAAGTAGAGTGTAACCCCAATAGGATATAACTTCTTCAAACACCAAGAACTAACATGCAAATGATTAGAAGTAGCATGCAACCATAGATTTTGACATGCAACTAATTAGAAGCAACATGCAACCACCAAATTCACCAAGAACTAACATGCAAATGATTAGAAGTAGGATGCAACCATAAATTTTGACATGTAGCTGATTAGAAGCAACATGAAATCATAAATTATGACATGCAAGATCTGGGTAGTTGTCAAAACTGACATGCAAGATTTGGGTAGTTGTCAAAACTGACATGCAAGATCTGGGTAGTTGTCAAAACTGAAATGCAAACTTCTAAAACCACCAAATTCACCAAGAACTAACATGCAAATGATTAGAAGTAGCATGCAACCATAAATTTTGACATGCAGCTTATTAGAAGCAACATGCAACTATAAATTATGACATGCAAGATTTGGGTAGTTCTCAAAACTGACATGCAAACTTCTACAAACCCTCAGGCTGGCAAGATCATAGCTCTGATACCACTGAAATGTCCCTTTTCTGATTTTGTATGATGTTTCTAACCTCTAATCAGATTTTCAAGATCAAACAACTAATATCACAAAGATCCACCAAATTTCTCAAGAAACCCCAAATCGGGTATGCTAGAAATTGTGTCAAAAGCTTCATAGCTTCACCTATTATTAATAAATCTAAAAGTGTACATTTTTTTATAGAAATTTCATCATCATAACAGCCTACAAAATGACATTTTCAGATCCTTATAGTCTTTACACAACAATTCTCAAATGTAGGACAAAAACTATGCTCATCGGGCTCCCGAAATTAACACAAAAATGCCCAAAAACACCACAAAAATACTAATAATCTATCTTAGAAGTTTAATCATGTCCCAATACATATATTCAGCTCTATTTTAACACCTTAAAGATTGAAATACAGCAGCAACCCAAACTAATATGAAATACTCAACTGAAAACACCAAACTCATACCAAAAACACACCCAAAAACCCACAAATCTGCACTGTTCAACACAAAGGCAAACTCTGTATGAGCATGCACATGGAATGGCTTCAAAATCCCATCCTTAGCCTTCCTAGAAACCTACAAACTCTCATTCTTGGGTCTCCCTAGAAACCTACAAACTCCCATTCTTGGGTGTCCTTCTCCACAAGTTTGGCAGCCTCTGAAGAATAACAAAGAAATGAGCAAAAATCAAGTTCTGGAATTAGCCCAAAATGCTTCCAAACCTCTTAAAAGAGGGCATAACCATAACTCATGTCCAAGAGAGGTTAATGAAACATATTTTAATATAATTTTCATTTATTAGTCCAATGGTTTCCAAAGATTAACCCCCTTTTTCTGAAACTTCACTTTCTTGGGCTTGCCTGCCTTAGCAAAGATTATTATTTTTTAATTATTTGAAAAGGGGACATGACAAAGACTCTTAGAAAAAAGCAAAGTTGGAAATAAAAGAAAGAGAAGTAATAATATAAAAAGTGAAATCTTCGAATAAAATTGATAATAATATTATCAGAGGATGTCATAAATCTTCTTCCAACCTGTATGTAAGGGATCTGCAGTTGAAGTCGATACCGTCCACGGCCTCTACGGCCTCCTCGTGCACAGAAAAGTATGCTATGATTGACAGATATATAGACCCTGTGCAGGATTGAGGCATGTATGTCATAAGTAGGCTAATACCCTTATCCGTATGAATTATATAAATGCCATTCCAATAGTTAATCAAATAAAGTAATCAATGTTAGTTGATAGAAGATGTGATTAACATTTTATCCAAGGAATATACATCTAAGAAATTAATAATTGAATTGACATTAGTCTTCTACTAAGGAATATGCATTTAAGATTAATAATTGGATTGATATTAGTTTTTATTATTAAAGAATATACATATTAGTTAATAATTGTATTGGCATTAGCTTTTCTATTAAAGCATACACATCTAAGTTGATTGTTAAGTTAACATTTAATCTTTCTATTAAAAGAATGAACATTAAGATTGATAACTGAATTAATATCAACCTTTTATTTGCAAGAATATTGAATACTCTATCAATTATTCTAGTTATAATGAAATGAAATTATAAGTTTCTTAATTAATGTAATCATAGAGGTGTAAAATTGATTATTTGAGAAATGATTTAGGAATTTCAAGTAACTTTCCTATGGAGTCTACAATCAGGGAAGGTCTATAAGATGCCTTATTGTAGTACTAGTTAAGGGAAATACTATATAGAAACCCTACTATATTTAACTTTCCTATGGGATTTGCAATTAAAGGGAGGTCTATTAAGACACCTTATTGTAGTATTAGTTAAAGGAAAGGCCATAGTTAACTTTCCTATGGGGTATGCAATTAAAGGGAGGTCTGTTAAGACACCTTATTGTAGTATCAGTTAAGGGAAAGGCCATATTTAACTTTCTTATGGGGTCTGCAATTAAGGGAGGTCTATTAAGACACCTTATTATAGTATCAGTTAAGGGAAAGGCCATATTTAACTTTCCTATGGGATCTGCAATTAAGGGAGGTTTGTTAAGACGCCTTATTGTAGTATCAATTAAGGGAAAGGCCATATTTAACTTTCCTATGGGGTCTGCAATAAAGGGAGGTCTGTTAAGACACCTTATTGTAGTATCAGTTAAGGGAAAGGCCATATTTAACTTTCCTATGGAGTTTGCAATTAAGGAAGGTCTATTAAGACACCTTATTGTAGTACTAGTTAAGGGAAAGACTATAAGGGCATCTATCCTTCCTAGGGAGTCTACAATTAGGAAAGAGTTGCTATGATACTCTATTGCAGTACTAATTAAGGGGAAGATAGTAAGGGAACCCTACCACCTTCCTATGGAGTCTGCAATCAGGGGAGAACACCCTATTATAGTACTAGTTAAGGGGAAGATAGTAAGGGCACCCTACCAACTTTCCTATGGAGTTTGCAATCAAGGGAGAGCGGTTAAGACATCCTATTGTAGTGCTAGTTAAGGGAAAGATAGTAATGGCTCCTTTTCACAAGAACCTTTCTAACCAAACAAACAATCGACTAAGTAGACCACCTCGGGTAGATACCTAACACCTACCACCTGGGCCAAGTGGGCCAAAGTTCTGCTCTTGGGCTTAGTATGGAATTGGCTTGGATTAACTTATTATCATTTGAATTTCTTTGAAGTTTATATTTATATGCATGTACTGATGCTTATTTTGTGGTTGCAGGGTCCATAAGCCTAATGAAGAAGTATCATCATTGTGCATTGTTAATTTTTGGATCTAATCAAGGTTATGTATGATGTGTCTACATCGTGTCTACTTCATGTCTTCATGCATCAATGTGTATGCCTCATGTTTTCTTTGTGTCTTCATACATTCATATGTATACTTTGCATTCAAATGCATACTACATGTGCGGCTCTTTTATAGAATAGAATGAAGTAACCTTATAAGTAAAAATTTGAATAGGATCTAGTAGTCAATTTTGTTATATAAGGTGAAACAAATATGAAAATGATTATTGCTTGAGGACAAGCAAATTTGAGAGGGGCGGACTTGTCATGACCCCAAATTTAAGGATATATGAATATTTGAATAATATATTATATAATGATAATAATTAAGAATAATAATAAATAGATAATAATAAATATTATAATTACATTATGAAACCAAAGAAGATAATGCATTCACATTTGAATATATATAATATTAATATCTAATGATAATAATAATAAATTGATTAATAGACTAATGAATATAATATATATTAATAATACAAGAATTAACAATAATACAATATGATATTGTATTTATAACAACATATATTTGAATATGTTATTATAAACACAGAATGTTATATAACATATTTAATACTTATATCTGATAAAAAATATAAATGATATACTTATTAATATAGTTATATTAATTACTGAAAATTTTATTAATATAAATATATAATTAATATAATATAACTATATTATTATTATTGATATAATGAAAAGACATGACTCTTATAATAAAATTATATATATATATATATATATATATATATATATATATATATATATATATATTGAATCAACTATGGAGAAGAATCATCATATAGGAAGATTATCAAAGTTGTACGGATGAAATTGTAAAATATATAAATGTCTCAAAAAAGAGACATTAGATTAACTCTCTCTCTCTATATAAAGTTGATTTTCACATAAACCAAAGAAAAGGAAAAAATTCTAATTGAAAAACAAAAAAGTTAGTACTAAAATATTTTTTATAATTTTTGATTTTGACGTTGAAAATTTAATTTTCTAATATTTTCAATATAAAAAAAACAACCTAATTATTTTTATCCAACAAATTTTAATACTTCCTACCTACTAATAATTGACTGGTCAAATAGTTTAAACTATGATTATATTTCTACAATTCTAGTAATGCTAAAAATGTTGAAATATTAAAACATTGAGAATCCTTTTAAGCGTCCTAGTTTTCAATTTCTATTCCACATGTTGTCACTTACGATATTAATGTATAAAAACTTACAGTTTCACGATACAATTAAGCATATATGTGGAAAGGTAGCAGCTTTGGAATAAGTGGAGATGAGCGGGGGAATTGTGGGTGAGCGTGAGATGGTGACTTGTGAATGAAGGGAGAAGGGCTGTGTGGTTGTGGGCTCCTTGTAAAGGATTTACATGATTGTGAAGGGAGGAAATGGCCTCTCAGATGAACACGCTGCTACAAGTGCAAACACAACAACAAGCAGAAGGGAGTTGATGGTTAGTTCAAATGTGGTAATTAGGGTAGAAGAGTAGTTATACTCGACCAGCACTAGAAACTTCCAATTCACACTGCTTATAACAATCTATCAAAGGGAAGGCCGTCTCACCTGTGGAGTCAAATCGCAGGGAAGGGAGAAATGGGGAATTTCAACGTTGAGCCGTGTGAATGCAAAAGGGACGGATCTGACTCGAACGTTACATTATTCTCAAGTCTCGAGGGTGAGAGGGCAGAAAAATGGAGTCGAAGCTAAGCGAGATAGAAAAGATTGAGAGAAAGCTTAATAATATTGTTGGAGAGAGTGAATGATACAAATAAAGAGAGCTATAGCTAGAGAAAAGGTGGGATATAAGTAAGGGATATAAAGATATTGAGATAGACACGTAGAATGAGATATAAGAAATATGTGTGAACATGAGACATATGTAGTAATTTAATAGTTCGTATAATTAAAACTAGCAATCACATTCTAGGGTGCAATGGGTACGTCAAAAAAGAAGCAACATCTAAACTAATAACATGAGTTGGTCAAAAGTCTAAATGGAGCATTAAAAGGTACACAAATCATTAAAAATTAGTATAGGTAAATGATGTAGTCTCTTACACTAATAATAATTGTCAACTTGAACCCTATTCATTAGAACCCTAACAACAATCAGTTTTGTAACCCTAATCCAAATATTAAATCTGAATTCTAGGCATGTTCATCTAAATTCTAAACCCAATCAAACTCTTACCATGACCTAATTCTAGAGTTTTCTTGTGACCCTAGCCCTAGCCCTGAGCATCAAAAAATAGTTAAAACTTTACAATCATATTTATAACTATCCTAAGATAATTGTAAGGGTGATGTAAGCCTTAATCCTTATCATGAATGGTAATCAAAATCCTAATTTTATCCATAATACTAACGATCATAACTATTTAATGTTATTTATTATTTAATAAATATGCCTATTATCTAATAATAAATAATAAATTTGAGTAATTCATAAAAGTATATTTTTTTAAAAAATCATTAAAATTAAAAATTATAATATAATATTATGTAAATTAAAAATGATCTAAAAGTGCAATTATACTTGAATAATTCATTCAATAAATTGAAAAAATCATAAATTAGTGTAATTTATATTAATTTAAATTATTCTATAATAATATCTTGTGAAGTTTGAATATTATAAATATGCTAGCTTTCTTGAGTCTTAGACATTAAAAATATATAGAATAATTATTATGTATATATTATAATATACTATATTATATTATATTATATAGTGTTAATATGAAAAAGAAATAGTACAATAATATAATCAATTATTTATTATTATTTTAAAAATAAAATCAATTACTAATTAATAAATCATGGTTGAATTTTTTTATTTAATTTAATTCAATAAACTTCAAAAAATTTATATTTATTAAAAAAAACTTATATTTAAATGTAATTATTGGTGCCTATCCTAATTAAATTAACTGTCAAATCAATTTTCAAGGCATCAAAACAAAATTTATTTCTATATAATTAATCTTATCTTAATTATAATTTGTATTAAATTGATTTTTTTAAAAATTATATATCAATTGATCAAAAAGGAGAAGTACAAAAGGAGGGGTGGAGAAGCGGAGCCTCAACCCACCAAGTTCATAAAAAAAAGTAATACAAAGTAGGATAGATCATTACAATAGATAATAGTTGTTGAGAGTATAAACACTAAAAAGGGGCCAATAGCAGTTAGAGCAGAGGATCACTATAGTCTTCAATCTAGGAGGTCCATCCTCGAGCACCTTCCATCCAAACAACTTTCTTCCTTTCCATGATATGAGCAAATAATTCAAGTAGGGCCCTCTAGTATTCCTGATTTCCTTAAGCACCTTTTTAAGAGCATCATCGAAGGTAGCCTAATTGTCTGCAATGCTGGCATCATTAAATTGATTTTCATAATTAATTATATAGAAATAGATTTTGTTTTAATGTTTTGGAAAATAATTTCACAATCAATTTATAAGAATTAAAATTAAGATAAGAAATAATTCTTTATATTTAAGATCAATATTACAAGTATAAAAATAGTTATAATTTTTTTATTATATCTTTTCATCTAATCTAATATATATCTATGTATAAAATGAATAGATTTAAATGTTTAAATTTTATTAAAAATATATTTTTCTATAAAGAATAATATTCATTATCTACATTCTTTTATACAAATTGAAACATATATTCATTGGGAATTTAGCAATTGTGGAGTATGAAAAATAGTTATAGAAATCATTCATATATATGTTATAGTTAATAATGAAAAATAGCTCTAAAACATATTCTTATTTATGTTATAGATAATAATTATTAATAAGAATTGCTTGGAAAATAGAACAATTCAGTTTATTTAGGGGAAAGTGAATGGGGGAGGCATCGAATGGATGCATAAATGTGACTGATAAGATAATTCATGAAACTAAAATAGACATGCAGTGACCACCTTATCAACATGTCACATATGGAGGGGAAACTGGAACAAAAATAGCTTGTGACAAACAAACTCCACCGAAATAATGGAGAACTAATCTATGAACAAGATCATTTCAATGGTCTTGCAAGGTGTTTTATAGAAATTCAATTGTTGATCAATAGGCCTAAGTTGTTTTCCTGAGTATAGTATGCCTTCCACATAAAAAAGTTGTTTATAGTATATTTTTAATGAGTAATGAAAGTCATGCAATAGATTTTCTCTTAAGTTTCCTACAATCAAAAGTTGATACACACTAGTAAATAAGTCTTAGAATACTATTTTGTGGCCATGCTTTGTAGGGAATCATTTAGGGTGATGTGATGGTTAGAGCTCTATTTTTTTTAATCTAAAGGCTACAATGTGAATCACAGTACATAGTAGTTTCCAATAAAGTAATTACACATGTCAAAACAAAATTGTCTTACATAGAAATATCATAAGAGGACAAAAATATCATTTCCCCTACCAGTGCAATGTGTTGAAAACTAGATATAAATATATTAGTAGCCAAGAAAATAATAGAAAAAAATGAAAAATAATAGAAAAAACACTTCAAATATAACACTAAGCAAAATAGAGAAATATTTTATATTGATCTATATCTCTATGATTATAATGATATACAAGTTGTGGTTCTACCTTTATTTATAGAGACTCCCAACAACTCTACATGGTAGAAGGAAGGTTCTAGATTACAAATATGTGGATGATTAAATGAGGGTAAGGCCTAGTCCACTTGATAGCATGACAATTCTTTACAAATATTTTAGGGAGTATATGCCATCTTCTGTAGTTCAGTTATGACTAAGTTTGAATAGGAAGGTTTGTGCTAATTTCTTCCAACATTCCCCCTTAATTTCTACCACTAGTGCCTCTTAATGTGGGAGAAATTATGAGAAGAAGAAATTCTAATAGCAATGTCTGTGAGATGTAACAGTGTTCTAAGTTTAATGAAATAGGATGGGTCCCAACATCAAGTCTTCTTGGGTGCCCATTTACAACATTAAAATTTGGCTCCCCTTATCACTTTCACTTTGTCCCTCTTGTCACTAGCTTTGGTTTTTTAGCTAGTTCACCCATAACCATTTGAGATTTCCCCCAACTAATGCAATTGATTTTCTTTAGGGTTTCTCACCCAAACAAGTGGCTTTGGTTTACTACAAACCCATTAAAGACTTGGCACAAATATCATCCCAATTATGGGGAAACTATCTCTAAACTTCTCCCAACACTTGTTTTTTATGTGTTCTTTCTTGTTACAATTTGAACATTGCATAAATTGTTTATATTGAATAAATCAGGTTGAACCCATATCAGCATTTCTTTTATCTTTTTTAATATCCTAGTCCATCTTAAATATAATAAATGTTAAACAATTGTGATGAATAAAAATATTATATATTAATTAATCATAAATATTTAGCTATATATCATCCAAGCTTGATCATAATATATTAAAAATGATGGTTAACCTCGTCACAATACATGAATGATAATTTGTCAAATTATTTTTAACATTTTTTTTTAAAATATTGTAAGTTTATTTAGTCTTTTCAAAATGCTTCAATTTTTTTTTAAAATTATTGGAAATATATTAACAATTAATTATCCTACTTATCAATTGATAATCTTAAGGGGCTTTCTAATGAATCATTCACAAGGAAAAACTCTTGGTTAAGGCTTTGAAAATGGGGTTGCAAACATATTAGTTTTACCCATGGAGGAAACTTTGTAGTTAAGTGCGCTTGATTTGGATTAGTACTGGGATGGGTGGCCCTTGAGAGGTCTAAGTGCTTCACCTCTGTGAGCATTACCAAGATCCAATGAGTGTTAAGTATTCCATTTATTCACATGAAAAATGGATTCATGTGTTGATCACTACTCATGATACATGGGTTAATGAGTTTTACTCTAAAACTACACATTAAATTTTGCTAGCAATATCATAATACATAAACAATTGACAAGTGGAATTTATTAACTAAATCATTTTGACAACTCATAGAAGAAAGAATCAATAAGAAAACATCCAATCATTTCTCAAAAAAATCCAAAGAAAGAACTAAAGAGAAGAGAACAACCAAAGAAAGTAAAGAAGACCAACTAAGCGAGCGATTGAAACTTGTGCCTCAACAATGTTCAACAGGACAAGAATAGAGAAGACCATGCTTAGAGTTTGATTATATAAGAAATATTTCATACCATCTTCGGCAACATAAGTTTATCGTACTTCACTTCACTACACCAAAACATGAAACCCATTTTTAAAAATTTAAAATACTCTGGCATGAAAATAAACAAAACCAAAAATGTAGCCACGTCTAATGAAATGCCTGAGCTCTCAAACCAAATGAATGACACAACCAATGTGAAAAAATAAGGAGTATAGAGGGCAACTCAAAATTATGTTGGACCCCAAAAATGAAGAGAAAGATCCCCTAGTTGATTGAGCTTTTCGAAGGATATAAAATTTGATGTGAATCAGCAGTTGGAAGAAAAATAGTCTAGCCCAAATGGGCATAGAAAGATCACCTCTCCAATGACATATATAGCGACAACACCACATAAAACTCACATATAGATAAATTTGATAAATTGTATTTATTTAATTAGTTGTTATGAAAAGTTCATATAATTTTTTTTAAAATTATTTAATTAATACATATAAAATGAATAGGAGTTTAGAAAGTAAATTTTGATATAAAATTTAATAATGATTTAGAGACATCATTGATTTTTAGTTACAATAGATAACACCTTTTCTTATTTAAAATACTTGATGAATTTATTAAACAATATTATTTAAATAATTATTTTATCATTCTTATTTTAAAATGTTTATTTTTTACTTTGATTATTTTTAACTCTACATTATTTATATTATGTATTACATTTTAGTTTGTATTTCTCCTAATTATTATATAAAATTAAAAATAATAATAACATGATACAGATTGACATTATATTTAGTTTTCTCTTTGTTGTACTAAGCTTCTAGGTTGTGAAACATATGAGAATGTATAAAATTGGTATTAACATTTTAGAGTATCTCTAGAGAGAATAATATGCTTAAAAGGTGCCTCTATATTTTTGGTTGCAGTCCTTTGACAATTGTCTCCTATGATAGACAAGTCAATCTCTATATCATGTTTAATTTCCAAAATACTATGGGACCAATTCATAATAGCTGTGACATTACAAATAATGTCCAGATGATAACGAGAGTGTAGAACACAAGCAAAAATTCATCAATTTTCAAAATACATATATAATGTCCAATGCAATAAGATTGAGAGTTCCTAATGACATGAATAAGTAATCAACTTGCATTAAGTGAAAATGAGCTAATTGGCACATTGATGCATTTGTTTGCCACAAATAATTTTGTCAAACTATACAATCAAAGAATTCTTAATATGTTGATTGCCTAATTGCATTGTGTATGGTAATAAGCACTGGGAACAAAATGGAAAATACAAGTCTCAATGAAAACATTGAAAAATATGTCCTTCGTTATAGTGTTCAACATATTATTCTCACAACCAACAAATGGACACAAGAAATACATGCTAATGGAGCTCTTGCTAAAGTACTTAAAATTGTTTACAATTTTGGTTTTCAATAACCTAACATTCTAATGTGTATTGTAGAAAGAATCAATAATTCAAATGACCATGCATAGGATGAACAATCAAAATGTATACCAATGATTCTTATATCTTTGAGGAACCAAAGGAAAATATCACTCACAATGTCATCGGCTATAATCATACACAAATCCTAGGGATAATTTTGTCGAAAGAAACCATCAATATTGGCAAGGTGAAAAGGCTAGGCCTAATATTTACAATTTAATATCTATAATCAAGTCATTAATATACTCCACATTCAAAAAACCTTCACTTACAATAGATATCCAAAATGTCATTTATTTAATTCTTATACAATTGCTAGTATTTTACATGTTACTTCTTCCAATATTATTTACATTAAATTTTAAAATTCTCTCTTTTACAAAAATCATTATTTTTAGTTTATTTTTTGTAAAAAATGATCAAAATGAACCAATTCGAAGAATCCAACATCCATATTAAAACACAAAATCTCTTGTGCTCTGGTAGACAATGTCAACACCAAAAAATTATTTTGTACTTTTTTCCTTCAATTGAAATACCATGAATAACAAGAAAGGGATGTCAACAATAACAACCGAATGTACTCTCATATTTCTCCCTTTAGTCACAATATATTGTGTAGTATTTTTAAAATTGTTGTCATCTTAATTATATATATTTTTAAGAAAATTGTTTTTCACATAAACCGATGATAAAGAAAAAAATTACATTCTTCAAATATTAAAAATAAGAACAATAATCAACATTAAAAAAAAAATTATACCTGTTTGATTTTGAGATTAGAAAATTAATTTTCTAATATTTTCAATTTTTAGAGAAAATTAACCTAATTATTATTATCAAATAAATTTTAGTACTTTCTACTTATTATATAATTAACTAGTCAAATAGAAATCTGTGATTATATTTCTACAATTCTAGTAATGCTAAAAATGTTTAAAAATTCAATTATTGAGAAGCCTTTTAAGTGTCCTAGTTTTCACTTTATATCCAAATGTTGTCACTTAGGATATTAATGTATAAAAATTGACAGTTTCACAATATAGTTATGAAGATATGATCAAATTTATTTCCATTTACACCAAAACAAACAACTAAATTGCAAGCAATATTATAACTATGAACATATTTTAGCTTAACAGGCATAGTTGTTTTAAAACTACCTGCCTTCCCAAACAATACAATATTAATTATAAATTAATACCTTGAATAAAGAGATTTCCTAGTATTTCCATAATTGCATGTTACACATCTTTCACATTACTAAGACAAGCATAAATGAAATTCAATAGAAAAGGGCATTAGAATAGTATAAGCACAATTAATAGTTTAATATAAATTTAGTTATAGCATAGAAACACGATAATACACAAAGAAGCCATGGTTTTTGCTTACACGGGCAACAATATCCCATGTATATAATTCAAGTATCTAGCCATACTTCTCGTTGAAGAAACCAATATGTAGTAATATTCCTATAGTTCAGTGTAATCGAAACCACGCCTCCTTTACTTATAGTCCATATATTCTATTGTACAACAACAAAAATTAAACATGATTAATTTTGAAGCCAAAGCAAAAGAAAGGAAAATTACACTACTATTTTAAACATTATATAGTAAGATTTGATTTTTAAACTAGAAGTGTTAAATTATCAATGATTAATTTCTTTTAGCTTAATTTTTTCTTCCGTATATATAATGTTTAAGAGTACGCATATATGAAAATATGAAAATGTAAAATTCTAGTTAAAATAGAATCAACAACTTACAATATCTAATAAATTGTATGAGGTGGAGGAGCCTTCTGCATGGGATGAGGATGCTTTGGTGGGGGATTCACTATTGGCTTGGGAGGAGATCTCTTCATATGGGGATGCGCTTGACCAGGGCCATTGAAGATGGGGGAGCCCGGCATGTGATAGAGAGGAGCATTTGCAGGAGAGAATGGTGGGTTTTTGTCGAAAGGTGGCAACTTTGGAATAAGAGGAGATGAGTGGGGGGATTGTGGGTTTGGAAATGTAGGCGGGTGGGCTTCTTTCATGAGATCTGGCTTCTTCTCAAATGGGGGCTTGTGAATGAAGGGAGAAGGGCTGTGTGGTTGTGGGTTGTGAAAGAGTGGAGGAAGTGTATAAGGAGGGTGAGCTCCTTGTAAAGGATTTCCATGATTGTGGTGGAACGGAGGAAATGGCCTCTCCGATGAACATGCCAATACAAATGCAAACAAGGCGATAAGTAGAAGGAGCTTATTGAGAGCCATTGCAATTGTTGATGGTGAATTGAAATGTTGCAAGGGGAGAAGAGTATTTATACACGATCAGCTGAGGGCGAGCGCACTAGAAACTTCCAATTCACACTGATTATAAGAAGACGAATGGTTATGCGTTGTGTGAATGCAAGGAAAATCGAGACTTGTGAGTAGGAGATTGTCAGCAAACACGACTTGTTTTCAGAAGGACCGTGTGACAAAAAAAGAATGGTCCGTTAATCAGGCGATTCATAAAATCGAAATATTTGGCAGTTTAAACAGTTTAGAAGCAACATTAGCGTCTCGTACCATTCAAAGATTTGAAAACTAGCCATCACAGCCTAATGTGTAATAAATACGCTGAATAGGTTGGGAACATTGCGAGAGGGAGCCAGGAGGGTAAGAGCGGGAAAAATGGAGTCGGGGAGAGTGATATAGAAGAGAGATTGAGAAATAGCTTAATAGATATAGTCGTAGTGAATGAATGATACACAGTTAGGGAGTTGTACCAAGAGAAGGGTAGGGATATTCATGATAAATATAATTGTATTATTAAACTCTAAACATAATTTTAATCTTAAACATTAAAGCTAATAACATATTACTCAAACCATTATAGTAACGATAATGTAAATCCTAAAGATACTGATAACACTATATCATAAATCTTAAATCAAAATCCTAACACCAAAAATAATGCTAATTATGGTATAAATAATTGTGCTAACAATAATCCTAATTATTTTATTAACTGTAATCATAAACAAAAAATAGACTAGGGAGGGGAGAGTGAGTGAGGAGGTTCTTAGGAGGCATATATATAGAGAGAGGGGTAGGTGATTAGAGAGTATATCTAGAGAGACACACAAGATCCTATTATGTTTTTAATAGAGAAAGATCTAGAGATAGGGGTATAGAGAGGGATTTGATGGTGAGATAAGGGAGGGGAGAGCGAGAAACGAAGAGGGAAGGGGGTTTGGATTACGCATTCAAACAAAGATCATTAATCCCTATGTGAGACAATCCACCAATCAGAAAAATGCAAGGACTAAGCAAAAAAAGAAGTGAATCTAGATCATTGATTTGGATCTAGAAGGTTCACTAAAACATCTATTTGAGAGCGTCTTTGAAGAAGTTCATATGGATGATCGTGTGTGAGTATATGTGAATGAATTTTATGATTGCATTCGATGTTTTGGAGGTGAATTAGAGTGCTAAGTTCGTATCGACTGAGTAGTGCATTGAATAGTTATAAGTAGATACAAAGGAGATCGATCATAGTAAAGTGATATTATATTGCATAGAGGAGATATGTTATCAAGCATTGAATTGCTAACTAAAGGATCGTGCACTAAACATTCTAAAAGGAGTTTCTAGGTTTAAATCTCTTAATAGAGTAGGTTTAACAGGCTATTGTAGATCTCCTAAAAGAGTACTCACTTAATTGTGATGTAAGATCCTTTAACCAATGTAGAACCTAGCAGTTCTTTTAGCTTTTATCAGGGAAAAACCCTCATAGGGTAGAGCATCAAAAGTGATCAAACATTGTAGCCTTAACATGCACACTTTATTGCTCTAGTAGTAAATGTTTTGTGGGTGTTATTCCCACCATAGTTTTACCTTTATGTTGGAGGGTTTCTGCATTACCAAATATGTGTGGTAATATGTTATATATTTATGAGTTTTCATTCATGCAGTTATATACTAGATCTGATGGTTTATTGTAATATTGAGATAAGGATTTATGTGGTGATATCAAATATGTTTGATTTTTAAAGTGTGGAATTTTCTATAGATCCTAATTCAGCCCCCCAAACTAAGTATCTCACTTTTCCTATTAGATTTCCAACAATTGTAATCAAGCTAGCATACTCTTGGCATGAGTACAATCACTTGGGAGTAAAATATCTTGAAGATGGAACCCTACAAACTAGGAAATATCATTGAGAATTAGAAGATTGATGTTTAACTTGCATATGAACAAGTGAAGGCTGCAAAGGAGTGTACATTCCTAAGCCATGTTGGCTATTAGCATCAAATAATTAGTCATTCACTATGAATTATTCGATCATCACTGTGAGTGAGTCATACTATATAGCCTAAACACTGGAATGAAGACTTGTACATATTCCAAGTAATGTGTAATGCCTACCCCTACTTGAATTTTTTGATTTGTCTTGACTAGATTCTTTTAGGCTTGTGCTATGATTATGTTCGATGATGATATATATGTTCATATATTGACTTTCAATTATTGAATGATGTTAGTTAGATGAATGATTTTTATGCAGTTTCTATGGATACTTACCCTATACTTGCCTGTGTATGGTGTGTGTGTCTCTTTTACTTTATGTTTGACATTTCTGATGTGGTTGAGGAAGGGAGTCATAGTCACTTGCTAGTCAAGATCTACATGATCAACCACTTCCTTCCATTTCCTATTTAGTTTAGAATATTTTGTTTGTACATGTGTGGATTTTATGCAGATTGCAAGTACCAAGTATCAACTTCCCTAAATTGCTAGGATGAGCATACCCTATCATAGTATTTCAATGTATAACTAGGGAGATAACTCTTGAGTCCAATCCTAAACCTAATTGTCTTAGAAAATAGGACAAGTATCTAAATTAGTTTCATCTTTTCGAATTTGTCAAATGACATGAATTGGTGACTTTGACCTTGGAGTCTAACTTTGTTCTTTGATTTGCAATTGAGTTATCGTATTTGGTTTTGTGAGTCTATTGTGATTTTCTATTGTAATGAAATCAAATTAAAAGACAATTTAATGATTTAATTTAATGAAAATTTTATAAAAAAATTTGATATTTAATCATATTTAATTAATTGAGAAATTAATTAAATAAAAGAATTAAATTTAAAGATTTTATTAAAGTTCTAAATTTTACATATTTATATTTATTTAATTTAATGATAATTATTTAGGAGTTTTATTTTAATAATAAACTCTAAATAATGCTATTAATTATGCTAATAAATATATTATTAAAAATATCTCATGAATTTATTTAAATTAAAAAAAAATCAATTTAAAGATAAAGTTATAGTTATAATTTTGGTATTTTATATTTATTTAATTTAATAATAATTTCTTTAGGATTTTTTATTTTAATTAATAAAATCTAAATAATATTGTTAGTTAAATTAATAAATATATTATTAAAACATTTTCATGATTTTGTGTGTGTGTGTGTGTGTGTGTGTGTGTGTGTGTGTGTGTGTGTGTGTGTGTGTGTGTGTGAGAGAGAGAGAGAGAGAGAGAGAGAGAGAGAGAGAGCATAATTTAATAAAGATATTTTATATTGCAAAAGGCATACATGAAAACATAAAAAAAAATATAATAAAGAGTTAAAAAGTTGTGATCAAGGAGTTCCCTCAAGTGATCACACAATCAATGCCTCAAATTTAGGAGAGAACTCCTTATCAGCAATTTAGAGTTCATTTTTCAAAAAAAAATGGAAGTTGTGGGAGAACCACGGATTTCTGGAGAAGGGAATTTTTTAGAGAGAAGATAATTCTCTCATAATCTTCGGGTGGTTGCGTATTAGCATCAGACTCAAGCAGGGTCTTTTGTTTTGATTGCCGAATGAATTATCTAATTCGATATTCTTGTCTATGTTGTGTTTGTGGAATATGTTTTCCAAGTTTCATTTTTATGAATCTTTCTATCTTTCATTTTGAATCTATTTGATATTCATATTGAATTCTATCTGTATATCAAGATTTGAAAAGTAATTAGAAACCCTCATCTATAGATTAAAGAAATTACTATTTTAATCAAGAATAGTTTGAAATGAAATGGAAATTTTAGATTGTAAATTTGATGGGTTTGCCGTATTTTCCCTATCAGAGTTTAGCTAGAACTTTTGCATAAAAAATATTTATATTAAAAATTATATGGGGGGCTTGCTTTGAAAACTGTTTTATATTAAAAAATATATGAAAATAAATAAATAAAATGGGTTGGAGGAGGTGGGGCTACCAATTCCCAACCTCCTCAATTTATTCTCCTCCCCCCCAACCCCCTCACAGGCTCAATTACTGCCTACGATACAAACTCTACTACTGCTTGGGACAACAGACAGATTGCAGTCGCATGACAACCACCTATTAAGGTTGGCCAATAGGCCTTAAACCACAGGGTTAATGTTTTAAAAGATAGTTAATTTAATTTAATTTAATTTTAATTTAAGTTATTATTTATTAATAAAATTTATTAATAGCTTTTATTAATATTTATTAAATTAATTTATAATTAATAATATTAAATATTAAATAATTTAAATTAATGATTATTAATTTAGTAATTTAGATTAATATTGATGAAATCAATTGGTAATGTTAAAATATATTTAGTTTATTATTATTTAATAAAATGATTATTAATAGAATCGTGAGTATTTTATTTAATAATCGATATTTATTAATTTAATAATAAGATAGATAATTACTTTTTACTTGTCATGTGATATTTAATAAGGTTTGATATTTAATTCAAACCTTACTGCTAGCTAAAACTATGTTTTTTCAAAATCAAACCAAACTATGAAACTGTACTATTATCTGTATGTTGTTTTATGTTTTGGGTTGGGTTGACTAGAATGTTGACTAATCTTAGGATGTTACCAAAGGCTTGGGATTTTGTCTATGATGTCATGATGATGTGTTCTATATGATCTTTTATACTCAACCATGGTAATGTATCTGGTATGCTCTATGATGTGTGTTGATCTATTGATTGTTATTTATTTCTAGTGTTCTTTTGTAAAACTGAGGTGAATGGTGTGACCTATCTAATATAACCTTTGAGTCTTCAATCAATTATATTTGGATTGCTTTCTAGTCACTTTTATAGGACTAAGGTGTTTTTATGATTTGTTCTTGGTGATGTCATGTTATGACATGGATTGGTTTATGCATACTTGATTTTGGGATCAGTCTTGTTAGGATGTCGTATTGGTAAAATCCATCATTATGATCAATGTTTTTCAATACTTGTTAGTTGCTTGTTTAAGAATTGATGTGTGGTATGTGGTCTTTTGTGATCTTTTGATTTTACTGAGCTTAGGGTAGGTTATCTGTATGTTATTTAATAAGTGATAACATTTCATTAAATGGGATTGAAATGAATTAACAAGATATTGGTACCACAGAAAGTCATTAAGGGGCTAGAGGATTAAAGGATTGGCCGGGTAACCTTAGAGTTGACTCATTAGTATGCCTTGTTAGTACAAAAAGATACTAGTGCTGCATAGAGTCACTAGGGGGTTAGAGGATAAAAAGACTAGTTGGGTAACCCTAGAGTTGGTTCATGCGATGACACTTGCCCAAATGCATAGTAGATTCCCTAAGTGTCATTGTTACCTCTGGGTTTAGATGTCGCTTGTATCTTGGTAACTTTGAGTTAGATTACTTTAAGGTGATTCCTTCAACTTAGATGTTGGTCTAACTTTTGAGTTTGTTATCCTATTTAGGACTAGAATTTATCTCCTCAGCATGGTGGGAGTGGGCCTTTTTGGTTCCTTGAGGTTAGGTGGTAGTGATTTTTTTTATACCATTTAGATCTGACCATCAGATGCCACTGTTGGATATGTTTGCGCAAATATTAATTTTGATTTGTTCTTGTATTTCTATGATGGATGGTTGTAGTATTATATTGTAATTGATTTCATATGATCTTAAGAGATGATGTAATTTATTTCAGAATGTATATTATTTAAGCCTTTCATACCCTGTGACCTATATAGTGGATGATTGTGCATTCTGTTTATTGCCAAGTGGCATCATATATAATTGTATATTATGTAGAAAGAATTGGTACTTGTAGTTATTTTTTAGTATGAATATATTAGTTTTAGTATTAATTAAAATTAAATGTCATTCAATGTCATGGGACCCTTAAGAGTTGTAACCTGTTTATATGTTGTTGATGTATGAGTGTATGTTAATTGCTTCCACTACTTTATGATTGTTGTACATGTTATTCTTAAAAAAATAAAAATGTTTGACAAACTTAGTAAAACTTTAGGTTAACTTCTTTTGGGTCACATGGTGGAGTGTTACATAATGGACCAAGAAGAAGTTACTAACGAGAAAGCCAATGATTGTTGAGCTTATCAAAGACTTATTAGAGATTATAGTGATTTTCAAGTTAGTCAAAGTTTAGCAGTTGCTAAGTGATATGGAGGCTGATTTATTCAGTTCATGCTGAGCATAATTAAGACCCAATGAAGACATGAAGAAATGAAATATGTTCAGCACCAATGCAATGTAAGTGTCCAATAACTCAATTTTACATTTTTTTTAGAAGTGCACTAAATCCTATGTTAACCATCTTTAACAAGTTGGAAGCCTATTTTGAAGATCATGGAGATAATCAAGGAGGTGATTACGCATTCAAAGGGAAATCATTAATCCCTGGTCATGGCAATCCACTAACCAGAAAAATGGAAGGACCAAATGGAAAAAGGATTGATTCTAGACTATTGATTTAGATCTAGAATATTCACCCAATTATCTATTTAAGGAGTGTTTATGACCTAATTCATATTTGATAAAATGTTTGCACATGAATAGGTGAAGAGTAAAGTTTTTGAGGTTTATCAGAGTAGAGATATAGAGTAGTGTAGTCAAGAGTTTTCAGTAGAGAGAGAGGAAATTCTATGAATGTTTTGAGAAGAGAAAGATGAGATCTATCATAGTCAAGTGATATTTTATTGCATAGAGGAGATGTGTTATCAAGAATTCAAGTGCTAACTAAAGGATCAAGTATTGGACATTCTAACAGGTGTTTTGGGATTTAAATCTCTTAATAAAGTAGCTTTAGTAGGCTTATGTAAATCTCCTATCAGAGTACTAACTTCATTGTGATGTAAAAATCCTTTAACCAAGGTAGAACCTAGCAGTTCTTTTATCCTTTAAAAGAGCAGATCCCTCCAAGGGTAGATCATGAGAAGTGGTTAAATAATTGTAGCCTGAACATGAACAACTTTATTGCTGCAATAGTGAAGATTTTGTCTGTGTCATCCCCACCACAATTTTTCTTTCACCTAGAAGGTTTTTTGAATTTCCAAATCTATGTGTTAATGTGTTATTTTTTATGTGTTTATGTGTTTATATTTATGTAGTTTGAATGAAGATTTGATATTATGTTGATTTGATTGGTTTCATTGATATAAGATGCATGTTTAAATAAGAAAAATATTAACATATTTAAATATGTATTTCTTCATAGCCTTATTGGATCATCTTCTAGTATTTTTTTTATTAAATAAAGTGGGAAGGACTCAAACCCATAACATTAAAGTAAAATTGAGTCTTAAACAGATATCCCAAAGGATCACCAACCTTGAGCCAACCAAAACTAGTCATAACTAAAACCAATAGCTAAAGCTAAACAAAAACAAAGATTTTAAACTAAATCAAGATGGGTTAAAAAAAAATTTCCTACCATCAAAATGAATTTTGAGACAAGCTAAGCCGCCACTAGCATATAGCATAAAAACAATACTTTCTAACGAGTAGACCATGGTTGACCAAATTAGAAACCACATCCAACCACCACATCACACCAATCAGAAACCATCCTAAAACAAAATACGCAACATCAAGAACCAACACCAAAAAATGAAGGAACCCAAAAAAATCACTAGGCACCAAAGCATGAATCATCCACAACTTTCACAACTCCTTGAGCTAGTCGAGAAAGGAGAACTTAGAGAAAGAAATCTTGTACTTGCTAAACCCTAGGAAGCTCTCATGTTGACCCTCCTTTCTCAAAGTCTCCTTCTTTAGTTTCCTCTCTACCACTCTCTCCTCTAACTGTACCTCCAAAAAATCAATTTCCCCTTCCATCTTGGTCTAATTTTGAATACTTTGGGTGGCTAGATTATTAATTTTCTCTCCTAACTGGACCTATGCCTTCTTAATAGAAACAAAGGCTTTTAGAACTTCATTTCACTTTTCCTTAGGGGGAACTTTTTTCTTTATATCATCCACTTGTTTCTTCAATTTCTTCCAGCTATAATTAAGCTTGTCTCTTAGCTCCTAGCTCACTTCCCACTAGACTTCATCCCTACAACCATCCATCAAGTTAATAGAATTTCTCTTTGCTTCAACAATTGCCTCTAGTATATTAATATTTTTCCAATCCATATACATTTGAAAAAGAAGCCACCTAGCCACCACTTTCAATCTATTGTAACAAGAGGCCATCTTCATAGAGTGGAGGGTTAGAGTGCCCAAATCAATAGATCCATTTTTATTTTTATTCTAGAACCAAACCAGGCAAGGACTCTCTAGACATTTGGGGATCATCCAAGTAGCTTAAATCAACCATGGGATCTTCTTTTGTGATGGACTACTAGAAATTTTTGATATTTTTTATATGCCCTATATTCATATCCTTAATCTACTTGTGTTGGTCATGTTTACTAGCAAGGCTTTTATACATAATTTTCACATTTAGGGTTTGAACACTCTTATCCTTTAACCACAAGTGTCCTATGTAAAGAATGGTGTTTTTCCAAGTGTTGGAATGAATAGATTTGATTTTAGTGTGGAATCATTTATTGATCCCTCCATTATTATTCTTTGTCATTCTATTTATGAATAGGGTATTGATATATTTCAAGGTGCTAGAAATGATGTACTTGGATTCTATAGGAAAATTAAATTGTCTATCCATTAGATAAAAGAAATAGAAATAAACCTATGGACTATGAAGAGTAAATCGTATCTTCTTGAGGTAGTGATAGTGGGAAAAGATTATGTGGAAGGTGTGGGTCTATGGATTTGTGACAAGGATGAGCTAATCAATAAGGATATGGATTATGCTAGATTCAAGAAGAGGGAGGGCCACCTTTCTTAATTGGAGGAAAAAAATTGCTAGCATCAAGTTTTCCCTTGAGAGAATTGTTGAAGATATTTAAAAAATATTGAAGACCTATAAGGATGATCCTTAGAGAGTTGGAAAGTTGGAGACCTCTTGTAATGAAAAAATATATCATATAGTGAGATTGTGATAAAGACAAACCTAGGGTTATTTCCTCTAGCTATAGGAAAAGCACTTGAGCTAGCACTAGAAAGAAGTATCAAGCCCTAACTAAGGAAAATAAAGATATTATGAAGGTTCTTGAAGATAGAGAAACTTGAGGCTTAAGTTCTTGGGCTATTCAACAATTTGGTTTAGTGTTCTTTGTGGATCTAGTTTGTGTCTACCTACTGCTCTACCTATTGTCTTCTTTTCGATGTCTTTTTCATTGGTCAAGTCTTTTTCTTTTGTTGTTTTCCTCAACTTTTCATTTTGTAGTTATATTGTCTTGCAGAGCTTAGTCAGTCCATATTTAATGGTTTTTGTGGTATAAAATTTAGGGCTTCTTCAAAGTTTTCTTTCACTTAATAAAAAGCTTTTAGAAGTTCTTTTAATTTATCTAATTATGTTTTATATATTTAGTGTAGAAATTAAAATAAGAATCATCATACAAAAATTATTATCTTAAATTACATTTTCAATGAATTATATTTAAAAAACATGATTTAATGTATATCTTAAATATAATAAACATTAAATAACTATGATGAACTAAAAATATTATAAATTAATTAATCTTAAATATTTATATTTGAGTCATTTTTCACTTAATCATAATATATAAATGATAATGGTTAGCTTCATCATAATACATGAATAATAATTTTCTAGATTCTTTTTAATATATGTTTTAAAAATATTGTATGTTTATTTCATCTTTCAAAAATACTTCATACTTTAAAATAATTATGGAGAATATATAAAAAATTTATTTTATTTTAAAAATACATTAGAATTATATGTAACCTTTCAAATATTAGAGATATGGTTTATAGGAATTATAATGTAATAAACATTTTAAATATAATTAGATCTCTAATATCTTTTTAATATTTAGTTAAAAAAATATTATTCATTTGGGTATATGCAGGATCATGAGGGGCCAAAAAGTGGCAATATGAAACAAAATTACTTTTCATCTGACTTTCATGAAATGAAAAGGGTTTCTTAAGGACACTATCATCTTTCCATGGATATAATTGATGTCAAATTATGAGTTCAGTAAGTAATTATACTTATTTTTTGATGAGGTTACCTATAAAGTGTTGATTTACATATTATTTCAAAATATTTATAACTTTAAAATGGTATAATATTTTCAAATTTTGAAAGATGCATCACATTCTATGTTTTTTCAATTATGAGAAAATAAAAACAAATTTTAATTTTGTATAGTTTTGAATGAGTTAAGGTATTTTTTATTTTGAAAAATGTTTTAATAGAAAAATAAAACTAAATTATTTACTTGGAATAAAATTACAAAATAATATGCATCACATCAAGGTATGAGTAGACTAATTATATCTAGAATCTTTAAAAAAAAATCATCATTTGATTGTGATTAAGGTGGTTAGACATACTACCTATCGTTCGAAGTTTAATTGGAAAACCAAGATACTGAGAGATGGGATGAATTAGGATCTATAAAGCTTTTATCTTCAAAATAACTTTCTTGCATTCACCATATTGACCTTCTCATCTCTACTTTATGCATAACATAGTTTGTAAAATTGAATGTTGTAATAAATAGATAACTATTAATCACATCCGTGAAATGTAAACACATGAAAAAAAATTGGTTACACAGAAACTCTCCAAGGTGAAGGTAAAATTGGCATGGGGATGACATCCATAAATCTTCACTACTATAGTAACAAAGTTAATATGTTAGGGTTACAATTTTGATCACTTCTAATGATATGCCCTGTTAGGGGTCTACTCTGCTAAAGGTATTTAAAACTATTAGGCCTTGCCTTGGTAAAATATTTTTTCTTACAATGATGTAAGGACATTGTTAGGGGATTTATAAAGGTCTATTAAAACTACTTTGTTAAGAGACTTTCCTTGATTCAATCTGTTAGAATTGTCTTAGTACCCGATCCTTTGGTCTATACTTTAATTTATATTACAAATATCCTCCATTGAATCTCTAATATGATCTCCAATCTAATATAGCTTTTATTAGTCCTTCACTTCTTCATAAGGTTGCTAACCTCTATTCTTCTCAACTCTATGATGCATGCAGCATCCAAAACTTAACTTCTTCACTTCCTTCGCACACCTCAAAATCTCTTCTATGATAGCTCTCATCACTTCTTAAAAAATAATGTTTGGATATTCCCATTTAAAGACTTCTATGGATTCTTCTAGATGCTTCTATTTTTGCCTCTTCATCTAATTGGTTGTTCATTCTATTGGTGTTTTAAAACTATAGGTTCTAATAACTAGCATTGGGATGCAAAAAATAAATAAATGCCTAAGGATTAGCTAGTTCCCATATTCAATAGGAATTATCTTAGATTTGTACCTACTTCACCAAAGCACAATGGGGCTTTCTACTCTTTAGGCTCTATATGGCCAAGGAGGATGCACCAAGGGATTTATTCGCTTCTTCTTTGATTTTCTTCTTCAATAATTATTCACTAATAATCTTCTTCTCAAACTTATCCCTTATAGAAAAAAAATGGTTAGAAAACTTCTTGAATTGTAATTAACCTATTGATTCATAGTAGCTTACTATAAAATCATTGAAAGTTGTCACAATAAGGGAATGACCAACAATTCAATTCTTTATTACAGAAATGGAAAATTGATTTTGATTTAAATGTTTATTGTGCAACCCCATGACTATATAAATTTGCACCTAAATTTATGACCAGTGCCTTACCCATTATTATATAGAGTCAAAATAATAATCCTTGACCTATTTAATTAACTTTCAATTAAACTTATTAGTTGTTAACCCCGAATTGCATTCTTATGATATCCCTCGCATATACCTAGAAACTCTATCAACTTCATGGAAGCATTTGCTTGATTCCTTGAATTGAAAGAAAAAATCAAATGATATGTACAACTCATCCAAGTTATATTAAACTTAAAGAACTTTTATCATTTCAATCTCAAAAGAACATATACAAGAAAATGGAGACAAAACTCAAAGACACAGATATTTAGAACTCTCCTTTTGTATTAATTTTCCTTGAAAGTGACACAATACTGGTATAAACTCAATAAATAACTCAAAATATGACATAATTTATCAATTTAAATTCATTGTATTCTCATATTTTCAAATTGAATACAATATACAATTGACACAAAACTTGGACCGACTGTAATTAGCATAAACACTAAAAGTTCTACTAGACTCAGACCCTCCCTTCATTACTTGGAAATCCTTTTATTAATGAGGATTGGAATAAGCTTTAACTGGGAGGAAACATGTTAAAAAATTATTTGGAAACAAAATACAAACATATTTCTACATGTTACTTTTATAAAACATTCTCTTTAGTAGTTCAAAATATGGGGAAATGGTTGCAAAATTGGTAGGTGGCACTTTCTTTGGGTGTCTTAAGCTTGAATCTATTTGTACTTTAACTACTATTACTTTCCTTTCCTTTTCTCTTTGTTTTGTCTCTTTTTCCTCTAACTGTGACTTTAACGACTTAATCACTATCCCTTGATGGTAAAGCCTTTATTTTTGCTATAACCTCCCAAATGGCTATGTCATTATCCACATCTAGCTAAGTGGCATCTCTAATACCATTTAGTTCCTTGAGGCACTTTATCCATTTAGCATCAGTTATTATCTTAATCTATGTGGTTATCTTTCACATCTTTGACTCTAGTTTATATAACATGTCTATTAAATCATACACTACTACAATGTAAGCTTCACCATTGCAGTATGCCAAAAATCTAGAGTGATTTAGGATGTTATCAAAGGAGGATGACCATTCTAGCCATTTCTTGACTCCTCCATCATTATCCAAAATGACAGGTAGAAAATTAGGTGTTCCTATGGCAACTATTTTCATCTTATTTTGAATTAACTACAACTTGCCCACAAAGAAACCATTTAACTCTTTTACCTTGTGAATTAATTTTTTGAAAGTAATAACTTGCCCCTTTGGGAGTCCTATTTCTAAGGAAGGATGGGAAAAATTCTCTAAAATAATTGGGTGAAGTGACCCCATGTGGTGAAGAAAAGAGATAACAAGAAAACTGGCTCAGAACATTTATATTCTGCTCCTTGCAAAACAAGGTAAGTGTTATGCACATTCTAAGAAACCAATTTTAATGAATTTAGCTTATGAGTCAAGAAATTTTTGATGGTTCTAATTTTAATCTCCTTGTTGGAATCCAACTCCTCTTCATCCACTATCATGGCTTGACCTATCATATCCTCTATCATAGGTGCATGGCCCTCTATCTTTACGCCCTTGTCTTCAATCTTTGTAGTAGATCTGACAGTATTTTTCAATGCTACCATTTCATTTTCTAGTTGGAGGTTCTTTGTTTAAGGAGATAGCTTTTCTTCATTTCCTCCTCATATTACCTCTTGTTCTTGATGTACCTCTCATATGCTCCTTGTAACTATTCTTCCATGACATCAATTTTGTTCTTCCCTAATAGTGATGTTGAAGTTTGCAACCCATAAATCTAGCTTCTTGAGGTGGAATGGACATTCCAAAATATTACATTTCCCCTAAGGAAATCATTAATCTCCATGAGGGTGGGATTTTGGTTTTGTAGAGCCAAACTCCATATTGCCATGGTCTGGGCATCAATGTTATATATAGAACCTCTCAACTACTCTTGCCAATTTTCATCTTCAAATGATATAGTTATTTTTTGCCTCCTCATTTGATCTAACAAAAATGAGGAACTGATATCCCATCCTAGGAAGATAATCATTCCCCTCCTTTGTATCATCTCCCTAGCCTCTTCTATAGTGAGGGTTTCACTTACGGGGTCATACTCTTGAAATTTTTAAACTATTTAAGTGACTATTTCATCAAAATCATTAGGCTTCATCTACAATGGTATTTAATTCTATTTTAACTTAAACAATTTTTTTTTTTGAATTCTTCAATTTGATGAAACTTTCATCACTCATGAATTCATTGATCTCAATGATTTTGTCATCAATCATCTGTAAGGAAACTTAGGTGCAAAAAAAGCTTCCTACACTAATCTCTTAAGGAAAGTATTGTACAAATTCCTATTAAATCATTACAATTTTAGATTTGATATTATGTAAACAATAATATTGTAGTCAACCATGAACAAAAGATGATAGAGAAATAATAACACATAAACACAAAGATATGCTGGTGTGGAAAAACCTTTCAGTAAAACAACTTGACCCCTCTAAAACCTACATAATGTATCATCTTCAACACAAAGGTTACAACACACTTGTAGTGCAAGTTCTTTCAGGACACGAAAGACTTATCCAATATCTACCAAGAATACAATATTCACACTTTTTTTTATCTATAGCACTAAAAGAGCTTGTATAATGCACTTTCCAATTTTAGGGCAACTTTCAAAGATAGCTCTTATGCATCATAGGAATCTGTCATAACCATTTCAGTCATGATTTCCTTACACACAATTCAACATGCTAACACATGCAAGTGGAGTGACACATCAACATGCCAACTAGACATGTACACTCACACTTAATTATATTATTTGCAAAAAAATACATTTACAAAATAAATAATAAGAATATGAATTATCCAAGGTTGAGACACCTTATTTCTAGCATTCTCTAACTTGTTGAACACCTTGTAAGAGCAATAGGAACATAACAAGAACTAACCGCTATAGGTTGAAAGGCCTATAGACTATGAACACCATTTCAACTTCTCTATGGCTACTAGTTTTGTCAATGCATCTCCAACATTCTTTATTGTATCTATCTTCTCCAAATTTACCTTTCCATCTTCCACCATATCTCTCACAAGTTGAAACTACACATCAATGTGCTTCATTCTGGCATGGAATTTTGGATTCTTTGCAAGGAAAATAGCACTCTAACTATTGCAACATATAATAATATGTCCTGCATCAACACCAATAGTAGAACACAATCTCCCATTCCAAATGGTTTAGTTACAAGTATGAGTAGTAGTCATGTACGCAACTTTTGTAGTGGATAAAGCAACCATAGGCTATCGCCTACTCATCCAACTGATGGTACCACCAAACATAGCAAACACATAAGCACTAGTGGATCTCCTACAACCAATATCACCTACCCAATCTAAGTCCGTAAACCCATGAACACAAACTAAATGAAAAGCTCCATAAGAGTTACCATGATAACAAATGGATTAATCTGATGTACCCCTCAAATATCTAAATACTTGCTTAACTACAACCCAATGTACCCATCTAGGATTAGCCATAAATCAGCTCAGAAATCCCACTACTTGGGAAATGTCTGGTCTAGTATAGACCATAGCATACATAAGATTTCCAACTACACTAGCATAAGGTACTCTACTTATGTCCTCCACCTCACTGGGATATTTTGGACAATCATTTACAAATAAGTTTGTTCCTATAGAAATAGAAACACATGATTGTCTACAATATTCCATGTTGAACCTTTCCAAAGAAAACTTAAGGTACCACATCCTAGGAGATTGTTTCAAACCATATAGAGACCTCTTTAATTTGCAAACCAAAGATTCTTTACCTTTAAAAATGTAGTGCTTAGGCTATGACATATAAATCTCTTCCTCCAGTTCACCATGAAGGAAAGTTGTCTTCACATGGATCTATTCTATCTCTAAATCGTATGATGCAGAAAGAGATAATAGAAATCTAATGGATGTCAACTTTGCAATAGGAGATAATATTTCACCATAATCTATTCCCTCTACCTATGAGTACCCCTTCACAACTAATCTAGCTTTGTACATTTCAACACTACCATCTACACATAATTTCTTCTTGAATAGCCATTTGTTACCAATAGGTTTCTATTCTTTAGGCAAAGGTACAAGGTAAAAGTTTTTTTTAAATCCAATGAAGCCATCTCATCGTCCATGGCCTTAATCCAAGAACTTGTATCTTCCATATCCAAAGCCTATTTTACAGATCTAGGCTTATTAGTGTTAGTAATCAAAGGAAAAGCACAACTAGAATCTAACAGAGAATTACCAAACCTTTATGGTTGTTTTCTTGCTCTTGTGGATCTCCTCAAGGGATGAGGTTGAGATTGTTCTTTCTCTTCTTTTGAACTATTAGAGCTACTAGGGCTCACCTCATCGTTAGACCCAACATGGTCTTTTTGTCTAGTCTTCTTAGGGGTAGGAGGCAACTGAACAATATCTTCTTTCTTCTCTTTTTCATCTATTGTAGCACAATAGGAGAAAATGTTAGCTCTCTAAAAATAACATTTCTACTATACAACACATTAGTAATCATAGGGTCCCAAAGCTTGTATCCTTTCATACCAACACTATATCTAATGAAAATATATTTGACAACTTTGTTTTCCAACTTAGATCTTTTCTCCTTTGGAACACACATGCATAAGCTTCACAACCAAAAACACAAAGATGTCTAATTGAAGGCTTCTTACCAGACCACACCTCCATGTGTGTCTTACCAACAAGAGCTGATGTGGGAGATTTGTTAACCAGATAGAAAGTAGTGGCCTCAACTTCAGCTCAAAACTTTTGTTCAAGACTAGCTCCACTAAGCATACTCCTAGCCTTCACCATTAGTGTCCTGTTCATTCTTTCTATAACTCCATTTTGTTGTGGGGTATAAGGAGTTATCTTATGGCTCTCAATACCTCATTCTCTAGAGAACTATTGAAACTCTTTTGAGAAAAACTCACCACCATTGTCAGTTCTCACACACTTAATCTTCTTACTAGTTTGATTCTCTACAAGGGCTTTAAATTCCTTGAACTAGCTAAAGACTTGTGCCTTACTTTTGAGGAAATAAATCCATGTCCTTCTACTATAATCATCTATGAAAGATACAAAAAATAAAGTATAGGAGATTGAAGGAACTTTTACAGGACCAAATACATTAACATGAATAAGATCCAAAACGTCAAAAGATTTGTGAGAACTAGTCTAAAATTGAACACAATTTTGTTTTCCAGAAACACAATCTTTGTAGAATTCAAACTCAAGATTACAATCATTTAACCCCTTAATGAAGTTTTTGTTTTTAATGGTTCTAAGACCCTTCTCACCAATGTGGCCAAAACTCATATGCCATAACATTGTCTTTTATGTAGGAAGCTTTCCTTACAATGTTTTTGTACCCTTAGGTATACATGTTGCACTGCCATTAGAACCAATAACCATAGTCTTCTTTACTACTCATTCAGATGGTGGGGATGAAGTGATAGTTGTTCTCTTTTTTGAAATAGAACAACTATTGCACTGAGAAATGCATGCATCAAGTTGAATCAAAGTACCTCTCCTAGTACCCTTAGTAATAACCATAGCTCTTCTCATCATCTTACATCAATCTTTAGGAAAAAAAACTTGCACACCTACATCATTCAACATACTTACAAATAATAGGTTTTGTGCCAAAATAGGGATGTGCATTACCCCATTGATCCCCTTTACTCATCCATCAAGGAATCTGATAGTGACCCATCCTCATCTAGCTATCTTTAGGTGAGAATCATCACCCAAGTACACCTTTCCACCATCAAAAACTTCATACTTTGAGAACAAGCTTTAATGAGAGGTCATGTGGAAATAAGTTAGTGAGCCTATCAACCACACATCATCCAATGCATGCATTGCCAAGGTTGCAATGAAAGCATCACTGTCTTCTTGAGATTTTTTTGAACATGAATTTGAGGCCTTCTTCTTCTTTGGCTCTTTATAGTCTTTTTAGAAGTATCTAGTCTTATCATAGTTCTAACATTTCACCTTGGACTTTCTAGGAGTCTTTGATTTTCCACTAGATTTGGATCTACCCTTTCTATACTTGTTATCTTTTTTCTTCCCTCTGTTGTTAGATCTCCTACGAGTAGCAAAAGATTCCTTAGTTGAGTCTAATGGCTTTCTCCTCATCTCCTTAGATAATAGCAAAGACACCACATCATCCATTTTGAAAGTGATTAAAGTACTTCCAAGAGCCATCACAAGATGGTCCCATGAATCTAGCAAGGAACATAATAGGTCATACATCAATCCTCCTCCTCTATCTTGACACCAGATGATGTCAATTGTGCAATCAACAAATTAAAAGAATTTAGATGATCTATAATAGATCCTCCTTCCTCCATTCTTAGAGAATAAAACTTCTTTCTCAGGAACAACTTGTTCACCAAAGATTTGGCCTGATACACAGACCCAAGCCATGTCCACAAACTGTTTGCAGTCTTCTCATCAAGAACATTTGGGAGAATTGAATCATGTAGATAGAGTCTAATGAGACCCTTAGCTTTCTGATCCTTAAAATTTTAATCTACTTGAGATATTGTTGCAAGTCTCACATCAAGTGAAGCCACCTCCCATAGATCATAATCTTCAAGAAAGTCTTTTGTCTCAAGTTTCCACAACTCAAAATTACTGCCATTAAATTTCTTCACCTCCATTCTTTTTTTATGATGAACTAGCCATCTCAATCTACAAATAGGATTTCAAATTCTCTGCACAAAACTCCCACTCAAAATTGAGATTAGCTCAAAAATCCCTACCCAGCAACTAGGATAAAAAGTTGATCAAGCTTTTATACCACTTGTAAGGAAACTTAGGTGAAAAAAAAACTTCCTACACTAGTCTCTGAAGGAAAGTATTGTGCAAATTCTTATTAAATCGTTAAAACATCATTTTCAATATTATGTAAACAATAATATTGCAGTCAACCATGAATACAAAAATAGATAGAGAAATAATAACACATAAACATAAAGATATGTCAGTGGGGAAAAACCTTTCGGTAAAACAACCTCACCCCTTTAAAATCTACACAATGTATTATCTTCAACACAAAGGTTACAACATACTTGTTGTGCAAGTTCTTTCAAGACACAAAAGACTTATCCAATAGCTACCAAGAATACACTATTCACACTTTTTTTATCTACAACCCTAAAAGTGCTTATATAATGTGCTTTCCATTTTTAGGGCAACTTCCAAAGATAGCTATTATGCATCATAGGAATCTGTCATAATTGTTTTAGTCATGATTTCCTTACATAAAATTCAAGATGCTGACACATGTAAGTGTAGTGATACATCAACATGCCAACTAGACATGTACACTCACACTTAATTACATTATTTGCAAAAAATATAATAATAATAGGAATTATCCAAGGTTGAGACACTTATTCCTAACATCATCTGAACCTAAAGCTGTAACTATTTAGCACTTTTTCCATCCTTAGTGTCTTGAACTATCTAGATAATTTCTTCTTAAATTGTCAAACTATTGAAAATTTCATGGCATAATCTACAAGGCTTTTTTCATAGATTTTTGTGGAATTTCTACCATTTTTTTCCCTTGGTCCTTTGTTGAGTGCATTATAAACTTTTTTCTTGGCCTTCCACATCATCATCACTAACCTTCGCAACAATGTCCTCATCACAAAACTTGGGATCCACTTTCTATCTTATTTCTTCTAGAACTTGTTATGATATCTCATCAAAGTTTCAAATGCATTTGTCAAACCTAGACCAGTTCTCAAATTTAGGATAGAATCCCTTAAAGAATGGGTCTACCATTTTCATCTCATGTTAAAAACTTAGAACATCTTTGAATATAATCATCCTTTCTCTACACACATTCTCGTCTAAAAAATCATCAATGACATCCTCCTCCCATAAATACTTTGTTGGAAGAAAATTATATCCCCACATCTGCTTTAAAGAATTTTTTACTACATTGTAGGGGTCATATGTTCTTGTAGGTGCAGTCGGCAATTTATAGCTTCTTAAGAAAGCATCAGTTTCCTCTATTGTATTCTTCCCTATATAAAAATGCCCTACTTTGGTAAATCTACACAAAAATGTTCCCTTCTTGATAGTTCAACCTAGATATTCTCTATCTAATGCGATTAACTATCAAAAGACTTCTATTAATCCTAGTCTCTCTGGGACATACTTTGGAAGAAGGTGAGGTGGATGTGGGCACCCATAAACCATTATGAAACTATAATCTTAAAAAATAAACACACTTTCCTAGTCATTCCCTAATTCTTTCCCCACATCAAAACATAAGTTGGGCTTAACGACCTTTCTAATATTCCTAGGTACTCTTTCATTAACAACTCCTATCATATTTAGAATAGGGGGCACACATTCATTATAAAAAGAAATAGCATTAGAATATGGGTAGAATAATTTTCATACCCTTGTCCATCTTTGTATAGGTATCTTTTCTCCCCATTCCTCTATACACTCAGAGAAGCATTGGTCAAAGAATTGTAAATTTTTGAACATATTTAGATTCATGATCGAGGAGTAATGATGGAACTTGAAATTCTCCATTCTTCCCTTATGTGCAACAACAATTTCATCATGGATCCTAGTGATTATGTATGTGACAAAATCATATCATACATTTGTGTAGGGATTATGAATATCTAATGCCATGATGTAGTGCCACCAAGAGTATCCATGGTTCCATCTAAACCTAGGGCTTTATTTAAAACAAAGACAGTGTTATGCATATACCTCTAAAAGAATTGAAGAGGCATAATATCTTCCACCTCATCCTTCTTTGTTATTTCTTCTTTTTCTTTTGTTGAAATTTTGATGTGCCTTGTCATTGTTGTACCCATGTAGATGCTCTTTTAATTCTTGAAGTTTTAATTCAATTTGTCCATGTCAATTGGTAATGACATTAGACCTCCCGAATCAAAAGCTTCTATGAATGTCTCCTTATCCAGTGCCAATAATATGCTTCTATCTTTCCTATGGAAGAACTTGTTGACCTGATTCTAAGACTTCAACAATGCCTTGACTAGGTCAACATCCACAAAAGACATAGGCATAATTAGGTTTCCCAAATTCCTATTCCAAGGGTTTGAAATTGAGACCTTCTCTAATATATTTTTGTAGAAGAACCAAAATAATTCACTAATTTCTTGATGCAAGAGCATCTAGAGGTATAAGGGCAATCCTGTGTCACCCAAAAAAATGTACTTAGACTTATTTTATGTTTTATGTCTTTACATTTTTGGATACCCATTTGGCTCAAACAAAGGTTCCAACTCTCATAGTTCAACTATCAGTGCATTTGAAAATTCCAAAAAAATAGGAGCATGTATTTGGGCCATCATTTTGGTAAACTAGAAGGTGTGAATTGGCCAGATGAATGCAATCATGATTTAGAGCATTCCAAAAAAAGAATCAGGTCAATAGGCCCCATGGTTTGAAAGTTATTGTAGTTTTTTGGGTTTTGGAGACCTCCTAAGAATGCTTCAAAGTCAGGTTTGGGGCATTAAATGACCTCAAAAAAGGTCAAAAAATGGGGGACAAGAAAAGCTTGTCCATAGGGCTATAGAGTGCTTTGAGAGCTTTTTGAAAATGAAAACGGTTCATCAATAAGAGCTATGGTTCAAAAGTTATGCCTCCCAGAAGTTTGGCTACCATTTCTGGATTCTTCTAGATTTGTACAGACTTCTAACGCAGCTTCTGGAACCTTCTATTTTGTCGGTGGATGCCTACTAGCACTTTCTAGAATGTACTCCTAGTCCTTAACCCTTCGGAGTCTATTTAAAGAGATTTCTGGCATTGTAAAAGGCAGTTCGGATTGGAGCTTGAGAGGAGGTGCTAAAAGGAGAAGTATTCTCTAGATTTATGCTATTGTAAGCCCGTAGGGCATGTTTTGAAGTTTATTTTCTCTGCACTATTTGTACTAGCTTATTTTCTCAGTTAATATAATTCCCCTTTTCTATTGTGTCCATTCTGTTGTTGGGTTGTGTCCCCATCAAGTGGTATCAGAGCGGGTTTTCCTGACTGTGTAGACAGAGCGCTGACTGTGAGGCAGTTTGCACCAGGACTGTGTGGTTGTGGGTTCGAGTTAGAAGATGCCTCCATGAAGAGAGCATGGTGGAAGGGCCAGAGCTATTGATCCTGAGGAGGTTAGAGCCCTCCAAAGACAGGTACAAGCATTGCAAGAGGAGCTTCGTAGAGGAGCAAATGTTGCCGCAGATGACAATAGTGAGGATGAAAATTAAGAGGAAGTAATGGAAGTTGATGGGGAAGTTCTGAATCCTGTAGAGGAAAGGCTTTTTAGGGCCATTACTAAGTTTGGGAAAAGACCTACAATTGAAGTGGGTATATTTTCAAGAAATTTGAAACCAGATGAGTTGATCGATTGGATCAATGAACTGGAAGAATACTTTGAGTATGAGGATATAAGGGACCCAGATAGGGTTAAGTTTGCGAAGGCCAAACTGAAAGGCCATGCCAAAATCTGGTGGCAAGAGATTCAACTGGAAAGACTTAGAAGAGGAAAGGAGAAGATCACAAGATGGGATCGCATGGTGGAAAAATTGAAGAAGTAGTTCATTCCTGTGGACTACGAGCTTGATCTGTTTAAGAAGATGCATGGGTTAAAGCAAGCAGGAAGATCAGTCCAAGAATATACAGAGGAGTTTTACCGACTCCTGATTAGAGCAGGGCATGAAGAAGCAAATAAGGAGAAGATTTCTCATTATATCAGTGGGTTGCAACCTAGCATCCAGGAGGAATTAAGTCTGGTAAGAATGGCCAGCGTTGAAGAAGCATACCAGTGTGCCCTACGAGTTGAAGAGAAGCTGAGTAAAAGGTTTGAAGGAAGACAAAGAGGGCACGGTCAAGGAGGAAGGGGAAGTGGTAGATCATCTAGAGGCCGCAATGAAACTCAAAAGAAAAATGAAGATGAGGGTACTAGCAGGAACCAGAGGAATGAGGGTTCCAACCGCTCCCGTGATCAAGACTTTGGAAATCAAAGAGGAAGAGGTAGAGGACGTGGACAAGGAAGAGGAGGCTTCCGTGGTACCTGTTTCCATTGCAATGAAGAAGTCCATCGTGCCTTTGAATGCCCTCAACGACAAGGAAGGACAGATAGGAGAACTGAGGGCCAAGCTAGGGTTGCTCATGTGGATGAGGATGCAGAAAGAGGAGAGACCTTGGTAAATGAAAGAGTCCTACTAAGTGGTGAGAATGAACCAGGACAACGGAGGAGTTTTTTCCGTACTAGATGCAAGTGTGAGGATAAATGTTGTGATGTGATCATTGATGGTTGTAGCACTGATAACTTGGTATCAGAAGAGATGGTCTCTAAGCTAAAGCTCAAGAGGGAGAAACATCCCCAACCCTATCGGATTTCTTGGGTAAAAGATGATCATAAGGTCCTGGTAAGTGAAAAATGTTTAGTAAAATTCAAAATTGGGAGTTACCATGATGAAGTTCTCTGTGATGTTATTTCGATGGATGTTTGACATATATTGTTGGGTAGACCATGGCAGTTTGATAGACATGTAATACATGATGGACATGCAAACACATACTCTCTGACAAAGGATGGAGTTCGCCACAAATTGAAGCCCATGAAAAAGGAAGGTGAAAAGGTATGTAGTAGTGCTAGGATGCGTCTTGTTGATGGAAGGAAGTTTTTAGATGGCATGAAACATTAGCGTATGTGCTATGCTTTGATTCCTAGGAAAGATAAAGAAGGTAGTAGTGAAATACCATTTGAAGTTTCAAATTTACTAGGGGAATTTGGAGATATTATTTCTAATAATGTTCTAGATGGATTGCCACCAGTAAGGCAAATCAGTCATCAGATAGATCTGATTCCAGGAGCTAGTTTGCCTAACAAGGCTGCTCACAGGATGACTCCTACTAAAACAGAGGAGCTAAATAGACAGGTTCAGGAGCTGTTGAGGAAGGGCTTGATTCCAGAGAGCCTGAGTCCATGTGCAGTACCTGTAGTACTTGCACCAAAGAAGGATGGAGAGTGGAGGATGTGTATAGATTCTCAAGCTATAAATAGGATAACCATCAAGTACCAGTTTCCTTTACCAAGGATGGATGATCTTATGGACTGCTTGAGTGGAGCTCAGTACTTCACAAAGATAGATCTGAAGAGTGGCTATCATCAGATACATATTTGAGAAGGAGATGAGTGGAAAATAGCCTTCAAGACCAAGGAGGGTCTTTATGAGTGGTTAGTCATGCCCTTTGGATTGACGAACGCCCCAAGCACCTTCATGCGGCTCATGAATGAGGTACTTAAGAAGTTCTTGGGAAAATTTGTTATTGTCTATTTCGATGATATTTTAATTTTCAGCAAGACTTTGGAAGAACATTTACTGCATATTCGTAGTGTCCTTGAAAGGCTAAGGGAAGAGAAACTATTAATTAATCTAAAGAAGTGTGTCTTTGCAAAAAGGGAGTTAGTCTATTTGGGATTTGTTATATCACTTGAAGGTCTCAAAATGGATCCAGAGAAGGTAAAAGCCATCTTGGAATGGCCTACTCCAAGGTCTGCTACTGAGGTAAGATCATTTCATGGTCTAGTTAGTTTTTATAGGAAGTTTATTAAGAATTTTAGTGGCATATGTGCACCCCTAACTGATACAATAAGAGGGGATAGAAAAGAGTTCAAATGGACTGCAGCAGCTGCGAGAAGTTTTGAATTGCTAAAGAAGAAGGTGACTGAACAACCTGTGTTGGCACTTCCAGATTTTAGAAAAGTATTCCAGGTGGATTTTGATGCTACTGGTAGTGCTATTGGGGCTGTATTAAGCCAAGAAGGTAAGCCTATTACATATTTTAGTGAAAAATTGAATGATGCAAAGAAGAAGTATTCTGTTTATGATCAACAGTTCTATGCAATAGTTCAGGCCTTAAAGAAATGGAGGCATTATTTATTGCCAAAGGAATTTGTTTTGTATACTGAACATCAGGCATTATAGTACCTAAATAGCCAAGGTAAATTGAATCAGAGGCATATGAAGTGGGTAGAATTCTTGCAAAGTTATACATTTGTGTTGAAGCATAGAAGTGGAAAATCTAACAGGGTTGCAGATGCATTAAGTACAAGACAGCTGTTGCTTACAACAATGTAGGTTGAATTAGTTGGGTTTGATGAACTCAAGAATTTGTACCCCAAGGATCCTGATTTTTCTGAAGCATGGAAAGCTTGTAAAGAACCTGTTGTTGTAGATAGAACCAAGTGGTTAGACTATTTGATTCAAGATGTCATGTTGTTCAAAGGTAGTCAATTGTGCATTCCAAGGAGTTCCATGAGGGAAAATCTGATTAAGGAGAAACATAGTGGAGGGGTGGCACGACATTTTGGTCGAGATAAGACCATTTCCATTCTTAGAGGACATTATTTTTGGCCTCAAATTTCACAGGATGTGAAGAAGTTTGTACATAGTTGCCAGGTTTGTCAAGTTGCCAAGGGGTTTAGTCAAAATACTTGCCTATATCAGCCATTGCCTATTCCATCAAGGCCATGGGAGGACATAAGTATGGATTTTGTTCTTGGATTTCCAAGGACACAAAGGGATAATGACTCAGTATTCGTGGTGGTTGATAGGTTCTCCAAAATGGTACATTTTATTCCATGCCACAAAACTCATGATGCTATCCATATTGCAGACTTGTTTTTCAAAGAGGTGGTAAGACTACATGGCCTTCCAAGGAGTGTAGTTTCTAATTGAGATACTAAATTTGTGCGGTATTTCTAGAGGACATTGTGGAAGAAGTTGAGAACAGACTTGAAATTCAGTTCCATGCATCACCCACAGACTGATGGCCAAACAGAAGTGGTAAATAGAAGTCTGGGCAATTTGCTGAGATGTTTAGTTGGAGATAAGCCCAAGGGATGGGATTTGATTCTACCACAGGCAGAGTTTTCTTATAATAACTCTGTAAATAGGAGTACTAGAAAATCACTATTTCAAATTGTATATGGGAATAGCCCAAGGACTGCACCAAAATTGAGGAAGATAAAACAAGGGGAGAGGACAAGTGCTGAAGCTGAGCAATTTGCTGAACACATCAAGCGTCTACATGAGGAGGTTCAAGCACACATTATCAAGATGAATCAAGAGTATAAAGCTAGGGCTGATCAAAGGAGAAGACATAAGGAATTTCAAGTAGGGAATCTAGTCATGGTGCACTTACGAAAAGAAAGATTTCCAGTTGGTACTTACAACAAGCTAAAAATGAAGAAATTTGGCCCCTGCAAAGTTTTGAAGAAACATAACTCAGGAAATGCATATGAGGTGGAGCTACCAGATGGTATTCACATTTCTCCCATTTTCAACATTGCAGATTTAACAGAGTATCATGATGATGGTGCAGATGAGGAGCTAGTTTTAGAGCCATGTCCAATTCTTGCTTCTAAGAAGGAAGAGATAGAAGAACTTCTAGATCATCGTGCGGTTAGCAGTACCAGAAGCAGGCAGTATGAAGAGTATTTGGTCAAATGGAAAGGACGATCGATCGAGGACTCAACTTGGATTTCAGCAGCTAAGGTTTCCCATTTGGGATTTCCTCTACCATCCATAAAGTGACAGGGTCACTTTTCAATCTACCCTGGGTGTCTGATGCAGGAGCATCCAGAGGTATAAGGGCAATCCTGTGTCACCCAAAAAAATGTACTTAGACTTAGTTTCTATTTTATGTCTTTACATTTTTGGATACCCATTTGGCTCAAATAAAGGTTCTAACACTCATAGTTCAACTATCAGTGCATTTGAAAATCCCAAAAAAAATAGGAGCATGTATTTGGGCCATCAGTTTGGTAAACTAGAAGGTGTGAATTGGCTAGATGAATGTAATCATGATTTAGAGCATTCCAGAAAATGAATCAGGTCAATAGTCCCCACGGTTTGAAAGTTATTGCAATTTTTTGAGTTTTGGAGACCTCCTAAGAATGCTTCAAAGTCAGGTTTGGGGCATTAAATGACTTCAAAAAGGGTCAAAAAATGCAGGACAAGAAAATCTTGTCCATAGGGCTATAGAGTGCTTCGAGAGCTTTCCGAAAATGTAAATGGTTCGTCAATCGGAGCTACGGTTCAAAAGTTATGCCTCCCGAAAGTTTGGCTACCATTTCTAGATTCTTCTAGATTTGCACCGACTTCTAACGTAGCTTCTAGAACCTTCTATTTTTTCGGTGGATGCCTACTAGCACTTTCTAGAATGTACTCCTAGTCCTTAACCCTCTGGGGTCTATTTAAGGAGATTTCTGGCATTGTAAAAGGCAGTTCGGATTGGAGCTTGAGAGGAGGTGCTAAAAGGAGAAGTATTCTCCAGATTTATGCTATTGTAAGCCCGTAGGGCATGTTTTGAAGTTTATTTTCTCTGCACTGTTTGTACTAGCTTATTTTCATAGTTAATATAATTCCCCTTTTCTATTGTGTGCATTTTGTTGTTGGGTTGTGTCCCCATCATTTCTATCAGGTACCTTTGCATCTCTACAAAAACTCTAGTGGTCCCTGAATGCATGGCCATTTTTTGATTGTGCATTGGAAGATGTTGGTAAAATTTGCATCCATTCATCTATGAATGGGCTAGGGATTTTTCTCTTGATGTAGACTCTTTAATCTATGATTATGGGATCAAATCTCCTTCCTTCTGTGCCATGATCCCAAAGTATCACAATAATTCTAAATGTTGGATGCTGAAATTTTCTTAAATTCACTATGCAAACTTAAACTCTGCTCTAAAAATTCAAACACTTATGCAACTGGTAATCAAAATCTCTATTCTTCTTATAATTTATTTGTTTCTACAAATGGGAGCATGGAATTAATGTCATTAAAACTAAAATGTTTGAAATATTCTTAGTCCTTGAAAAGCTAGTTATGTGTTCACTTTTTCACTATCTGTACTTCAAGCTCATGTTTCTTTTTCCACCTCAAATATGTTCATTTAAAAACTATTTTATGCTTTAAAACTAAAGGTTGCAAAGTAGAGATTTCCTTTTCTTCTTTTCTTCACATCATTTTATCATTCCTCTTTACTTTTGGCTACAACCATGTGAAATGGTCTATCTTTAATGTTTTGTGGCTTCATTACGCTTCTTTCTAAGTGCTAGACCAACCTTACAATGTTGTAATTCATACCAATCACCACATCACAACCCTATTTTATTACTCCCCACATGGGTTTGCGAAACAATGATTCCTTTATTTAAGCCTCTATCACAACCTCACAACATTTAGAAAAATTCTTACACACACCTTGCAAAGTAGCAAAACCATGTTACTTAACTATCTCATGACCTCACAATTACTTAATCATCTTCTTTATAAACTATGTTGACCAAGCAAAAACTGCACACTAACCATGATCACGTCTTCATGCCATTGAAACCAACTATCTATCAATACCTTGCAAAATGGAAAAAAGTATTGAATTTGATCATCTCTCAGCTTTGCAACCATTTAGCCTTTTATTTATTTAACCAAAGTGAACTAGAAAAATAGTTATTAGACATCTTATCATAACATCTCTACTCACTTTCTTAACTATTTTTTCAAACCTGAAAAATAGTGAAACCTTGATATTTGACAGCGTCACCACTTTGTAACTATTTATGAATTAATATTTTATCTCTTGCAAGGCTACAATGATTCAAACTTTGACCTTTATCCTGTCTTCACAATTTTTAATCATATAACACTTTTAAGCCATGTGATGTTGTGACAACTATTTCAATGCTAACTATCACCATGCTTTGTAGCTTCACAACTTAAAACATCAATTCATGATCAAACCTCATGATAGTATGAAGACCATATATTGGTGCTTCACTACCTTAACCATGGATCATTCTTAACTACAAGTGATGAAGTGATAATCTTGAAATTAACTGTTGCATTTACCTTTCACACCTTCACAACTCAAACTTTAACTTGACTCATTCACCCTGTGAAACTACAATCATAAACTATCGCTATGTTGCAACTATAATATTAGGTTACTCTTAATTGCCTACAAAGCTATAATGGCTTTCAAACTTGACCACCATGGTTATCTCCTATAATATCACAACTTAAAATCCTTTAAGCCAAAACTAAGTTGCAATCATGTGATCTTTACTGAATCGCTCTTTCGCAACGCAAACTTGAAGGTTAGCACTAATGCCTACAATGTCGTGATGACATCTACCATAACTTCTTCACATCTTTGCATCTTACAAAATAGTTAGTGATCATAACATAGTGATGAGGTGATCAAAACAATATTAGGACATTGCAGCTTAAAGAACTTTATAGGCATGACTTATAACATAAGAAAAGAACAATGGATTTAGGGATATAAAGAATTAACATATAACTAAGGTTTTTCATGTATCCCTATTTGACACTTAATGTCAATTTATGAATAATTCACTAAAGAATAAGCCACAATTATTTTCTAGGATTTTTTCAAAGGGATGACCACATTTTGAGAAACCCTAAGTAGCTAAAACATAATTTCTTCCTAATTTTCATGTAAGGATATCACAAAATATTTACTAGGTGAAATTTCAAGCCATCGCATTCCCCATAGGGATTGATGGTCAATGTCAAAATACGTAACAACCTTTGTAGAAAAATCTAAAATAATTAAATTTGGTGTCCATAACAACTTGAAATAGTTTACCTAAAAAGTTTGTAACATTTCATACTTTTATGTTCTCTATATGTTACTCGATTCACTCTGTTTTTGATGCTCGGTCATAACTTTTCTTCGTTCTATTGCTAGGTCTTAACTAGACTCCTCTTATTCTATATAACTCGACATTCACTAGGTTCACCTTGTATTGAAAATACTTGGGACCAAAGACTTTCTTGGCTCTTATAGAGCTCAGTGTATACATGATTATTTAGAAGCTTTTACATGAATCACTTTATGTAGAGTAGTTTAGTCATAGTCATGATTGTCTGACTCTTCCTTATATATGTCTAAGTTTTTTACACTAATAGACGACAAGACTTAGAAATATCAAGAATCTCCCCTTTTGACATTAGTGGAAAAACCATTTTTTTATGATGAAAACTTTACAGTACAAAGAATAATAGTACTCCCCCTAAGCCTATGACTCAGTTCTTATAGAACTTCAAAAATTTCCTATATAATACAATATACAATACCTACCTTACATAGCTCAAAAGTTTATTTGTAACTTTTTCATATCTTGTCTTCTTTCTATCCTCTGAACTCTGAATCTCACTTTATTCTTTCAATCATCAATCCCTCTTGTATATATCAATCATTAATAACTATCCCCCTTGTTTTTGACACTTATGTCTATTGAGGTTGTGAGGGTGTTGGAATCAAACCATATTTATCAATGAACAATTTTTGAATCTAATTACTCATAGCAAGTGCATGATCCCATCTGATTCTAGTTGATTCCAAAATATGAATCTTCATCTCCAAATTCACTCCTAAGTCAATCAAGTTGTTAGCAATCGAAAGATTATGATCCTTTTGCACTAGATCCTTTGTTGGAATCAGCTATAATTGCAAAACTTCTAAAGGAGGTATCAAGATTGACTCTATAGAGATCAATTTGGCTCTCATTCAGCTATATGTTGTTTTTAGCTTAGCCAACCTCCCTTGTGCAAACAATAATCTATTGTAATGCTTTGAGCTTGATTCAACTGACTAAGAGATAGATTCTCTTGATTTCTTTACATCAGCTTGAATCCTCTATATATCTAGCTAAAATTCATTTTAAAATCTAGGCATGTCACAAAGTCTATTGTACAGATCTTTTACTTTCTTTACAAGTTCTTTGATGGTTTTTAAAAGTGCCTACAACTCAACTTTTCTAACTGCAATGGCAGTAGAATCTTTCTCCAAGACTCTCTTCTCAAGTTTCTTTTTAGACTAGGCCATTAGCTTTTCATTTTCCTCAATATCTTCAGTGTTGACCTTTTCAAAAAGGATGTCTTCGATTTCATGGAGCACTTGTTTCTATTGTTAGTTTCACCTCATCTCTTCTTTCTTATTCTTCTTGGCTAATATATCATGTAAGGTGACAATTTTCTCAAAACTAGGTGTTGGTGTAAATAAGTATTTACTATTTACACTTACTTAAGTTTACTTAGGTTAATGCATATATTTTATTATTTATTTATTAGTCACCTAGGAGTATGTGTACTCTTGTGAGTTATCATGTTGGCAACATAGGAGTTTTCACTCTAATTATGCACATGTTGTCTACACTTAGGAGTTAGCACATTATTTGAGCACATGGTGTCTACAACATTCTATACACCTCATTGTGCTTATCCTCTTATTGTGGAGGATATGTTCTTAGTTGTCATGCTTATCTCCTAGTTCTTTCTAGACACATTCTAGATGCATCTTAGAGGCCTTTATATATAGGCTCTCCTAGTGTGTATCTACATGCTTACATGCTTCTAATAATAGTAAGCATTCTCATGTTGATCATGCTCTTTGATCTACTATGTGCTTGTGCTTATGCTCCTTGATCTTGGGTGAATCTTGGCCTAAGCCAAACTCTTACATGGTATCAGAGCTTGGAGAGATTCTTGTCACTAGCCATTCAAGACCATTCTTGCTTCAACACCTTCAATCCAAAGATTCAAAGAATTCATAGAAATTGAGAGTGTCTAGAGCCAAAGTAGACCTCACCACTACGTCCACTGTGTCGATTCAGTGAATTGACTATAATTTTGTCTATGTTGGGCAATAGTCAAAATTAAGGCAAATTTTTTTTTGCAAACCGGTAACCCAAGGGCCCAATTTGCAAAATTGGTATGATCATTTCAGATCTATACATTTAATTTTCAAATCTGCATTTTTTTTCATCTACCTCTCTATAATTTTTTTTGGATTTGCATTATGTTTTCTAAAAAATTGGCCATTAGGCCTGTAGGAGAGATATTTTGCAGGTGAAGATTGATGCTTGGTGGTGCAAATCAGATATTTGCATCACATTCAAAAGGTCAAGAAACCCACAAATTGGATTTTGTTTCATCTAAATTAGACATGTGAGGCAAAATCTAGAGGCATTTTATTTTTGGAGGCATGGCAACGATTCAGGAAATATAATAATAGCAACGATTTTTAAATAGCAATATCTTCCTCATATAGACTCCTTTTTATGAGGAATTTTTTTTTTTTTGTTTTAGGATGGAATATCATGATCTACACATTGTTACAAGTGGTTTGAGATCTATATTCCTAAATTTTTCTACAAGTTGCAAATCCTGATTTTTGCCACTTCAAATCCTTGGTATGAGCTCATCTAGACTCCAAAACAGGTTCTATTTTTTTTGAAAGTGCATTTTTTTGTCTACTTTCTAGAACCACAATTATATTATCGGTTTTGTGGATAGAAATACTACTTTCAGAAATAGACCCTAAAGTGGCATGTGCCATATTGAATGAATATATCATCATTCTGATCATACTCTCTCTATTGGTCTACTGTTGTGCTTGTGTTTTAGTTCCTTGGTCTTGGGTGAATTTCGGTCTAAGCCAAATTCTTACACTAAGATTGGGTAGATCCCATTTTGGCATATCAATTTCTTCATCCAAACTAATAGTAATATCTAGAGAATTGTCCTTAACCTTATTTTCTTTACTTTTCTTGTAAGTCTTGTTTCTCAACACTACTAGAGTAAGACTAGGTAGTGGCATTTCACCACTCAGTCCTTCTTGAACTCCAGTGCCTAGAATAAAAATTTTAGCACTCAACACTACATCCTCTTTTACTATTTCGTCTTGTCCACTTTTCTTATCTCCCTAATTTTTAGGTCCTGAGACATGTGGTCCTTCTTGACCTATAGTATAAGTTTCTACATTTGTTCCCTTGACTAATTCTTCTTGATCTTGCTTCTCCTTGTCTTGTTCCTCTACTTCTGAGGTCTTTATTTGTTCAACAATGGGAGTGTGAGGTGTGGTTTCATGGATAGTGAATATTTTTTCTTGTGGACTCGGCACACCTAATCTTTCTTCATCATTTTGATCATCTTCATTGGTCACTATCTCTACTTCTTTTGCCTATTCAAATCCTTTTGTAGATAATCCAAAAATGATTTTCCATAACAACTCATTTTGCTGTACCATAGCCTCAATCTTATTCTATAAAATCATGAATGTCCTAAATTTAGGAATGAATCAGTTCCTATGTTTCTCAAAAAATATTGTCTTTTGATTTCTTGATAATTTAGGCATAATCTTTGCCAATGTGCCCTCTCTTATTTATTTCTCTACTTTTGATGTCTCTTCGCATCTTCTATCTAATCTATTATACAAATCATATTTAATCTTCTTTTCTAATTTAGTAGGAGCCAATTCATTATTAGTTGTCATATCTATCATGGCCTCCTCTACTTTGAATTTGTCACCATTTTTCAACGTATCATATTTCACATATCTAAAACTTGATAACCTTATAGAGCTTCTAATGTTGGCACATACCTCATCAATATTTCTTGGCTTTGTAGGTACTATGACTCAGTGATGTCTAGGTTCATTAGACTAGGTACTCTCTGCATATTCATCTTTAATGTCTTTCATATTTACTATCCTTCTCCTTTTTGTTTGCAACTTTTCTCTTTTCTTCACTAGTGCTGCTAGGTTTGGTGATCTTGGCCACTTCTTTTTCTACTGGTGGCTTAGCACTTAGAGTTGTTTCTACCCTATTCATCAATATTTGTAGTGTGGGAGGAGAGAGAGGCTTGGATGTTTTCTTCTTTGCAACCTTGGTCACATTAGGCTTTGTAATTTTTACTAATTTAGCCTTCTTTTCTGGTGAGGTGACCAATGTCAGGGCTTTACCCTTTTTTTCTTTAATTTCTTCCTCTCCCTTGTCACCATTATCATTTTCTTCATCTTCTCCTAGACCTTGAGTCAGCATCAAATATTCTTTTCCTTTTTTTTTTTTTTCCTAGATTCTCTTCAAGGTCTTCAACCACTTTCTTTCTCTTCTTATCTAAGAAGCAATTTTGATATCAACTGTAATTCTAGCATTTGCTTCTTCATAATTTCCAAAGGGCTCTTGCTCTACATAAATTTCTTCCTTAAGTAGTCTATTAATCTTTTCAATGACATCATCAACTTCAACCTCACAATCAAAGGGCTTAATCCATGCTTTCCTAGGCTTAACTACCTATACAAATGTATTACTTGCATCTACCAAAAAACATACATCATTGTAATGCTTCATCACTAATGATCTTGTGATCCTGATTCTCTTTCTCATCTTTTCTTTCATCCATAGCACTTTCAAAAATTTCTCCCAACTATGTTAGGTGCTCACCAATCTATTTTGTAACTAGTTTTCTTTGCTCTTGAACAATATTTTGAATAGCAGGAAAATAATTCTAAACATAGAAGAAAATAAATAGAATTGACAATTCAAATTGCACATAGAATTGATTTCCTTCCTAATTGGTGTTAGGTTTTCTTCTAATTGTGACCTCTGCAACTCAATAAGATCATATTCATGATCCTTCATCACAATCTTCTACATTTGGTCAATTGTCATACAAGGCACACTATTTAGTCTACTCAACCGATAAAATTTGTGAGACATGACTTTCACTACAAACTCGATCATACAATCTATAATGGTTGAAATAGACAATCCTCATCCATTCCACTTGGATTTTATATTAGCCTCAATTTCTTCTCTGCTTAGGCACTGCATAGTCTTCTTCTTATCAATTGTTGAATATCTTGTTACATTATGAATCACTTTCTTTAATATCTCGATTGGTCCATTTTCTAACTACAACCTCATATCATGAATTCTTCTTAGAACCACTTTAATCCATTCAATCTTATAATTCCTTAGAAAATCTAGGGCATACATTAACCCTTTCCTTTCAACAATTTTGGACTCATCTTTTAGCATACCTTCATCACATAATTTCTCATATGCCACACAAATCTCATTGTCTCCAACTTATCCAATTTTGCACATGTAGTAGCTCCATACACCATGTATCATAATAACCTTAGGTGCTATTGATGATAACAAAAAAACTGAATCTCCTTTGATAGAAATATGTAGAATATCATGAAACTTAGGTGGAGTACCAATGTCACTCATCACCAAATGAACAGTATTTACCTCTATTCCTTTATTCTTCACTGTAGATGATGAAAATTCCATATTCTCATGTTATGGTTTTGAAACATTTCTTTCTAAACTATTTGGCACAATTGAAGATCAATGCTTGATCACTCTTTCACTACTAGTTTTCTCTGAATCACATTTTAAATCACTTCACTAATTAGTAAAATCACTTTATGCTCTCAAAATTTGAATAGAAGGTGTGAACAATATAATTAAATTTTTGATATATACCCCCATTCATTCAAGTTAGGCT
>CM053786.1:771883848-772026348 GCA_028749045.1 Cupressus sempervirens
AAGATATTCAACAAAGCTTGGGGCACTCAACACATACTGGGAGCTTAGTTTGCACTGGAAGCTTGTCAGCAATGTTGCCTGAGTCAGCTTATTCATTAAAGGGAGCTTGGAAGATACTAGAAGCTCAACATACACTTTGGTACTTGACGTGTATTAGAAGCTCGGCATACACTATGGTGCTCAACATGCATTGGGAGCTCGATAATGCTTGGGAATTTACTAATGCTCGGCGTGGTATGGAACCCTAGACTTCCATTGGGCATAGTCTTTCTGACGCTTGGATTGGTCTTGGTTCCTGTTGGTGCCGAGTTGTCTATAAGCTGACTTTGGGTATTTAAATTATGTTGTAGCCAACTTGTGGCTCAAAATATATTTAATGTGAGGGATTTAATTTAATTTATAATGAACTGGGCCAACATGTGGCCTAATTAGGTATAAGTAGGGGGTTTTGTGGAGTCTTTAGGCATTATCATCTAGCTTGGGGAAGAGGATGAAGGGAGATGCAGACTTTGAATAGCTAGTAGCTACAACTTCAGAACTAGAGGATTTCATGGTGGACCTGAGGGTACAAGTGTGGACTCTTCTTGGTGTTCTTATCTAATTGTGGATATAGACTAGTTGGGATTGAGTTTGTAAGTTAGATATTGTTGGATCTTACAAAATTGTTATTGTGATTTCTATTGTATTTGGCCCTAACCTAGAAGGCCTTATAGTTAGGCATATTACATGTAAACAATTATATCTATGAATAAAGAGTGGTGATTTGGTATCAGATCTTGCATTTGTGTTGCATTGTTGTTGTATTTCCATTGTGTGGTTAATTTCTGGGGGCTAGGACATCTCCAATAGGGATTCTCCTACCTTGCATTGCACCACCATAATTCTCATCATCTTAGATCTTCTTGGCAACTCTTCAAGCATTTCTTCACCTTACAAACTTTTCACAACTCCTTGCAAGTATTTCCACCACTTATCTTCACAAGTCTCCAGTCCAACAACCAACAAAAACATATAAGATACCTCATTAAATAAGTAGCTTTGATATTTTTCCTCTTAATAATGATCATAGATCTTAAGGTTTATGATCAGATCCAAAATAATTAATGAATCTATCCACCTTCTTGTTATTGTTCTCTTCTCAACACTTCTAGAAATATATCTTCAAATATTAACCTTTGATCCCTCAACTAATCCTTTCCTTGCATTAAATAATTTATCTCATCAATCCTTATCATCAACACAATTTTCTTATTCCAAGATTTCAATTATGTCAGCTATGTTGGAATTCTTTACAATAACCGGTGGGGTGGTGAATCAGATGTATAATTAAAAATTTGCATAGCTTAGTGAACTCATATACGTAAACATTTTTATCATGCATGCATCCATGAGATTATGCAATCACTTAAATTTGTAGGTTACTATCAAATAAATTTGTAGAAATGTAAACATGATACATAACAGATTCAATAATAGATTTGACACAATGATTTAAAGTGGAAACCCAACTTGGGAAAAACCACCAGTAACATGCTACTCATTCTCACTCTTTTGAAGTGATGCCCTATGAAAGGCCAACCCTATTAAAGGTTGCAATGCACACTATTAAATGTGACCCATTAAAGGATTTCAATCACCCTATTATGAGTGAGCCTTATTAGAGGACTTTAGATCATTCACTTGGAATGTCACCCGATTAAAGGATTTACAAATGATTATTAGGTCAACCTTAATCCAAAGGATTTACCCTAGACTGATACAATGATTAGAGAGTAGTAGTAAGGCATGATTTGACAACAACTTACAATTTCATTTGTAGATTACAAATATCTATTTTAGTCCTCCATTCTGCTTGACTTTCATTCACTTCAGCTTTGACAACTTGTTCGTCCTTCAAGCATCCATACCCTTAAGCCTTCTTGCTTTTCTTGCCAATGCAGTCTCTCATTTTAGGTCACTGAATGAAGCAATACCCTAGACTCATTTTCTTCCTTAGATTCTCACACATGTTAACCCTTGCTTCTGATCAACCATCTTTATAAATAGAGAATTAAGATATTTTGTTGTTCAACCTCCATCATCCATTTTAGGGTTAGGTCAGATTAGGTAGGATTCAATGAATCTACCTCTCATTTCATTTCATTCCCTTCTAGATACTTCTCCTTCAATTCTCTTTGAATTCACCTCAAAATAGTCAACCATGAATTCTGTGCCACCAAATCATCAATCTTATCTTCCATATGGTTCACACAATCCAAGAAATCAAACTTGTCATCTTAGATTCATTAAATTCTTGATCTTTCTCATAATGCTGATGCTCAACATTAACTAGCTTCTGATGCTCGACACATACTATGTTGCTTGGCATCTATTGTCAAAACACTTGACATGAACTAAAGTTTACTGGTGCTCAACATCAACTAAACTTTACTCGGCTTACACTATTTTACTTGGCTTACATTGAAATTGACTTGGCTCGGCTCCAACTGATTTTCTACTTAGCTTGCACTAACTTTGCTTAGCACCTACAATCCACTCGGTCAAGCTTGGCAGACAAACTTTGTTTAACTTTTTCTTCTAAACTTAGTCAGTATAACCCACCTTTGCAACCTTAAGTAGATTATTAATGCACTATGATATCATTATCTTAACTAATTCTTATACTCCTTTTCATATCATAACTCAACCTTTCCTCTAGGTGCTATTGTTACCTCATTTGAACAATTCCTCTTCATCAATCAAACAAATGATAACACTTAAATTATATAAGCAATTATCTTACCAGCAAGTAGCAGGTTTGACATCAATGACAAAATAATGATTGAAACACATTTATCACACTTGTATCAATATGTTTTGAACAATCTTCCTCTTTGGCATTGATGGAAAACCAAACTGACCAAACTCAATTAGTAAGACCAACAAAATACCAAAAATAAAATAATTCCTTATATTGAAATCTCTCCCTCTATCAGCAACTTCCATCTTCTGAATAGGTTACAAAATTTTGTTATGATCAACAGACAATCAGTCAACTCATCCTTATGATGCCCTCTTGATTACTTCTTATATCTCCCCCAACATTATCTCCCTCTTACTAGGTAGATGTAATCAGTAGGTACACTTATACACTTTATCCTTCTGTATCTTCCATATCTAAATTTCTCCCTCTGTGATTTTCTAAACTCAGTACACTTTTCTTTTCTTGACAAAAATTTCTTCCTCTTTGACAAAAATGCCAAAGATGTGTCATCTTCATATGTAGATATGAATGTTTTTAGTTTCTCCCTCAGTCACCTAGCTTGTGACTGATTTGTAGTTTCAATTCTTTAATTACTTTAGGCAACTCCTAAAGAAAGATCCACCGCATCAATGTGTAATATATGTCAATCAACTTGTTTGATGCAGGGCACTCCTCATGCTTTTTAGATAGCCTTTGATAGGGATATCACCCCTAGTTTACCTCTTAGATACTCATGAGCATCCTTAGGTAATGATTTTGTGAAGATATCAACTATTTGCTCTTTTGTGTTGACATATTCCATCTTCACCTCTTTATCTTGAACTAATTCACTTAAGTAATGATACTTGATTGCAATATGCTTAGTCTTTGTATGCATCACATGATTCTTTGATATATTTATAGCACTTGTATTATCACAGGTTCAATGATTTCCTCCTTCATACCTTTGAGGAGCTATTTGATCCATACAATGTTTGTACAATTTACCACAACAACAACATATTCAGCTTCAACAATAGATTGAGAAATGTGGTTTTGTTTCTTGCTAGTCCATATAACCAGCCTTTTGCCTAAGAAAAATGCCCCTCCACTAGTGTTCTTTCCATCATCAATATTTCTAGCCAAATCAACATCAATATAGGCTCTCAATTCAAATATCTCATTTTTCTTGTAGTATAGACCATATTCTTTTGTTCCTTTTAGATATCTAATTATTCTCTTTATTGCCATCAAGTGATTCTCCTTGGGATTAGCAGAGAATATTGCAACTATCCCTATAGATAATGCAATATCAGGTTTACTATGTACTACATATTGTAATTTACCAATCATAGACCTGTATAATGTTTGATTCACGTCAGTTGGATCATCATTCTTTGAAAATTTATGTCATGTCACCATAGGTGTGCTTACTAGCTTGGATTCTTTCAATTCAAAAGTTTTCAATGTCTCCTTTATATAATTTGACTGAGTGATGTATTTACCATATTTCATCTGATGTACTTGCAATCCCACAAAGAACTTGATCTCTCCAAACATAGACATCTCAATTTATTGCTTTATTTCATTTTCAAAAGCCTCACATCATTTCAAACCTTTAGGAAGATCCTAAAGTGTGATCTTCTACATCAATGTGTATGATATTTTGATAATAAAATTTGATGCAATGCCACATTTCACCTTAGTTAGTTGCAGAGAGGGGAATGACCCCTAACTTGTCTCTCAAGTAATCATGTGCTTCCTTAGGTAATGGCTTATTAAATATGTCAGCTATTTGTTCCTTTGTAATCACATATTCAAGCCTCACTTCTTTTTCTTGAACTGACTATCTCAAGTAAGGATACTTGATTTCAATATGTTTTGTCTTAGTATGCATCACAAGATTCTTTGAAATATTTATAACACTTGTGTTCTCACAGTAGATTACTACATCTTCATTCATAACTTTCAAAAATTGCTTGATCCAAATAATATTAGAACAATTTAGTGCTACAACCACATATTGAACTTTTTCTGTGGATTGGGAAATGTAATTCTACTTCTTGCTTGTCTAGGAAATCAGTCTCTTTCCAAGAAATAAAGCACCTCCACCAATTCTCTTTCTTGTTATAACTCCTGAATCTTTGTCTCCAATGATTTGGTCTGGTGCATGATATATTCTCACATACTTTTCTAGGATAGGTTCTTTTCTTCTTTGTTCTTGCTGATGTTCACTAAGTTCACCTAGTTCAACATGTTCAATAACTTTAGATTTCTCTTGTTGTATTCCTGTTTGTATTACAGGTTCATTATTTCGATGGTCAACGTTCTTTTCCTGTTTCTCGACTTCTACAATCTAACACTGGGTAGGCTGTTATTGCTCAATAGGGCCTTTTTGTTGTAACTCAACAATATTTGCATTTTGTATTTCTTCAGCTAGTTTTTCAGGTTCAGGCATGATGTTAGGTTCTCCTTGATAGACATACACAAAATTAATGTAGTTTTTAGGTTCTTTCTTGTATTCCACCTCATTCTTCCCTACAAATTCATTGATTCTAATATTTGCACTTTCAACAACCTTGTTAATGTTAGAATTCAAAAATTTGTATGCCTTACTCTTTGTAGAATAACCTAGGAATATACCTTCATCACTTTTAGCATCAAGCTTTCCATTCCTTGAATCTTTCACAATATAACATTTTCTTTCAAATTTTTTAAAATAATCTGCATTAGTTGCATGTCCATACCATAACTCAAAAGGTGTTTTCTTTTTACCTTTCTTGACTTGTACTCAGTTTAGTGTGTAGACTACAGTGTTGACAACTTATCTCCAATACTTTGATGAAACATTCTTCTCCATCATCAATGTCTTTGTACAATCCATTATGGATCTATTCCTTCTTTCATCTATACCATTATGTGGTGGAGTTATAGGTGTAAACATATGCCTTTTGATTCCTCTATCATTATAGAATATGTTAAACTCTCCAGCTATGAATTCTCCACCTCTATCAGATTTCAAGCACTTCAGACTCTTACCTGTTTCCTTCCCAACCCTAGCCAAATACCACTTAAATTTTTTAAAAGCATCAATTTTTTTAATAAGAAACATTATAATAATCATTCTAGAGAAGTCATCAAAAAATATGATAAAGTACTTATCTCCACAATAACTTTGCACTCCAATAGGGCCACATAAATCAATATGAACTAATTCCAAAATATCATCAGAAGAAAAAGTTTTTCTCTTAAAACTAGACATAGTCATCTTTCCCAATTGACATTTTTTGTGTAATGCCCCACCAGGGAACCCATAAGAAATTAACCTAAAGTTTCACTAAGTTTGCCAAACATTTTTTCTAAAGATTAAACAACAAGAGATAACATAGCGAAGGCAATAACTCACATTCATCTAAACAATCCATAAATAGAACACATCTCTAAAGGGTTCCATGGCATTGAATCACATACAAGTTTAAATTAATAATAAATCAAATACATAACAAATCCACATCATAGAGTAACCATAAGTACAAATCCAATTAAATAATATACAATTACATAAGATGCCACTTGGCATAATTCGAATGCATAATCATCCATTCTATAAGTCATAAGGTATGAAAAGATCAAAGAATATACATCATGAATAAATCCATCATCTCATAAGATCTCTGATAGTCAAATACAATACAACAAAATATAACCATCCAATATAAATACAAGACCATAATGAATGGAAAAAATACACAAGTACATCCAACAATGACATCCAAATGTTGAATCTCAATGGTAATAAGAAACACTACCACCTAACCTTGTGGAACCTAAATGGCCCACTCCCATTGTGCCAAGGAGATAATCTCAAGTCCCATATAGATATCAATCCCAAAGTCATAACCAACATCTAGGTCAAGGAAAACCTAATAGCAATCTATCTCAAAGGTATTAAGACAAAAATGACATCTTTAAACCCAGAGGCAACAAAGACATGTAGGGGCAGTGTCATTGCATAAGCCAATTCTAAGGTTAACCTGATAGCCTCTCTGGACTCTGACCCCCTAGTGTCTCAATGTAACATTAATATCCTTTCATACAAACATGACATACTAACGAAGCAAGGTCACAACCAAGCATCCTCTCTTCTCCCATCCTTGCCTATACTAGCACTTGAGGCATGGGCAAGGAACAAACACTGACTCTTATTAATTCATTTTAAACCCATTTAATAAATGTTATCACTTATTAAACAAGTTACAATGGGTTACCCAGGCAACCTCTTTAGGGCTCTGAGCTCCATTGCAAGCCACTTCCCAACATACACATAGATTACCTACCCTAAGCTCATGGAAAGTACAGCTCACAAAATCAAAATCTCACCTCAGTCCTTTACAAGCAACTGGAAAGCACTTAAAGATAAATCACAATAATCACCTCAATTCTATATAAGAAACTAGAAAGTATCAAAAGATAACTAATCGCAACTCAAAGGTTACACTAGGAAAATTGCACCATCACCTTAGTTCTATACAAGCAACTAGAAAGTACAAACAAACAACTGAACAAAAAATCATCATAGAAATAGGTAAATACATCACCATGGTTAGGTATAAAAGATTGTGACCAAATAATAACCATAACATCATCACAGAACAAAAACACCCAAGCCTCTGGTAAACATCTTGACTAGTCAACATACTAAGATAAACCTAAAACCAATGCCAGATAACCATACATCACATCAAGTATATAACAAATGCAGTTTTCATAATTCATTTAGATTTGAAAACATGAAAGTTCAATTTCCACAATTAGGTTCCAAGTTTTCATTTTCAAAGTGTCATAATTATTAAGGTTTTCAAATTAACAAAAGTAATAAAAATTCCCTTAGTAATAAAAATAATCTCATATAAAATATACCATCTAAAACCAAAATCTAAGTCATATAAAAAGACTTAAAATTTCTAAATATACATAAGAATATCTTAATAAATACACTAAACTAAATTTTTCTTTATATAAAAATATTTATTAAATTTTAATAATTTTTTAAAAATTTATTAATAGTAGTAACTATTAAATTATTAATAAATAACATTTATTAATTAATAATAATAATTACAAATTAATAATAACTATTAATAACTTTAATTTAATAAGGTTATCATTTAATAACATAAAATCTATTAAAAAATAAATAAAAAAAAATTAAATTAAAAAAACTAACCTCACTTTTTTATATTTTATAGCCTGTAGGCTGTACCATTGCTGGTGGCAGCGTTGTTACAACAACAACAACGTACTGCCTTAGGACAACACCTACTGCTATGACAACAACAGGTTGTCGTGCGACCTACTTAGAGTAGCTGTAGGCAGGGTGGGGATGTGGTGGCCCTCGCCCCCCTTCAAATCTTTAACATATATATTTTAAATTTATTTCTTATAAAAAATAAAATAAAACAAAGACCCCCCTCACGCATAAACAAAATCACTTATTATTATTATTATATTTTAATAATTATCACAGTAATTATTAATTACTATGGTAATTATAATTATAATTATATATATTTGATAAATTTCTAATATAGATTTGATATGGCAACAAAATAGAAACAATCAAATTTAATAGTTAAGTTTTTCTTTTCTAAACCCCCATCCCAATTAATCAATCCAATTACTAATCACTAAATTTCTCAAACAATGGTTTCCAATTTTAAATTCATTTATAGATGTTTCCAAAGAAGAGTAAATTTCAACACAAGGGTTTCAACCTGAATAAATTTTGAAAATAAATCCATACAAACATAAAGAAGATAATTTTTTTGAAGGGAAAACTACTGTACAAATCCCAACAAGATCCTACCTCACTTGGATACTAACCAGATGAATGCTCGAAGCTCGTAATAAATTTATATCTTCTTGAAAACCCCCTTTCTTGAAATTTGCTCCTCCAAACCTATGTGTGCAGAAATGAGCTCAAATTTCTCAATAAAGAGATTTCTCCATTTAGGGTTTCAATTTTACAATCACGTGAACCATTTTTCTTTATTATTTTAATTTCATGCAACTTTTGCATTTTTAATTAAAAAAACTTTGTTTAATTCTCTCTCTCTCTCTCTCTCTCTCTCTCATTAAATTAGAAGAAGTCTTCAATAATATATTTATTAATTCAACTAATAATAATATGTAGAGTTTATTATTATAATAAAACTCTTAAATAAATTATTATTAAATTAAATAAATATAATTACGTTAAAATTGAAATTTTAATTAAATATTTTAAATTTAATTCTTTTATTTATTGAATTTCTTAATTAATTAAATACAATTAAAAATTGAATTTTCTTTATAAATTTTTTTGTTAAATTAAATCATTTAATAATATTTGATTTGATTTAATTTTAACTGAAAATCACAACACACCCACAAAACTAAATAAGAAAACCTATAAAAAGACAAAGTACTAAATCATACAAAGGGGTCAAAATCTTGAATTCATGTCACTTGACGAATTTGGAAGGTAAATAACTCAGATACTTGTCCTATTTTCTAGGACAATTGGTCTAGGGTTAGGATGTGGACTCAAGAACTATCTCCCCTGTTTTACCATTGAGATACTACGATAGGGCACGCTTAGCCTGGCAATTCAGGGAAGTCAATGCTCGATACCTGCAATTTGCATAAAAGCTAAGCATGTACATGTACATATAAATCTAAACTAAACATGCAATGGCGAGGAGTGGTGCATCGTGTAGATCCTGACTAGTAGGTGACCACAACTCCCTCTCAACCAAATTAGAAATGTCAAACATAAAGTAAAACACACATGTACACCATACACATGCAAGTATGGGGTAAGTATTCATAGAAATTCCATATAAAATCCATCTAGCCATCATCATGAGATAACTCAAATCACTATATGAACATGCATGTATCATCATCAAAGAAATAATCATGATCGCATGAAATAACTGAGTATCAAGTAGCTCATCAAATATATAAACTAAGTATGAAATAACATCCAAATCAAATCCAGTAACCAAGTACCGCTAATCATAAAACATAACCATAAAGCTGGCATAAAAGAATTCGACATTAAAACATTAAAAGAAAACTAGGGGTAGGCACTATAGTTTGCACATTGACCTTATCTAGTTTACTTAGTCTTCACAACCTTCTTACTTTTCTTTTCTTGCTGATCTCAATCAAATTGTCAAAATTTACATGACACAACCTCTTATGTCATATCCATACATCTTCATATTGTATAAATAAGCATGTATCTTTAGACAGATCTAGATAGAAAAAATTACCTCTTGTTTTCTCTCCACTTCCAATTATTTCACCGGTAGCATCATAGATCTTTGCCTTCTTCTTTAGAAATTCAACCCTATAACCAAAACTGATCAACTGTGCCACACTCAACAAGTTATATTTAAGACCATCAACCCAATATGCATTATCACATCTAATCTTATCATTTAGAATAATTGATCCTTTACCTCTCGCATAACATGGTGCATCATTTCCAAATTTAACACTATTACCATTGTACTAAATCAACCTTCCAAACTCACTTGTACCACTAGTCATATGATGTGAACATCTACTATCAATTATCCATCTATCATTTTTACTTATATGTGAAATTAAAGTAGTCCTTTCACATTTTTCATCTTCATTAGAATAATCTTTGAGAGCAACATACACAAATTCTTGATCATTTTCATCAGTTCACTACCAGAAATTTCTTCAGTAATGTAACAAGATTTCTTACCTTTGCCTTTGTAGTCTCTATTACCTCTACCATCTCTATTATCTCTCCTATCTTGATACCTGCTATCCTTCCTCTCATCCTTATCTTCTCTATTAGGACACCTTGTAGCAATATGACCAATTTTATTGCATGTGAAATAGAAAAATAGGAAGTTTACCTTTGTATTTACTTTTTCCTCTAGGAAGCCTCTTAGCCAGTAATGCCTCAAGCTCATCAAGTTCTTCATCTAAGTCACTGTGAATATTCACGTCTTCTTTTCTTCTCATATTCACATGTCTTCTTTTCTTCTCCTTTCTAGAACCTTCAAGAGTCAATTTTTCTTTGAAATCACTGTCAACATTAGTAAGGGAGTAATTATCAAAATTAGCAACTCAAAAGCTGCGAGTCTACCAATTAGACTATCCAATGTGAGATCATTACTAGGTGTGCATCTCAACTCTTGTATTTTAGATACTCTAATAGCATAAATAAGAAGTAAAGTTATTAGTATCTTGCTAATTACTGTCTCCTTAGATATTTCACCTCCAAAAATCCTGATAGCATTCAAAACTTCTTTAATTCTTGCAACATATTGCGCTATGTTCTCACCTTCATTCATTCTCATGTCATCAAACTTTCCTCTTAGACTTTTCGCTTTAGCTCTCATCAAATTTGTGCCTCCTCCATGAATTAATGTCAGCTTGTCCCATACTTGCTTTGCATTTACACAATCCTTTACTTCATCAAATTTAGAATATCTTAGAGAGGATGAAAGGTCAGTCGTCATTTGGTTATGCTCCTACTTCTCTTTCATCTTCTCAACAATAATAGGTTTGGGAAATTCAATGCAATCATTTTCAAGCTAGTAAAGTGCATAATCTCCAATACTTGATAGATGCAAGTTCATTAGCCTTTTCCATGCATAAAACTTCTCCTTGCTTATCTTAGGTATCTCTCTCTTATACATCTTGATCTTTATCTTTAAGTCCTTCAAACTTTCACACAAGCACCAAGAGCTTTTATACCAATTGTTATAATATTTTGAATAAATGAGAAGTGGTGGTGGGGTGGTGGTGGTGGGTGAATTACTTATCCCCAGGTCTAGATGCATAAATCAAACACTTAAACTTCAACAAACTTAACCCAATAATCCAGTGAATAAAACTGTTCACTATAATCCAACTTATTCATTCCATTATAGCTCTCTATTCTATATGTGCCAAATCAAAAAAAGTTATCATAGTCAACAATAAAATTAAACTTTAAAATAGTAAGTAGCATAAACACACAATAAACATCCACAAAATGTTTGACATTAGGATTTAACGTGAAAACCTAGTTTGGGAAAAACCACTAATAACATGCTACCACTTTTTCACTCTTCTGAAGTGAGCTCTGTTAGGAGCCCACCTTGTTAAAAATTATAAAATACACTACTAGGTGAGACCCTATTAAATGATTTAATCACCATGTTAGGAGTGGCCTTGTTAGAGGACTTAAGATCATTCCATTAGAATGTCACCTTGATTAAAGGATTTACAAATGTTTGTTAGGTAAACCTTGTCAAAAGGATTTTACAACTACCACAATGGTTAGAAAGTAATAGGAAAAATTTGATCTGATAACATAAAACTCACTTTGCAAATTCAGACCTATGTTTGGCTCAACTTTAGTTCATTGACTAGACTCCATCATTCTCACCATCTTAGATATGCTTGGCAACTCTTCAAGCAATCCTTCACCTTACAAAATTTGCACAACTCCTTGCAAGTCTGTCCATCAGTTCTCTTCACAAGTTTCTAGTACAACAACTAACAAAAACATATCAGAGACCTCCTTAAATAGGTAGCTTTGATCTTTTCTTTCTTAATCACAATCGTAGATCATAGGGTTTAGGATCAAATCCAAAACATTCAATGAGTTCGTCCACCTTCTTTTTCTTCTTCTCTTCTCAACACTTCTAGAAACATCTCTTCAAATATTAGCCTTTGATTGCTTAACTAATAATTTCCTTATATTAAATAATACAACTCATGAATCCTTATCCTCAACATATTTTTTCTTATTTCAAGATTTCAACTATGTCTTCTAAAAATCTTGATTCTCTCATAGACTGTCCTTTTGCTCATCATTATGTTCTATGCTCGGTCTTCACTAGATCACTCGATCAATATTGAACTATCTGGCTTGGTAATCACTGTACAACTTGGTTGATACTATCATTCGACAATATTTGTCACTTGATCAACATAGATACTTGACCAACACTATTATGCTTGGCAATGCTTAAGTTCCTTAATTTTTTGCTTTGACCCCTTCATTGATTGTGCAACACTGATAATTGGTCAAGCTTATCATTATGACTTGCTTCAACTCCGAACTTTATCCAACTATCACCTTCACTTTATGTATTGATTAAGAAAATTTTATCTTTTCAACTACTAACTTATCAAGTGCCCATTATAATCCCATCTCACTTACGTATCTCAATTCTACCTTTCACTAGGTCATCTCATGATCTCGTCTTTTCAAATCCTCTTCATCAATAAAATGATATGGCACTCTACACTGTTAGTGAATGTCTCTCTAGTAGGTTTGACACTTGTCTTACCAATAGGTTTGACATCAATGCCAATATAATAGTTGTTCCAATTAGACTCTCAACAATTGTACATCCAAAAATTCCTCCCACTTGCTTTATTTTGTGCTTTAGTTTTCTATAGTATTATTCTTTTGAGTTCAAGCTTTTAGCTTTAAAAATAAAGAAACTTTGGATGTATCCAAGAACTCTTTATAATGAAATAGTTGTAATCGATTCTTCACATTTAGTCCAATCCTTGATCACTTGATCAAGCTCTTGTAATCTATTTAATCAATTGAATAATTTATTTGTGTTACAATTATGTATTTCTTTCATCCTTGTGGTTGTGGGAATTGATTGTGATTACACATTGTTGAAAGAGTCTTTGTAGATGAAGCATAGTTATAACCTACTAGGTGAGGTGATGAGATGATGGTATGCTTCATTATTGGTTTGTATGGTCATTAATAATTTTAAGTTTCCACTCTATTTCTCTTCAAGTGGAGGAGGTTGTAAATTTAATAAACCTTACAAATTTATTTTCATTTAGTGTGTTTAACTAAGGAAGAGTCACATGGTAATCAATACAATCATTTTAAATCACCTCCTAAATTCGCTTGTCCACTTAGTTTGTGCAACCCATCATGAATAAAGTTCCCCATTTTTTTTTATAGAGTAGTCAATATGTACTTTTTTATTATTAATGAAAATGAGCTACTTGTTGGTAGTAGATATATATACATATCAAATAAAATATTTTAATTATTTAAACCTTTGATTTTATGAAATGTCATTTTAAACATATGTTTAGTGATTTATACTATATAAAACATAAAAAAAATAATAAAATGGGGTTGATCGTATTATGTAATAGTGAAAAACTACCATTGTTAATGGTGTCATGGATTTCCAAATTCCACAAAGGACAAATAAAGCAGTATGAAGAAGAGGAAGATGACACAAAAGAAATGGAGTAGGATGTGAAGGACAAGTAAAACAAGAGTAAGAGAAGTAAGATGATCGAACACTAATACTAGAAGGAAAATCAAGTTTTCATGTCGAGGATGATGTCCATCATTTGTGGCCTCACTTGGAGCAAGGGCCAAGCTAAAAATCTTTGTCTTTCAATGATAAAAAATTAAAAATAATGAAATAAGTTGTAAAAATATTATAAAATATAATATAACAATAATTTGAGTTTCATCTTTATTATCATCATATAAGTTGAACCTCTTTTAAGTACAAGTGTCAGTTATCTTTCTCTTAGCAATTAAAGCTGCACCCATTTAGATCCTAAACAATACATTGATTTTCAACAATTTTTTTCTTGTCTCCATAAATGCGACTTAATCACTTATGGCTATTGTTTGGGCTTTTGGGTAGTAACAGAGCCGTACACAATTTTAAAAAGTGACACTGAATAACTACTTAATGATATTGCAATAACTATGCTCTACACTCGCTTCAAAAGTTGCCACTACTTATGCAAATGCCTCAATAATTTTGTATTATGGTACCAATACAATTTTAAAAGTATTTCAATCAAATTTATGAACTTTAACTACAAAGATACACATAAGTGCCTATTAGTACACCTAAAATTAAGTATATATTATTACACGATAAATTCATTATTGAACTTTTAATTATTTTTATTTCCTTAAAATTAGTAACTAAAGTATAAGATAAACAAAGAATAAACAATCATTAAAACAAGGTGGCTTACTAAACCTCTTACCTTATCATAATTAAAAACCAAGAAAACATTATTTTCCTTAATAACTTACAACAATAAACCTAAAACATAAAGAGCAATAGAAAAGGGTAGGCAGGTTGATGAACAGATGGAGTTATTTATAGCATTTATTGTGTTAAATGTATAGTTGTTGGCATCTTAGATAGAGTTTACCAAGCCACGTCCTGTCTCAATATTATCAATGTTTTCCAAACCACACATGCATTGCAATGACAAGTGCTCACAAAAAAAAAATCTTATGTCAAAACATTATATTAGATACAGCAGTGCAATATTGATACTGTAAATTTGCATTACAATAAAAACATAGAATGGAGAATGGCAAGTTCTGTGAACAAACAGAAATTGAGTGGGAGGTGATTCTCCAGCAGTTGCCTGAGTTGCCAGACAATTTTCTGCCCACTCTCTCAACTGAGGGAGAGCCCTCATTTCTGTCATTTGACGAAGATGGTAACAGCAATGAAGCTCTTGCAGGAAAGCATGAGGATTCTTTCGGCCTTTGCTTAAGCTCTCTGACAAACATTCTGTTTAATGACGAAGATTTTGAAGACTTCCCGTCTGCTGAGAATGCTGGCAGCTTCATTGACATGAACTCCTTTCTTGGAGATTCTTGCAACCATTCGGCTGACGTGGCGCCGAGTAAAGATGAAATGGAGTCAAGTGAAGAGGAAGAAATCCAGCTGGGCATCTACGTGGACAAGCTAAGATAGCTAAGATTTAGTGAGTAACATGCTAAGATAGAAAATACTTTTCTATGACAAAAGATGTATGATTTTGATTGGGGTTTTAAACTTGAATTGTTTCTTACAAATAAATATCCTATATATCTACTTAATATCATAAATTTTGTGCAAGATTTGTACTCTTCATCAGTTCATCAATTCATCATTTTTCACATTGACATAATCTTATTGAAATATTTTGAAGGGTTGTTGATATGAGTTATGCTATACTAGTTAAATTCTAAAAAGATATTTTAGTGATGGAAATACTCTATAGATTGATTGATGCAAAATTATGTTTTGTTAGGCATTCTAATTAAAATATTACGGCCTACTCTTTTGCAAATGAAAATAATATTCAATGCATTATTCAAGTATGATAATGAGTGTCATGAATTCTTTCAAATATAATTTCATGAGAATAAATCCTTCAAACAAGTGTCATGAATTCTTTCAAATATAATTTCATGAGAATAAATCCTTCAAATGTGTGTTTAGTAAATTTAAGGTGGGAAAATAATAAATAATAGGTGAGATTGAATGTAAGATCATGATAGCTAACATGTGATGGATCAAAGTGTTAAAATTTCAAGTTCAAATTTGACCATTCTCTCCAAAAATTCCTCAATATTACCTTGGATTTTGGAAAGTAATAGTGTCAAAAACTTAAAAACTTATGTGTTTAGTATTATCTAGAAAAATTATAAGACTTCACCATTGAAGCTAACAATGTTTTAGCCAAGTTTAGTAAAATGAAAATGGTTTGTATAAGAGGATTGGAAGACCTAAATATATAATATACATATACATGCCTCCTACTTTAAATAAGTAATTATAGATTTCTCTTTTAAATACATAATATAATACTCTTGATAGATATACATATTGAAAATAGTTATAAACTTATTTAATTATTCATATCCTTTTTTTTTTCAACTATGAAATGAGTTAGAGTTTGTGCTTCATCAATTACAAGTTTTAAAAGTTATTTTTAAATTCTTTTATTGAATTAAAGTGAGTCTACATAAAATAACAACTACTCTGGTAGTTAAGGCAAAAAAATTACAACATAATACAAACTATCATAAAAGTACATAAATAAAAATGATCATATCAAATTTTCAAGGGCATATGGAATTGTCTAGAAACCAAAGTACAAAGATGGAAAACTTTACACTATGGAATCTTTTCTATTGCTTCTAGAACTAATCTTGTATTTGACAAAGTCATGCCATGCACAACACATAAATTTCAAGTTGCAAGATTTGGAAGATGTGAAGACAAGAAATCCACCCAAAAAATTGTGTTAGAGTAAAGCATTAAAATACTAGTTTCTTGACCTCATTAGCTTCCAAGGAGAGTTTTGTGTTCATTTGATCATCTCATAGAATTCATCTCTAAGTTTTAGATCTCTATACAAGTTTATTCATTATGTGAATCTCATTTGGTCAATGCACTTGCACTTAGTAATCATTTAATCAAATCAATCTACAAAATAAAAATTAAGGGAAAAACATTGATAAAAAGTTCCTTAGAGTGTAGATCTTGATAAGAGACTTAAATTTGGCACTGGCACCCCTTGCATCTCCTTAGGGTTATGTCAATCTTGTTTGAGCCCTTTTGAAGGATTATGCTTAAAGGTTCTTCTTTTACTTTTTGCAATGTGGCATAAAAATCACAAGATAAATTATTTGACACAAATCAAACACATATCCTACCAAATAATAAAGCACCATTTTCTTAATTTTTATGTTACAATTAGATTTAATATTTTAAAAAATCCTTGAGTAAAAAGATAGTTAAGAGTAGGAGGTAGAAATTGTCTATTTTTTCATAATTTTTTGTTGAGCCATGTTTTAATGATTTTTTGAATTGGGCATATCCTAAAAATGAGGTTCATGTTTGTATGCAAAACAAAGCTTACATCAAATAATCGAGAATACACTTTTTTAAAGTGTAAATAATCAAATGCACAACAATAACATATACTTTAAGGATTTTTTTAGTGGCGATTAGTCGCCAATTGGCGAATATGTCCCGATCGGGCTATAGAAATTGGCGAAAAAAATCGTATACTAGTTGACCGGTTTGCCCAGATTTTATAAAATACTCATATAGTGGTCGAAACGTTTGCCACTATTATTACGTAATTTCAGTTTGGTAGTCGGGTTCTTTGCCCATATTTCTCTTTAATGTTTACTCTTATTCACCATGGAATTAATTGAGTGTCTCTTTTGATGATCATCATTCGCCAAATTCCCATTTTCCTATGTGAAATTTTTATTTGTCCTAGGACCCAATTTGCCATGCATCACACACAATGGGGTCCCAAATTCCTGCCCTATTCGCCCACTCGATTACTTGAAATTACGCAGGCTTTGCCAAATATTAGTTCTTATCATATGTAATGGTCGGCCCATTTGCCAAAATGAAAATGGTTTATTTGTAGTTCTCTATTTAAGACATGAGTTTCATTACTGAAACATGCCGAAAGAAGGAGCCTTCTTCATAGTATTGCGATCAGTAGAGAATCAGAATGACTACGAGTACGAGTCCATAGTATTTTATTGCAGCCTTAATTTGATGGAGATGTCACAATCAAATTTAAATAGGAAGAGGAGTAGGACTAATGTAGGTGGAGATTTCCAAGAGAGGCCAACGAAATGCAAAAATATATCTTCATACTTTGGCGGGGGTAGATGCAACAATGTTGGTCAAAGTAAGGAAGGTATATCACCAGAGGAGCTTGTACAATCTCAACCTACACAGGAGTCCATTCAACAAATTGGGAAGCCTAATAAATCTGGTGATGGAGTTGCAGAACCTGATATCTCTAATGAAGATGATCTTGAAGAAGAATATCCAGTAAATAACCAGTACCAGGATGAATCAATCAACTTTGATGATGATGATGGTGCAATTAACAGTAATAGTGACACTAAAGGGAGAGGAAAATTGAAAGAAAAAACTGATCGTTAGTGGGAGATGGCCACAAGATTTAAATTTGATTGGGCAGCAAAGTATCCATCCATTGAGCCCGTGGACAATCCAATTGTAGGTGAGCCACCAATAGAATGCAGATGTGCAATTTGTAGTTGGAAGTATAAAAAGGAAAAGCGGTTGCAACTTAAACTAGACACCATAGAGAAACATGTTGGTAAGATTTACGAAACCTCAACTGTAGATGGTAAGGAAATAAAAGTGGTAAGATATAAAACAAAGGAGCAATGTCAACATAAAAGGAATGCTGAAGAATATTATATGTTTCAAAAATTTCAGACGAAGCCTAGTGAAGTTCAAGATTCTATTAATGTTATTTTTGCAAAAGCAAGTGAAGTAGAAGAACGTGGAAAAGCTATTCAATTAAGTAGTGTTTTCTATATTTTGAGCAGAGGGCATCCAATGACAGACTATCTAGAAATGAGTGGTTTTTTACACTTTTTGAAATTTCCTAGCTATCCTGTCAGTCATTGGTCGATAAACAGTGGATGGGAATGGGCAAGTTGTATTGCACAAGTTGAAATAGAGGATGTACAAAGAAAAATAAAAGAGTCAAGCTTTATTGCATTGTCCTTAGACGAAGTTAGGGCAATAGATAATACGTCATGGGTATGCATGCATCTTTATACTGTACAGAATAATGTCCGCCAACCACATCTATTATCTGTTGCTAAATTGAGAGACAATGCGACAACATAAACTTTATTTCAGTTAGTAAAGAGCAATTTAATTGAATATGGAGCTATGGATGAATTGACAATAGCGAAGAAGTTGGTCTGTGTTGGAGAGGATGGAGCTTTAGTAATGCAAGGTCAAAGGAATGGTCTTTGCACAAAGATACAGGCTTCTTGTTCACCATATGTTGTTGCCATTCATTGTATGGCCCATAGGATGAATCTTTCTTTTAGAGTTGTGAAGAATTTTCCTTCAGTAAACAAGGTTGAAGATTTAGTAAGAGAGTTGTATGCATATTTTTGTCGAAGTCCCAAGCATTTTAGGGAATTTCAACACTTTGTTGATGGAATTACCAATGGAAACAAGCTTCTAAAAGATGTTGATACCAGATGGATCTCTTTGGATGGACTAGCGTATTGAGTATTTTTCGAATATCAATCTTTGATTGGATTGATGTAAAAAATCAGGACAATGCAGAAAATCAGAGATGTGGCGACCTACTTCAGAGGTTAAGCAATATAGAGACACTTTTGAATTTGGCATCTCTTCTTCCCATGCTAGAAGAAATGAGGTTAATTATGAAAAAAGCACAGCAAAGAGCCATGTATATTGTAGAATATGCTAAGTTGTGTAAAATGTCATGCCGAGCCCTCGATAGTCTCTATCATACTGACCTAAATTTATCCGATGATAGATTTAATCACTAGCAAAAACTAACAGATTTGGACGATCTTGATAATTATTTAAAGATCGTTGAAAATGGAGATTTATGTGTTTGTGTAAGGGGATTTCAGATACCAATGATACCAATGTACTACAATGCCCCAAAGAAGTGAGCTACAAGAGTTACAAGGGAAGAGTTTACCAAGATCATCGAGTCTATAGCATCTATTGGAAGGGACATAGCCTATAGAGTTTCATCTGAAATAATATCACGATTCCCATATGATCAACTGCTTGAGGCCATGGCAATTATGTTTCCTCAATATTGGTCCTTCAACAATAAGGAAGATTATCGTAGAAGGTTGTTGATTTTGATAAAGGAATTTTGCAAATCTATAGAATTCAATGGAGTGACTATCAACAGAATATTAGATGAGGATCTTCTTAGACAAAAATCAATCACCTTTGTAAGGACCATGAAGCATCAATATCAATTAATGTGTAACCCACATGAAGAGGGCTCGGCAACAAAGCTTTCGACAGAACTAAAACAGAGCACATTGTTGCGTGAAGAAATTTTAGAGTACTTCAAGCTTGCTGATCTATGTCAAACCATGATATTGGGTTCAGTGGAGGATGAGAGAGTTTTCAGTGCTTTGGGCTTCCTAAAATTAAAGCTAAGAAACAAACTACACAAGAATTTGGAATCATGCTTGAGGGTATACACATCTAGGTATAATGTCAATACTTTTCCTTTTCAAAAAGCAACGAAAATCTGGAAGAAAAGATGCAAAAGAAGAAGGGTGGGACTGGGCAACACCATTAACCAATCTCTTATAGCCACTCCAAGTGGGACAAGTACAGTTGGCAGTGGCACTGGCCATTGGATTGGGAGTCCGAGTCATAGAAGCGGAGGTTAGAGTGAACTTGAAGTTGAAGAAGACACAAATGAAAATGAAGAGAAAAATGAAGCAACTAGACTACCAGAATTGGATGATGATGACGACATAGAGATGAATTGGAAAATTTAGGAAATTTTTGCTAAATTAGCAGTGGCAACCAATAGGTATTTTTTGAACTTATTAACTACTATATGATATCCTATCATTCAATGTTCATTTTAGAAAAGCAAGAAATTAGAATGTATTATGTTTCATCATTAAAATTTGAGAACAAAGAGTATTATTACTGTAGAGTGTAGTTTATATCATGTCATCAATGATCATTCAGATTTGAATTTGAAATTCTTGAATGAAATTTTGTTTTCTATTTTATTCATTTATTCAACATACATTGAATTGGAAAACATGAAAATTAGATAGAATCATAGATTCAATGCCACAATTAAAAATTATTAATGGTTTTCATTTGCAATATTCAGCTAATATGGTACAATTCTTGTAAGCCAATGACCCTGAATTCCCTTTTATAGAAAAAAGGGAGCAACAACAGCTTCAGGTCAATTTGCCTAATGTGAAGTCTCAAAATTTAAATCAGTAAGACATCTACAAGTCTAAAACATCTCTACAACTTTAGTTGTACATTTTTGCATTTGATAGGCCGGTTTAGTAAATTAGCAATTTTAGCATAGGCAATAGCATCTACAAGACTGCAACATTGATCCTGTTCAAAAAATAAAGTTCAAACTTGTTACTTTAAACTCAATTCTAGAGTCTAGACTGTAGTATGTAGGATAATATGAAAGATATTCATATATAGTAAAGATATAGAGATGATTGAAACTGAAAGTACTTTCACATATAGACTATAAGTTTCTGTAGTATGCTCCATTCTTCTTCAGTTGGAAGGGCAAAATTTTTGATGTTATGGTAAATGACCTGCATTCTCGTCAGCATTCCATACTTGGAAGAGAGAGTTTAAAGCAATGTTCGTTCCACTAGTGCATGCAAATTTGTGAATGTTTTAATGTACTTTGCAATGCCTTCATGAGTTCTGTCCTAAGGAAGGTTGCCTAAATTAGAGGTTATTTGGTCCTCCAAATTTTGTTTGTAAACTTCTCTTCCAACGAAACCTGTTGTTGAGAAATCAGGTCCAGGACTCGGTAAACCAAGAGATATCAATTTTGTTGTTTTATTGTTCATCTTGGCCAGCTTTGACCCAAATAAAGCAAGAACTTCTTCTGCTTCTGTTAGTTTTTGACATTTATGAAATACAGAGGTCGCCTTTATTATTGAACCAATGCGGTCCTGAATTCCCTTGCTTGCCAAATGCCTATCAGAAGTGTTGTTGATTTCTTCCATAATCCGCTTTGCAGTTTTCTGTCTCTGATCAAAAATTTTGTTCTCCTCAAGTTTCTCTTTCAGCTTCCCAAAAACATCTATAAGAGCTTCATAGAGTTTGAACCAATCACACAACCTATCAGCAAAAGTCTTTATTTGCCGCCAGAAGTAATTTTTTATTTGCTTTACTGTATTATTTACATGGTCATTCAAGCCGTTTTTGTTGGAGTTGAGGAAAGCCAACTCCGAAGACGCCAAGATCACCTGCATGCAAACCTGTCAAAGAGAAGCCGTAGAAGGGGAGGAGCATGGAGCACGGGCAAAAACCCTAAACGGACATGAGAGCCAAAAATGCAAACACAATAAGAAATGTATTTACAATAAGAAATGGCTTTCGATCTTAAAATACAATGAGAGAGAGCTCGAATATAAAGGGCTCATGGAAGCTTGTAGAACAAGCTAGAAGATAAGTGTGACAACTAGAAGGGAACAAACTCCCGTGTTGTCACAACATGCATTAAATACGAAATATTAAATAAATGCATGACCTAAGTAAACTTAAGCAATAGAATAAATAATTAAATATTAATTATTTACTCTAACACCCCCCCTTAAGTGCAACTTAGGGAAATGCCTTAAGCTCACAAAGCTAAGATGAATGCATAATGGGTCCCGGCAACGAGGCCATTTTAGGTACCCAAGTACAATGCAAGAAAAAATGCAACCTCTGTAAGCGGGAAAGAGAGAAAACCACATGGGAAAAACCCTCCCCTAAAAAGAGGTAAGAACCCAGTGAAGAGCTGAAGAAGTCTCCAACTAGGGAAAATGTCCCCTAAAACAGGAACAAGGAATGATCATGAAGAAGCAGCATCACTGAAGCATGAAGAGCCGCAAATCTGTCAAACTGCTGATCTGAAGAAACCTCCATGGAAGAAGAAGGCACGAGCCGAGCATGTCTATATGGTAGATGATCCATCTCACCGAAATGCATAGGTAGCCAGCCACTGCAATCGCCTTGTATGTAGGATCAACCACTGAATACATAGTTCACACTATCGAACCATCGAACCATGGATGCATTAGAACACAGTATAATCCCCCCTTAATGCAGACGGGGTGTGATGACAGGCAACTGAGAAGGTGAGCCAAAATCTTCTGCAAACGAACCAAGAACGAGGAGAGAGGAAAAGAAGTACAGACACCGATAAAGACACGGTCTAACTGACTCTGCATGGGGCTAATGTCATGGAAGGGACACTCACTTGACAAAGGGAGAATGCCTAAAATAGCAAACAAATAATCCCCCCCATGGTGCTTTATGAAATAGTGCAAGTACACCTGACTCAAAACAACGTTCATGACCCCCAAAATGCAAAAGTGACAATTTACCTCAGTGCGAAAATAAAAAATGCTTCAAAAGGATAGCTACAATGATCAGAACTGAAAAAGAGCTGAACCAAAAGAAAGTACAGCCGAAAATAAAGCAAACCATGCCAGGAAAACGATCCTCGGCCCTAAAACACTCAAAATATCCACCATAGAGCAAAAATGCCAAAACTATGATAGAAAGAGAAGAGGCCAAAAGTGAGGAAAAAAGATGACATTTCTGAAAAGTACACAGAACCAGCTTTCCAAAAATATAAAGTTTTCCAAAAACAGACATGGGACGCAAAAGATATGCATGCCGGAGTCAAAAAAAGGACTTCGGACTTTAACTGAAAAAACAAGCAATAAAAATGCATCAAAACCTAAAAATACCTGCACCAAAATCTCCGTCTCGGAACCTGCTTTTCGGTGCTTCTTTCGGATCGGAAAAATACCTCCGTATGCAAGAGTTATGGCCAAAAAACCACAAGTAGGTCCAAAAGTGAATCAGGAGAGGTGCATGCAAGGGCTGATGCAGTGCTGACGTCAGCAAGTCAGCCGATTAAATTTGACGGCTTGGAGGCCGTCGCCGCAAAAAAGAAGTGCCACGTGGCATTGCCACCTGGCAGTATGGATGATGATGTGGCACGTGCCACGTGGCGCGCCTGCCACGTGTCAGTCACACGACGCAGCAGAAAAAGAGGTGCCACGTGGCAGTGCTGACGTGGCAGGGGTGATGTGGTGGGTCCATGTGGCAATGTGCCACGTGGCGCCCATGCCACGTGTCACCCCCGCTGGTGCTGAGTCAGCAAACCCTGCAGATGTTGCGCAGAGCGGGCGGAGGCGGCGGAACCGGCGGAGGTGGCCGCAGGGGCGGCGAAGCCGGGAGGAGCCGCCGGCGGAGGGCAGCGGACGGGCGGCGGGCTGGAGAGGCGCCGCCGGTGGAGGGCGGCGGCCAGGAGGCGGCCGGGCCGCGGTGGTTCGCGGGCGGCGCTGCCTGCTGCGGCCGCTGCGGGCGGCGCGCGGGTGGCGCAGTGGTGGCCCCGCGGTGGCGCGCCGGCGGTGCGCCCGTAAACGCGTTTTTAAAAAAAATTTATGCTCTGCGTCCGTACGATCCGTACGGCAGCGAACTCGGGATCCTCAAAAAATTGCCAAAATTGCCCTGTCTCCAAAAACGAAAAGCTTTATATGAATCCTGACTGCAAACGGCCTTCCGGATCCAATGGTGATGTCCGTTTGGGCTGAAAGTGCTCCAAAAATTGCTGATCCCCTGATTTGAAGAAAAATTGCACAAACAAACTAGGGTTTGTGACTTCAAATCACGGCTTCACAATTTCTTCAACGAAGCAGCAGCAGGAAGGCTCTGATACCATGTTGGAGTTGAGGAAAGCCAACTCCGAAGACGCCAAGATCACCTGCATGCGAACCTGTCAAAGAGAAGCCGTAGAAGGGGAGGAGCATGGAGCATGGGCAAAAACCCTAAACGGATATGAGAGCCAAAAATGCAAACACAATAAGAAATGTATTTACAATAAGAAATGGCTTTCGATCTTAAAATACAATGAGAGAGAGCCCGAATATAAAGGGCTCATGGAAGCTTGTAGAACAAGCTAGAAGATAAGTGTGACAACTAGAAGGGAACAAACTCCCGTGTTGTCACAACATGCATTAAATACGAAATATTAAATAAATGCATGACCTAAGTAAACTTAAGCAATAGAATAAATAATTAAATATTAATTATTTACTCTAACAGTTTTCATATTTTTTAATAGTATCATTTTCCTTCTTTAGGTCTTCTTTTATTTCTGAGTACTGGTGTTCACTATGTTTTCTTATTTTCTCTGCTTTATTTTTCCACCCTTTTTCTTTCTCTTCCCACTCTTTTGTTTTTACCCTCTCATTTTCCAATTCTTTATTTAACTTATTGTTTACATTTGCAGCATTCTCCAAGTTTTTGTATAACTTTGTTGAAGATTCTTTTTCATCCTGGAGTTTTTTTCCCATTTTTTCCAAATTTTCCCTCAGAGTTTTCAATTCTATGTCCATTTGTTCTTGCTGTTCAGTTGCTTCTTTAGAGCCAGAGGATGAATTTTTTATCCTTTTCTCTAATTCTTTGCATCTGTTTATTGCTACTTTCTCACTTTCCTTTACATTTGCCAGGTTTGCCTTTAACTTATCTATTATGCCCTGAAGCTTTCCTTTCTCTCTCTCCAACTTCATCACTGAACTGTAGACCACTGGGTTGGTCATTTTGGACACATTTATCTTGTCCACATTTTTAATTTTGGATAAATCCATTTGTAGGGTGCTAACTTGAAATTTAGATGGATCTAACTGACTCTCTGGTGGATTGTCATCTCTAGCTGGGGGCATAACAACCATGAATTCCATCATATATTTATCTGGGTCATATGTGGGAAATAGCCTATTGGTTGCAAGTTCCGCATCACGAGCTAAAACAATTGCTTCCATCTTCATTGTCTTACTATTTTGTCTATTCCTGTTTTTTGATTTTTCATAGTTAGTTACAAATTCATTGCAACAAAAAATCAGGATTTTGTGAGACAATTGAATGTTTGAATGGTTAAATAGCAGTAGCACTTGCTTTGATGTACGAGCTTCCACCAATACCATGAGGATAACCAAAGCCTAGACCCATTAGTGGGGTTTGTGGATTGTTCTGAGGGTTTTGTCCTGAAGGATGGGCAATTGTTGGACTCACAGTCACCATTGGCATTGTTGTACTAGTAGTACTACTAATACTTGTTATAACCTTCTACTTCTTTACACTTTCTTGATCTCTGGGACCAAATTTTTTTTGCATCTATATACAATGTCCTTTTCGGACCACTAGTTGTAGTTGTACCCATGATATCTACAGCTGTGGGAGTGATAGTTGATTCGGATTGAATTTGAGTGCTTGGAAGTGGAATTGTAAATGAAGTAGGAACAAATTTAATTAATTGAGATGAATCCAATGTGGATGGAATTGATTGATTTGATAATTGATCTCCATGCCCAAGGCCTGGTTTCTGACCATGTTTTGGTGCTACAGCTGGTGGTTGAGGTGGTAACCAAACCCATTCTCCACTAGGACCCAGACCACCAAAACCTTGGTAGCCAATTTTTTCTACAATTTCCGCCCCTTTGCTATATAGAAGTTTGGTGGATGCATCAACTCCTCTCTGAATTTGTGTACTGGATGAGGGATTCAAAGAATCCTGGTCATCGTAATCATCATCAGTATCACTGTGATGTGCTTCAGTTGGATGCTCCTTATTCCACAATTCATCAAATATTGTATCCTCTTCAGCCTCATCATGATCTAAAGAGGTCTTTTGCTCACCGAGATTCTTCCTCATTTTCCAAAATTGAGAAATTTTGCTTCAACTCCATCCAACATCTATACAATCATTCATTAGCTCTTTTGGAATAGGTTTTGTAGATGGTTTATCAGCTTTCTTGTAGAAATTGGACGATGTCATGCCCTGCACTTTTTCGTTCTATTTGTGCAATGCCATTATTTGTGATGAAAATTCCTGTATTGACATATTATTTTCAGAAGCATATTTCTCCATCTATTTTTTGACCTCCTCCCAGGAGTTCATATTTTTAAAATTTTTAATCAAAGGAATACTTTCATGTTGATATTTGCTTGCAGAAGTCCCAATACCCTTAAGCCTTGCTCCAATTATGTTCAGTGGATCATACTACCAGTGATTGTCAACGTCAAATCGAAAAATTGAAAAAAAGGCTTCTGCCACTTTGAATCCTCTTCTCTCAAATGCAAACCCTCCAAAGGAGAATGGCAAGGAGGGAAATATCATTTTCTTTTGCTGACCATGAAAGAGTACATCTGTGCTCTCCATTTGTCGTACATATTCCAATGCAAATACCCTCTCTATTACATGTATTGGAAGTTTGTAGGGTTCTACCCATGAATCGTAAAACCTTAACACAATGTACTCTTCCATTAAGTACCAGTCAACCAATTGTAGTTCACTTCCGAGTTGAATGCAATTTCTACAAGTAATAGGATATCTAGGTATTGGAGTGCCTATAATTTTATGGTACATTGGTGCCAAAAAGAAGTCTACAAAATTGTTGTAGTTCCTTCTATTATCAATCATCCTTATCTGAGGTGTCCACTCATATATTGGATTTTGGCCTTCAGTCTGATTGCAAAGCTTGTTTGCCTCAAATAATGCACGATGCTTTGCTAGGAGAAGATAGCACAAGTAGGTTGTGAATCTAAATGTCTTCTCTGAACCTCTTTGAATCATTAGTAATTGATCTTGCATGCAACGAACAATGTGCTCAATAAAATGATATCTTACTGGTTCTTTTTTAAAATGAATATGATAAAGCATTTCAAGAATGCTGACATCCACTTGTTTGTTACTATCCAATCCCAAACAAAATGCTAGCAAGGAAATACTGTCATGTGCCCATGGCACAAAAAATTCAAAATAATAAGGAGGCATGTGATTTGGACTCAGCCTACAACCGCTTGTTATTCCTCTGATATAAGAATCTCTCTGTTCTGCATCTAATTTTTCATAATCATTTGCCAGCTTTCCCAGGTCAATATATACGTTTGACTGTTGTTGTTGAAACCCTAGGTTCAACAGACTAGCAAATTCACTCTCAATTATGGACAAAATTTCCTCCCGAGTAATTTTATTCACAATTGCTTTTCTATTTTCATCATAATTTTCAGCGCAGAGCATAACAATTTCTGGGCAAGGGAATACTTGAGGTAACGCCATGTGTGCTGACCCAGCTAGTCACGGTGCAATTTTATTTGTAGTTGCATTTACACTAGGGTTAAATGAACAAAATTTTGAAGCCTTATTTGGATCGTTCCACTTGTTTTCAAGTGCAAATCTTATCTCCATTATACCCTTATTTCCATGAATAACAAGATCATGTATGTCATGGAATAAATCACTGAAACCTGGTGTTTTAAGCATATTGTGGAATTCTGTTATTTTGCCCATGTTATTCTTGGTATTTGTTTTGCCCATCGTGGTAAATATTTAAACACAGCTACAAGCCTACAGGGGTGATTCAAAATTAAAACCTTATAGACTAAATTTTTTTATATAATATAAACAGTAAAGTTGTAAAATTTAAAATGCGGGATGTAAATTTTTAGGATTTTAGTAGTTACACTTACCCGTTCACATTCACATTGCCCTTAGTTTCAATTTTTGCAGAGAGGTGAGAGTCTAGAGACTATAGTTTGTTGCTTTCCTTGGACCACAATCCTCAACCTAGAAATTAAGAATCCGTAACTTTGTTGCACTGTAATTTTGTAAATTGTAACTTGTAACCCCTTTCTAATTTCTAAATCTGTAGACAACGTATAACTGTAAAATTAAAGAAACTTAATGCACCAAAATTGTACAATCTGTACTCTATAGTCTATAGTCGTCACACTTGTCACACAGTACACTTTTAGTTTAAATGTGAGTGGAATCGTGGACCACTAGTGTTACCTAACCTGTCATAATGTATTAATGTCATTCATAACGTCATTGTTAACTGCAAATGGAATGTGATTATGTCAATGTGTTAACTGAGCAGTGACACGTGTCATGTTTTCGGGACGCATTTGAAATGACAGGGTTTCTTTTTCCTTTCATCCCAAAACTCAACTTCAGTCATTGATCTATAAACATCCAACAACACCGGTGAATGGTGTGGTGGCCCCGTGGGTCGTGGGTCCCACTCCCATTAACTAAGTTAGTCAGGTATCAGGATGACTCACATCATGAGTCAGATGTGTCAGTGTCATGTCATCACCAAATTGAAACTACATTGTTATTTGTTGGTCGACCGAGGAGTTTAGTGACACGTGTCATGTTTTCGAGACACGTTTGAAATGACAGGGTTTCTTTTTCCTTTCATCCTGAAACTCAACTTTGGTCGTTGATGTATAAACATCCAACGTCATCAGTGAATGGTGTGGTGGCCCCGTGGGTCCCACTCCCATTAACTAAGGTAGTCAGGTATTAGGATGACTCACATCACGAGTCAGACACGTCAGTGTCACGTCATCACCAAATTGAAACTACATTGTTATTTGTTGGTTGACCGAGGAGTTTAGTGACACGTGTCATGTTTTCGAGACGCATTTGAAATGACAGGGTTTCTTTTTCCTTTCATCTTGAAACTCAACTTTGTTCGTTGATCTATAAACATCCAATGGCATCGGTGAATGGTGTGGTGGCCCCGTGGGTCGTGGGTCCCACTCCCATTAAATTATGAGTATAGTTAGTATATTATTGTACTTGCCGATAGGCTAGTACTATTGCATTCAGTTTGCACAATTAGTGAATTAGTTTAGAATCAACCAACCAATGAAAATGAACTATTTTTCTTTTTATCAAATATTTCTAAAGTTTTTATATAAATTTATTATTCTCATATATTATCTATACTATTTATCTGAATGATAATTGGTTCTTTTTATTTAGTGTTATAAGACCCCTTTTCTCGGAGGCTACCTGCATGTTCATTTATTTTCGGCTAGATTCTCGCATACTTTTTGACATAAATTTTCTTTTACATAGATTTCAATATCAAAATTTGTAAATTGAATAAGAAATAATTATATTATTAAAAAAATTAATAATTCAAGAAAAAAGAGTTTATTGGGTTAATCCTAAGCTAGGTGATTCTGATAACATTTTGATATGCAATAATCTATAAATTATACAATTTTAAATCTAGAGAAGGATTGGTTAGAACCTTCTTCACTAACTTCATTTTTTAAAATTAAAATTAAATAATTTAGTAAACTATTTTAAATGTATATTTGTATAATTATATATATTCTAATAAAATATTTAAATTATTTTGTACCTAATTAGAATTTATTTTAATTGAAGTTAAAATTAGTAAATTCTTGTCTTTATTTTAACCAATATTAGAATTTTTGTATACCCTTCATAAATGTAATGCAAATTTAGAATTTTTTTCAATTTACTATAAAGACATAATATTTTAGTAAAAGTGTTAAATTTATTATTTAAATTATAATTTTTAATTAGTATAAAAACTATAACTTAACTTCATACTAATTCTATTTTTCTAATTTTTGTATAATAACTTAAAAAAAAAAAATTAAATCCTAATTTCTAATTAGTCTAATAACTATTAGGCAAGTACATGCCACGACGTGGCACTTGTTAAATTATATAACTGTAATGATGTATATTAATTAAAATAGTAAAAGAATATATAAATAAACATTATAGTATCATGCTAAATTAAAATTAGATGACATCCTAAAGAACATTTATCATACCAAAGATATTTATCAACTAATTATACTTGAGATATAGATAAAATTGTATAATTTTTTTTTTTTTAAAAGAGTTAAATTGATTAATTTCAATTATTAAATTGTTTGATATATCTTGTTCAAGTGATAAATTTATCCAATTGCAGAAGCTAGACAATATTCTTAAGGTTAAATATAATGCATTAAAAAAAACATAAATTCATTTTAAAATAACATTTATGCTTTAAAAAAACCAAACACACTTATAATAAATAAAGTTGATAATATACCAAATTAAATAATTTGAACTTTATTAAAATTGATACAAAATTAATATTATGTATTTTAAAGTATAAATTAAAAATATCAATATAGTAAAAATTATATATGTTAAATAAATGAATAATCTAATAAAAATATATATATAAAAAAAAAATAAAATAAAATTTATTAAAAGCATTGGTTTAGATATGTAAAAATAAAAATAATTAAATTCTAATTTAAACTAATCCACTTGTCACAAGAAAATATAAGGTTGCAATTAATGCTTGCATTAATAGAGGTGTTGAAAGAAATAGTTGTATTTTTTATGAAGAAAATTGAATTTTTTCATTGCCTTTTTCATCATGAACCAATAAAGTTTTAAAAAAATTGTATTTTTCAATTTCAAAAAAATGCAAATTAATAAACCTTTTGCAAACATAGGTATATCAATGAAATTTTTAGATTATAGAACTAATATGGAACTAGGTGATTCCATTAGTTTCTTGCCAAAGGCAGGAACTAATAATATTTTATATTCCCATAGGCTTTTATAAACAATTCAATAGAAAATTAAAAAATGCAAAATATTGCAATGTTGCATAAGTAAGCATAAGAAGTTAAAACAATGAAATACAATTTTATATGGAACTAAAACTCGAGAAATTTCATTGATATTTCTTGAAATTTACAAATTTACAAAATCGGGGGAAAACCCTAGACTCTAGAACTATTATACTATTCATTGTAGAAACCACCAGAATTGACCATGGTTGCGAATTCTTGTAGCTAGTTGTTACCATCTTCCAATTCATCTAGGAAAAACCATTTTCGAAGAAAATTCAACCCAATTCTTGCACATTTCCTATGGTGCTGCAACTGCCCAGCAGTCAAGACCAGTAAAAATGGTTGTAGGACCACATTCTGGCCAAGTTCCAGAAACTTGTGGACTTCACCCGCCCAAGGGATCTCCACTCCTAAAATTGCATGAGCGACAATTTCAATGTCATCGCCCAAATATACTACTTTAAAAATCTTCCTCAGGAGCAGCAGAATTTCGGCCCTTGCTTCTCTGAGGTCAAGCAGGGAGGCTAGAAATTGTGACGTAATGTCACTGTTGACACGATACTGATTCTCATTCTTCAAAAACTCACGCCCCAGAACCATTTTGACAGCAGCAATAACAAACTTCACACCAGAGCATGGAACAACCTCATTGCAAATTGACAAGAGGTTTTCCTCAGGAACGCGACCTAGAAAGGCCTTCTGCTCCTCTTCCAAAATGCATCTCAGGAAAATAGGGTTGTCCATCTTTACTGCAAAGTTAAAACTAACACCAAACAATTAACAAACAATTAACAAACCAGACCTATCGACTACCAAACATGAGATGAGCAATGATGAAAGAAGTAGCTCAATTGCCTATAAATAAGCTTGGCGGGCAGGGTGCCAAAAATTATTTGTTTGTTTCCGTCCGACTGCCAATTCAATTACATTAAATTAGCAAATATTCTCAAATCTTGAACATAATTGCAAGTACATGCTGAAAAGGCCAATTGTAATTAAACACTAATACCATCCATTGTCCTATAATGTGTGTGAAGCCACCGAACCGATGGAAAAGGCCAATTGTAATTAAGATTAATAGTAATAGTACTACTACTAGTCGACTGTGGCATGTCCTATAATGCGTGTGAAGCCACTTCGTCGATGGAAAAGGCTAATTGTAAATTGTAATTAACAGTGACAAGACATCAATATGCTATCTCCTGTAACTTAAGTGATACATGCTGGACAGAAACGTGTCACCATTCCAGACACTTGAACAAGGTCAAGGCTTCATTCCAGACATGACATGGCATTTAATTCTTTTCGGGTGCATTGTACTCTGCATACAACTTACCTTAATACGTGTCAACATTCCGGTGACTACCTCGACAATTCTTCTTCCTTCAAGAAATGTTGGCCGAAATTAAACCTGAGCCATTGATCTTGGATCATCAGACAGTCTGAGTTCTCAAATAATACATTTAACATAATTACAGTGGTAGTGGCCAATAATTTATGTAAGTTGGTATGTTAGGTTAGGCTACTTATTTCCCATCTTTTGAAAATAGCCATACCAACTATAACTTTCTGAAAACCATTCGTCATAACAAATAAATTAATTCAATTATTTGGAAAATAATTTTGCCACCTTTTTATAAAAAAGGTATCGGTTATTAAAATATTCGCCAACCAATATCCATATTTCAAAACATAATTCGCCATCAATATTAATAATTTTATTAAAAACAAAAATTATAATCGCCATTATTTTATAAAAATTGTCTAAACTATTAAAAAAATTGCCACCAAATATCCATCCATTGACGCATAATTCGCCAACACTATTAATTTTTTTTCACCCAAATGACATGTGATTCACCACAATTTTATAAATTTTCGGAGGGGGGGGGGGGGGTTCCTTAAAGTTATCCCTGATATACTTAGCTTTAAATTTGGTCTTGAGTAGATCAAAATTTATTAAAAATGGTACACACACGACTTTGAGAACTATGGAGAATTGGTTAAAATTAACTTTAATTAGTTAATATTGTCCAAAAATAGAAAATGTTACATGGTTAGAAAGCTCAAAAGATAAGTGAAATTGTGATGTTAAATTTACAAATACCCAATTCATGATGAGAAAGTTGACAAACAACTTTGTAAGAACAAAAGATGTGAAAATGGAAGGAAATGGAGAGAAATGCAAATCCCATGCCTTAACCTTGTATCCAAGCCTACCTAGGCATAATGCGATCATGTTTTTAATATTTAAAAATATGATCTTGCTTTGAAGTCACAAAAAGAATATCTAATTTTTTTAAAAAAAGGTACCAAAATCCTATAGATGTTGCATGCACAAATTCCATACTTATAGGAATTTGAAGATATTTGAGAAATTGTTCTCAAAGCTGTTAGATCAAAACTTGAAGAGATCTTCAAGCTCTCCAGCTTCTAAATTTTCCTGCATATGGTATAGGTTCAATTCTCTGCTTTGATAAGAACTATTGAATTCAATAAGTTGTATATTTGTTTTCTGCCTCCTTAAGTGCTCGTTGAAGAAAATTTAATTTAGGAACAAGAAGGTTCTTTGAGTCATCATATTTTCCAATTATTCTTCTCCTTTCATCTTCTAAAGTCCTTATTTTATCATTCATTTTTACTGTCTTTCCCACATATGCTGATGTAAATCATTTTGATTAATGAAATGTATTTTCCGTAACTAATAGTAGTGATTCAATTTCCTTCAATATCTTATCTGTATCATATATGTGTGAAAACATGCTCATCTTGTATGTCATTCTCCCCTCTTTTATAGAACCTTAATATATTTCACTCCAATATTTAGAGAGGTTTTATCTTGTAAAATTAGTCAATAAAGATATTTAAATCTCTCACGATTGATCCACTTTGTACATTATACTTAGATGCTTGCCTTATTGATCAGAAATGAATGTCAAAAACATAAAGAAAAATTTCTAATTGGTCATTTGTATATTCTTCATGGGTCATTGAATAGTTAGGCATTAAACTTTCAAAAATGTTTATTGTCCTATACAACAACCTTATTCCTTTTGTCATTCTTCCTTAAAGCTCTTTGTTTATCCTTTTAATACTAACACTAATAATCTTAGTAATTGATCTTCATCATAATTCTCCAAATCAATTGACCCTTTCAAATATCATTTAGGTGAATTAATTTGTAGAGGTACTCTTTCCAACAATTTCTCAAATATTTTGATAGGTGTACTCAGATGTATTGGTCTAAGATTGTTCTTCCTTTATTTTTGCAATCTTTTCTACCATGTTAATCTATTATGCTAGCTCTTGTTGTATATGTAGATGGAATTGAGGAATATCCTAAGGGACATTTTGAATTAGCTCATCAACTTATTCACTCTTATTGGTAGCCTCCTTTTCTTCTATCTCAATCTCCTCTTTTATCTTAGGCCCAGTCTCATGCACATAAAAAATAATAGGGACTCCTACAATTATACACTAGGTTCTTTAACTATGGATTGGAATCGATATTCCTTGATGAAAACTCATCTTCCCCCCCTCTTTTTCCTAGGCTAAATTCTTCTAGGAATATCTTCTTGATTTTGTATAAGCATTTTGCTAAGTGCATCCTCTATTTCTACTAATTTTTTTTTTGATTGGTAAAAGGAAAAGAACCCTATATATTATATTCAAAATATTTTACAAATTATCCCCATTTAAAGTGTAGGCACTAGAGGGAAAAGAACAAGGAAGAAAACCTTTAGTGGAGCCCCAGACATTTATATCCTGATTCCATGAAAATACACCCACCTTTGTGATTTAACAAAGATCTTTTGGAGGGTATACCCTTGCTTACATTAAATAGAGTTTAGAAGTATCTTTAGAAAGTTTTAGAAAATATAAAATCACCCCTTAATGTTAGAGTCTAAGACAACTAATTCTTTCCTCTTGTATAATTGAATATCATATCTCACATGGATTTAAAGGAGGTTTATGGTCTCTAAATTGTATTCTTTGAAATGTTGGAGCTTCTTATTTGGAACCGTTAACCTATTTAGATTGTCTTCTTTATGCTTTTGTTTTACATTAGCCTACAATAACCTTTCACCTTCATTTACTCTTCAAACTTACCAAAAACGTTAGTCTCCAAAATTCTATAATCATGGGTTCTTAATCCTCATCTTAAACATTTCATTAAATGAATTAAGCTACCCTAATTTAATAGGATAATATGTAATGATTGCTAATTTCCAAATTTATTTCAATTTCTTTAGCTTATTTTCTAGGATGAAATTTGAAATGCCTTATTAGGATATTTATTATTGATTTCAAAATTTGATTGTAGAATATTTAGCATATTTGTCTTTTTGATTGTGTTGGATAGTTCTTTACCTTCTAATTTTAAAAATCAAAGCTAAGATATTATAACTAATATGAGATCAATCTATCTAGAGTATAAGAATTCTAGAGCTAGTAGACGTGCTAAGCTTTAGTTAATCATTGATAGAGTATAAGAATTCTAGAGCTAGTAGATGTGCTAAGCATTAGTTAATCATTAATCATTCCTAATAACAAAGTCTTTGTCGTCAACCCCTTAATTTGCTAATCCATTTGATTCTTTGTTTCCTTCTTAGAATGCTAAATTATGGTTTCCTCAAATTTGTCTATTAAATTTAAAGCATATTCCATTTGGAATTGATTTTCTAATTTGGTGTACTTCTCTTTTGGATTGCATTTAATATTATCTGTGAATCCCATTCTATTACTAGTCCTTTTATACCTAAATCCAAACTATTCTAAAGACCTTGAATTAGTGCCTCTATCTTTTCTAAGTTATTCATAGACACCCCTAAACACTTGGCTCTTTTTATCTTTCAGGAACCATCTTCCAGATGAATGATACATCTCATTCCCGACTCTCCTGGATTGCCTCAAGAAGCTCCATCAAAATTTAATTTTTCCCATGGGGGAGGTTCCCATTTACACTCTTCTCTTTCTTTTTTATTAGTTTTTAGATAGGTCATTAGGGGGTTAATAAGATACTTCCAATTTTTGCACATGTCTGGATCCCAATTTGAGGAGATTCCTTCTTGCACAAGCATATTCCTTAAGTTATTATTGATTACCTCTACTATGTTGGCTTCCACTTTGTTTAGAAATGAGGTTATTGTCATTTTTATTATTATCAAATATTCTCATATTTCTTTCCTTCCATATTTCCCATAAAATGATAGAAGGGGATATTTTCCATAGGTTATTATAATTAAATTAGATTTCCCATTTTTTGGCCAACTTTTTATATGATTCAAAAGATTGTTATGTAGGACTGTTGACCAAATGAGTTTCTAGCATAGCCAATTCCAACATCGAGTGGAAAATGAAGATTGGAACAATAGATGATCATTTGTCTCTGAATCTTTTTTCACATAATGGACATCTAGATGACCCCTTTAATCCCATCTTGGTAAATCTATTTGTTGTAAGGGTTTTATTTTGCAAAGCAAACCAAAGAAATATTCCTGCTTTAGGTAAGCATGCTGAATCCCAACATAGATTAAGGGGGATATCAATCTTTTGCCATCTTTTTAGGTTTATAATCAATTTGTATCCCATTTAACACTATATTTCCCACTTTTGGAAGCTCCTCAAATCAATCTATCCCTTCTTTCTTTATGATTGACTTTCCTTTGATTTAGAAATTGCTTGAATATTTTTTTCTTGCTTTGTCAAATTTTTCTCCTCTATAGATCTCCACCTTCATCCTCCAATATGATTATGATTTATTACTTGTTTATAGTCACTTACATATTTCCCAAAATAATTTGTTAGAGTAGTTTTGATGCTATTGGGTAGGTTATAACTATCTGGAGATGGCAGGCCACCCCATGAGTCGTCCCAAAATAATGCTTCCATACCTAGTTCAATATCCCATGTTAAATTGTTTCTAATTAAGGGTAAACATTGCATTATACAGTTTTATGTTTTTTTAGCCTTTAGGTAGGTTTCTAGTTTGACATAAAGATACAAGATTAGAGATATTTATATATGTATGATATAGAATGTTAGCCCATTTGTTTTTGTCTTTGTGATACATTATTCAAACTATTTTGGCTCCTAATGGTTCACTTTTCTAGTTTAGATTCTTAATTCCTAATCCACCAAACTCTTTTGGCTTGAAAATTTTGTCCCATTTAATCATTGCTTATTTTTTCTTCTCTTTGTTCCTTTCCAAAATTTATTCCTTAGTTTTCTATCTGGATTTATTTAAATATTTCTTAAGAGTGGTAAACATGACATTTGATAGGTTAGAATGGAAGATAGTATTGATTTTATCATAGTTTCTAGACCAATCTTTGCAAGCCATTTACCTTCCAATTTTGTATTTTTAATCTAGCTTTTCTTAGATTTTCTTCCAAGATTTATTATCTCTTGCTCCTTTTTCCAACTGGATACCTAGATATGTATTTATATGGGAAAGTACCTCTCTATATCCCATTAAGTTTCATATGCCTATTTCCATGTCTGATGAGTGTTTAAAAATAAAATTTCTAACTTTTCAATGTTTATTTTTTGCCCCAAGGCTTCCATATATGATTTGATTATTTGTTTGAAGTTTTACGTCTCTTCCATTGTGCCATCTCTTGGGAGAATGGTATCATCTCCAAATTGTTGTGTTACTTTAGGCACACTTTTTATTGCTAAAATGCATTTGATTTTTATTTTCTTCTTTAGTATAGGTCTACCAAAAGCATCTGCCATAATGATGAATAAGAAAGGTGATAGTGGATCTCCCTGCCTTATTCCCCTGTGATATATTAAAGAATCCTTTTGGTTTTCCATTAATGAGTCTAGTGATATTATGGGCATTGGGATACAATTGAAAATAATATTTATCTATTGAAAAGAAAATCCAAAGGCTTCCATTGCCTTGCATAAGAATCTCTAGTCTGCCTTATCATATCCCTTTTGTATATCTAGTTTCATTAGCATACTAGCTTCCTTGTTGATTTGTGTTGAGTGGATGATTTCTTGAATTATAATAATTCCATCGAGAATTGACCTAATAGGTATATTTCTACCATAATGTCATCAATCTTTCCCTACCATTAATATTTTTACCCTTTTCTTTTTAAAAAAGCTCTTCTTTACTTTCTCAAGAATGTTATCAAGGTCATTCAACTAAATCACTAGAAAGATATTTAGAATCACTCATTCTTTGATCCTCTTATCTTTATCCAATTATATTAATATTCCATTCTTAATATTCTTATACATCTCATCAGGAATTTGGTCCTTTATTTCAACTTATTTTTTACTGAACTTATTTAAATATGTGATCATGGAATGTGTTGTTTCTTCTTCCTCCTTCTCATCAAATATATCATAGTATCTAATTAATTTATTCAAAACATAAAACTTTAAAACATAATGATTTTTTTTCCAACAATAGCATCATCCTTACCGAATGTGGTATGATTATCCTTTACTATCTTAGTTGTTGTTGCCCATTTAGTTCCTATCATCTTTTTTGTGTGATTTGAATTTGTAGATGATCCTTCATCTTGATTCCTTTACTTCTTTGGTGAACTTGAGCTTTTAGCCTTTAGTCATTTTCTTTATAATTTTGATTTATCTCCTCTATTCCTGGGGGTCTTCAATTTAGATTAATCTTTTACAATATTTGGAGGTGTAGAGACCTTATTTTACTCTAGTAGAGTCTTAGTGGTAGTCCTTGTAATATATTGAGATGTAGACATTGCTATAGATGATGACATGACTTCCTTTTCAACATCTATCAATGCATATTCTATACTTTTATCTTTTTCCTCAGTAACTCTATCTTCTCTTTAAAAATACCTTCTTTCTTACCTATATTATTTACCATCTTCTTACTCTTTTTGACAATGGCTTCTTCCTTTTGTTCTTCTATAGTTTTTGGATATTTCATAGAGTAGGTACCAAACCTTTCTACTTCCTCATCAAGTAGGTGGCTAAACATATTATCAACCTATGTAACAACAACATTGGGATATACTCATATCCCATAGGCATTATCCATGATGTCCTAGGTTCATCCATCTCCATATAACATGTATCAGTTTTAACCATGAAACAAAATAAATCAACATATTTATCAACAAAATATTTAGGTATCATTTCCCCTTGTTGTATTTGTCTCTAAAACATCTTAAAGTAGCCATGCATCTGCTTAGTTACCTAGTTCTCATTTTCCATTTTGAGATATCTACTCGTTTAGAGCGTACCATGCTAAATTTTCTCCCATGTGATACTTGTTAGAAAGTAAAGATCTCCAATATAACTCAAGGGTGGGGGGTGAATCAGTTATGAACTTCAAACAAAATTTTTCCCAACAATGGATATCATTTACAATTCTAAAACTTGCATAAATCAGTTAAAAAAAAGTAAAATCATGAAAAAAAAAACACATAACACCATATTTTGTTAACTAGAGAAACCTTGGCCAAGGGAAAACGCCAGTGGGGATGGTACCCAAAAAATGATCTACTAATCAAAAGTATCTTGTAAAAGACAATGACATTATTAGGAATCTATTATATGCATATAGTGTATCCATCCTTGTTAGAGGACTATACCTTGTTAGAAGCCTCAACCCTATTAGAAGTTATTATTACAATGTACAAAATACAAGTTGAAGCCACTTCCCAAACACGTATACATAACTTTACAAGTTATAGAATAGATACAAAATGTTAACAATGTTGACATCTTCAATATTTGATCTCTCCTTGTAGTTTCACTTCATAAAACATTCATGCAACATTTCTACTTTTCTAATATCATCAATTTCACATATATACAACATATATAAATCATATCATTACAATTCAATTTTGCATCTTCGCCAAACAAAACTATTCTTCTTTATAATACCAAAACATTTTGTTTGTTAGCCTTGTGCTACCTTACACGTTACCATATCTTCAAATTAACTTTTTTCACATGAGGCTTAAAATTTGGGATTTCATCCCTACCTTGTTAAGAAATTATTTTTTCAAGCCAAAATATTCCCTTAACCAAAAATTCAATATATTGTCAATTGCTTTGTTCTGAGATGTTATACCTATATCTCGAAATCCTTCCACAAATTATCCAAAACTAAACATAACTTTCAACAACCTTTCAAAAATACTCTATGTTGTCTCTACTACCTTCCAATAAGCACCCATAACATAATATGCTTCTGGTAAAGCTCGCCAAATAAATATGTCTGCATGTTCCTTGTTTACCAACATTATACTTAGACAATTTCCTAAGTATACTTGCTCCAAACTTATCTTTGACTTCAACCATCTTAAAATTAGGGATATGTTTCCATAAAATAAAACCCTAAAAATATCCTTACCCAAATTTACAATAATATCCCCCTTTCGTATTGATGGAAACATATGGGAAAAAATGGCTAAGTATAGAACAACTCTAAAAAATGTAAAATTGTGAAGTGTTCACAATGACTAATATAAAATTCCAAAATTGTGACATATTCAAAATGACTATTACAAAATTCCAAATTGTGGATCACTTTCATTAGTATTCAATCTTTCTTAAGTTACTATGTTCCCCCTTATATTATACTCTATATTTATCTTATGATTCCCCCTTTCAACATGCATAATAAGCCATACAAAATAGTTACAATTTTTTTTTTGTCTTCCTACTCCCCTTATAAGTGTTCTATCTTCCTACTCCCCCTTTGACATCAATCAAAAAAGTGAGTCAAAAACTATATACAAGTCAATATTTTTATACCCTGCTTTGCTTTCTCAAGCAAGGAAAGTGCTAAGTGTGAAGTGTGTGAATCAGCCAGAAAGAGATCAGAGGAAAGTGATTGAGAAAAATAGAGATATGAAAAAGCAAGGTAGTACTAGACCTAACAAAGCATTTCACTATTGGATTGTAATACTTGTAGCAAAAATATCTCTTAACCTAGTGGATCTAACAGTCTTTTAAAATCCTATATGGTGATATTTAGTAGTAACGTTCATAAGTACTTTAGTGAAGACTATTCTTTAGAAGTGTCAAAGAATAAATAAGGTCTAGATGATCTTTTGTGAAAACCCTCTAACAATATCACATGTATTGATGTGTATGTGACCTTTAACAATGTTGGCTCCTACTAGAGCTCATTTCAAAAGAGTGATAATTTTGGGTTGTTAGGTTCCCAAGTGGTTTTTCCCTTTATAGGGTTTCTACATTAAATACTTATGTCAAATTGCGTGGATGCTCATCCTGTTGCATGTTATTTCATGTTTAATGCTTATTGTTGCAACTTGGTATAAACTACAAGTTTACTTTGATACTCGGTATAGTAATGAATATGAAAATAATAATTTGATAAAAGTTTATTAGATAATGTTTTGATTTGGTTATCGAGTTAATGATCTAGAAGAGTTAAGTGTTTGAATTGGTCAAAAGTATCTTTGAGGCTTGTATGATAACTGGTGATAACTAATTCACCCCCCTCTCAATTATCTAACACGTAATTTCTTGCTTTGAGAAAAAAGTATGATTTTTTAGGATTGCATGTTATTGCATGCACATTTTGTGAGTTGTATGTGTTTTATATTAAGGGAAAACAACATTTTAAGGGATACAAGAACCCAAAACAAAAAGGTTTTAAATAGAGGAACTTGAAGCTCAACATTGAGAGATATGCAATAAGATCCTAAAAAGGAAACATGAAACAAACAAGATAGGAAAAAGTTGAGAAAGAGGGAGTTAAGTAACATAGTTGCTCCACCAAAGCATAAATAGAGGTTGAGAAAATATCTTACAAATAATCTAATGTCTACCCCAAAAAGGAACCAACAAAACTTAAGATTTCCTCTTTGATCCCTTCTTATAGTATCTAAGGGTCATGTCAAAAGAAGGAGATAGTGTCTTTGAGTATTTTCCTTTAACCATAATTCATCCTTCTCCAACCTTAGTTGCCTCATATTTCCAAGTACTAGGTTCCATAGAACTATGAGAACTAGCCATGACAAGGACATCTGACTTTGCAAAAGTAGGGACAACAAAAGGGAAAGTGCCAAGAAAAATAAAACTTCCCCCAATAAAAAAAGATAGAAGGTACCTTCAGTATAACAAAAACATGTGAATCATTAGCAACAAAAATGCTAGCAAGAATAACCTCAATAAAAGTGGAAGAAACAATAGGCACTTAAGGTACGATAACAAAAGTCAAATAATCTAGGATATACATACTAGGGTCAACCCTTTCTACTGTAACACTTGTGATTGTAGAACTAACATAAGCCTATATAGAAGAAAAACCCATAATAGGTTCAATGGGAGACACACCAATCCATGCCAACTCTAAATCATTGGGCAAAACTTATCCATCTAAAAGAGAAGAACCCTTATAAAATATATAATAGTGAGTAGAGCTTCCCTTCCACCATGCGAAAGATTTTTTTTGCTTAAATTTCTCAACCTCACATTTATCTGCAACATGCCCTATCACGAAACGATTTCTTCATCTAAAAGAGACCCCGTCATAGTTCAAATACTAGATCCAAGAACCTTTTGAAGACTTGATATGGATTTATGTCGGTAGAGTGGAAGATATTAGAGGATAGCTCATTAACAATTAGAAAATATCCATGAGTATCAACCACTTCTTTATGGAGAGAATCAAAACAAAAATAAAGGGGGAGGCAAGGAAGCCTAGCCCAACTAGGCATATTGCAAAAGTATTCCATAGAGGGTTTGAAATCCTCATGCCAGGGCATATATGTAGTGAGTGGCTCCAAGTGCTTCTAATCCATTGATGAAAATAAGGGAGAGAGGGCCAAAAAATTTTAAATTAGAAAATGATCACCTGAGATGATAAGTTAGAGATCACCTGATTAATCTATGCCACAATATCCTCTTCTAATGCAATAGAAATGGGCCTACAAATTGGAAATGGAATTTTTTTCCCCCACCACTTCAAATGATGAACTTCTCCACATAATGTCCATTAGAACAAGAAAATCATCCCTCATCCACTTTACTAGACCTAGTAGAATCGACCACCAAAACCCTAACAATAGATCTGGAGTTTTTTGTCACTGTTGACTTATCCACTACAACAGGAAACCCATCAAATGATATTCAACCTAGGTTAGAGAAGAGAAAGGAAGAGCTACAGGAGAAGCATCATGGCCTAACACCAATGGGACAAACATAACCACATAGGAGCAACCCCCAACACCCACAAAACCCCCACCAATAGGCAGATAGGACACATTGAAAACAATAGAGAGAATCATGGAAACTCCATTAGAAAGGATCCCTCATGAAGAAAGTGCATAGAGAAGAAAATGAGGGCTAATCGATGTATTTGACCAAGTATCATGTTTTTCTGCAAGAAGGTTCTCTAATGGATTTTCATGTTTTTTTCCTTTAAAAATTATGGTTGAGTTTTATATTTTTTCTTGAAAAATTATCTTATTGGACTTTACTAATTTTTTCCTCAAAAAATACTTTGTTGGGGTTTATTAAAATTTTCCTCAAAAATTATTTGTTGGGTTTTAATATTTTTTACTACAGAATTATTTTTTGGGTTTTTAATATTTAATTTCCTAAAGAATTATTAGTTAGGTTTTAACAAGTTTTTCGTCAAATTATTTGTTAGGTTTTACCATTTTTTCCCCAAAAATGAAGCTTGGTATTATTTGATCCGTATCTTAGATTTTATCATCTGGTTTTGATCAAATTTTTACCTAAAAACTTTTGTTTGATTTTTCTCCTAAAAAATTTTTATGGCTTCTTGCTGTTTGTTTTGAGTCATAATGTTCATTTGTAAAAGTTCATGTTGAATAATTTTACAGTAATTTTTTGGGTGTAGTGCTCACCCACAAAAGGATTTGAAAATCTTCCTCAAAATTGTGGTTTCAATTCCATCTTGGTGTCTCTGGCTATATGTAGTAGTACCTTTGTTACCCAACATTAGATTGGATATCTTCTTGTCCATTAACATTTTGCAAATCCAAGAAGGGTCACAACATCAAAATTATATTTTGAATAATTTGTGACCAAAAGACAATAGATAAGCGATAAGCATTAAGGGACAGTACTGGAAAATTGCAATATTTTTTTAATGGTCACCTTAGTTAGTCTTTAGTTTATTACATAGTTTCCATTTTTGTCTTTAGTTTAAAATTATTTCATAATAGAAACATCATCTTTGTAAATCTATCTATAAAAGGATCTTTCATTACCTTTGTATAATACTATAACATCGATTTACCTTAAGAATCTTAAATATAGGAAATTATAAATTATTTTTAATTTGATTATGTAACATATAGATTGATTAAGTGTGAAACACAAACCTACATAAGAGATAGATTGATGAATGCAAATCATTATGGAAAAGTGAGAATGATAATGCTATAACATCCAAGTTCTTATTATGTTTAGATATATATAGGATTACTGATTTTTTCTTCAATTATGAATTATATTTAATAATATTTAAAAAAAAAATCTGAAACGGTTTCCCTTGTGTGTGCATGTGTATTAACATGTTTATGTGTTCTATCAAGATTATTTAACTTATTATTTATTTCATATTTAATAGTTAGTTTCTCATAGATCATATTTTCAACATCCCACTAAAGAAGTATCGCTTGCACCATGAGTTGTATTTTCCAACTGATAATTGGTTAATTCTTCACTGTTAGGGCCTTGATGGAGGTATTTCCATATTAAAGGAAAGTGCACACACTTAAAGGAAAAAAAATGATAGCATACGTTCTCACAATACCTCTACAAAATGAGGGGCAACCCCTACCTAAGTTGTACATATGCCTAGGTGGGGCATATTAGTTTTTGGGCATTTGCTTATCCAACTATTATAGGATGAGTGGGTTGGTTACTAAATCCCACCTCATACTACTTTGGGTGTATTTTGAATCATCCATTGGATGATCATTTGGTGTGATAATGTATTGATTTCTAATATAGTCTCGCTTAGGGATTATTAAGCCCAAATACATCATTCTTACAAAAAAACTATTTGGTAAGTTGTGAATTACTATTAACCCAATTTTACTATAAAACCATTTATAAATTCTTGATTAATAGATTTCTAAATGATTTTCCAAATAAAATAGTCATTTAAAAGTTGAAATATATCGACACTGACTCTTCCATGAAATAGATGCAGACACATTTTTCTTGTCAATTATCCATAGATGACTAAAGTGCTTCAAGATAAAAGTGTTATGTGTGTTTAAAAGGTCATCAATGTGTATTTTAAAATCAAATTGATTTCTTCAGAGGACCAACCCAAGAGGCTTTTGGAAGAGATTAGAAAAGAAACACAAAGGGAATAATATAAAAAATTCTCAATTTATATAGTATGCAAAATAACTATATAAAAGAGAGCAAGATAAAGACATCCCCTCAGTAATGACCTCGAGAGCTAAACTCTTCTCTTCAAAAACCATTAGAGAAGGGTCATAAATCTTGCAACAAATAAGGCTCGTGACATAGATTGTTTACAAGCGAGATACATAAAATGGGTTATTGAATTCCACACATGTTATATCAAAATGATATTTAATAGAGTAATTAACAATGAGTTTCCAATAAACTGGATTTTTAGAGTCATTGTCCACTTGCACAAAAGTGGCAAAAATGAGAACCCTTCAAACTACTGCACTATAATGATCAATCCTCTCTTTGCTAAACTTTTTGGGAGCATGATAGAAATGTGAAACAACACTTGGTGTGAAAAGGAAGGAAAGAGGGCCAAATGGAAAGAAAGTTTTAGGAAAATACTCTATGATAGACCATTGTATTGCACTCAGACACTTGATAGAGAAAGTTTTAGATACAAAAGGTGTAGAGTTTTTTGACTCCTTTGTAAACTACAAGAAATATTTTGACACAATAGCCAAAAGAAAACTTTGAAATAGAATGAAAGATTTGAAAATCTCAAAACACTACAAGGTTGTTTTCCATAGGTTGTTGACCAAGCTTAGGTAAAAATCAAAACCAAATAAGGCTTACCAAAATGTTTCAGAAGTGATATTGAAGTCAAGAAAGGTATCCCTTTATTCCCTACTCTATTTGGGATGTATATTAGTAGATTAAATGAATCTCTAAATAAGTCTAGTAGTGGTGGGGTCCATTTGACCATCTATGTAATAAAGTTTCTCCTATACACAAATGATCTTATTTAATGGCAAAAATAGCACAAGATTTGAAGTAATACTTGAAAGCATTCTAATAATATTTTCATGAGGTTGAGATGCAGGTGAAAATTGGCAAAAAATGTTCACGAGACCTTGAGAAGAAAGAAGGTTAATAGAAAAAACATCTTTGAAGGCAACCCTTTGCAAATGGTACATTTATATAGATACTTGGGTCTTGTTTTCGACATTATACTTAGGTATGAAAATTGTAAATAAAAAAGCTTATAAAGAGGATGGAAAGCACTAAAATCACTGCAAAATAGATGTAGATGTGTCAAACTATGAGATTGGAAAACCAGGAAAACTCTTTTTAGGCTTCTAGTAATGTTGGTTGTGCTATATGACTGTAACTTATGGGATAATAACACTCCAACAAGTAAGTTGAGATAGATAGAAATACTACAAAAAAAAAATCATGAGTAGCCTTATGATTAAATCATATATTCTAATTGATATTGTCTTGGCAAAGACTCAAGATTTTCCTATTGAAATGAAAGCTATTTTCCAATTACTAAGTTAGTTAAGGAGATTAGAAAACATGAAGAAACACCGTGCTAGCCAAAAATCATAGCAAATAAGAAATTAGATAGAAGAAAGAGAACATGGATGAAAAAAAACAACAAATGGATGGATAAATGGGGTGTTAAAATCTTTTAGTCTCCAACTATTAACTAGAAAATAAGAAAGAATGTTCAAGGCATATTCAAGGAAAGCATGTAGATTGGACATCTTGAGAGGAAGGATTATTACATCAAACATCTTAATCCCACATGACCATACTCAAAAGAACTACATAGGAATAAGAATAAAATTTAAAGCAATAACTATAATTGCCTAAATAAGAACTAATTCACCAACTTAAATGTGAAACTAAAATATGGGTGATACCTAAAGAAGAGTTGGCAGATAGAAGGTGATGTTATTGCACTCAAGAATTGGTGGCGATCAACATACATTATATCATACAGTGCTCAACCTACACAAATATTTGGGATAATTACATTGATACTCTAAAAGTGAACACCTTGAGAAATTTGTTTGAAGAAGAAAATATCTGAAGGCTAATAGATTTCCTAACCAAGATACACAATAGAAGATCCAATCTTCTAACATAGAAAGATATCTAGTTGTTGAGGGCCTATTGCATTTGAGTTTCATTGGCACATTTTGTTTGTCTAACTACCCATGGGTCCCATAGGATGTTTGGCCTCATGGATATTATTAATTTTTTTTGTTTCATTTTAATTCAAGCATTTTTTTTCTTTATTTAAATTTTTAATTGGTCAAGTAACATGAACATACACCAACAAAATAGAAGGAAAATATTCTCATATACTTTTTTTTATCGGTAGAAGGCTGAAGCCAATAATTTCTATTAATCATTAATATTGTTTTACATGGTTCCTCCATTCAAACAGACACTAGTAGGAGAGAATGAAGTCAAGAAAACCTCTACTGTTGCTCAGGGTCTTGTGTCCACCAAATATACATTCAATAATATAGGGGCATACCCCTATTTACAAATAATGACATTGTAAGGGTTATTCCTCAATTACAAAATATTTAATATCTTAATCTTTATTTCTTTTGACACTTTGTGTATTTCCTTTTATTGGTTGTTCAAGCTTGTTGCTTTGCCTCCTTGTTAGAATCCCAATTTCTATATTTTGCATATAGTTACTTCTTGGCCAAGATTGTCGTTAGGATTAATCAATGAGAAATTTTATATAAATTCTTTATCATGGTTTTCCATACAAATTGATATTTTGATAAAATAAATATTATCTAATCCCTATAATTAGTTACTTTTAGCTAGAGTATTACTAAGATATCACAAATGGATACACCAATTTTAATATAAACCTTTCCATTATTTTCAAATAGTACTAAAATGAGAGAGATTATATATGTATTGTAATATAACTTTGTACATTAACTTTCTAACTATAGATTTATCAAAGTTAATCTTATAAATAATAATTGGGAAATAGTGGAGAATAAGATCTAGAATTTATAATTAGAATGAAGTAAATATTAGTTTTGAAAATGTTAACTTTAGATAAGAATAACTAATTAACTAATCTTTCATGCGGAAATGATAGCCTAGCACACTGATAAGCTTCAATGAGATGTAAATATAGTTGACTCTAACTTGAAGAACTCTAAGTTGTCCTTGCATTTTCCATGAAGGATCTATTAACGATATTTTAGTTAAACAATTATGAGGATGGACAAACTGTGAATTTGCTGATGGGGACTTACTCTCAAAAAGTGAAATATAAATATCTTCTAAGTCATAGCAGGCTTAGTAATGAAACTTCTAATTTATTCTAAATCCACATGCCTATTCTACTTATAAATTTGAATGTTGATTATTAAAGTATTTTCCAAAGATATCTTGTTGTTTTCTTATGTTTATAATATAATATACTATTATTTTATGGAAATCCTATTATATTCTTGATTTGAATAAACTCTTGGTACGAACTATGGGTCTAATTATTTATTATGATTCCATCAACCCATTTTGGGCCTCCATAAGTATTAATAAAAGAGTTAAATACCTACTTATACAAATCAATTGTGTCTCTAGATGAATAAGTACTAAGAACTTACTATGTGCCCTGTATATATTATTCATTTGGGCACCTAATAGACCCGATATCTTTAACCAAAAGAGATGTGCTTAGTTTGTTAACAAGTATATACATTTTGGACCTCCATAAGTATTAATAAAAGATTTAAATACTTACTTATACAAATCAATTGTGTCTCTACATGAATAAGTACTAAGAACTTACTATATGCCCTAGATAAATTATTTACTTGGGCACCTAGGTAAACCTGGTATTTTTAACCAAAAGAGATGTGGTTAGTTTCTTAACCTATATACATTTCTTATTTCCTTTATCCTTCTTAGAGGATCTTCTAGTAGTTTTAGTTTGATCATTTCTATATAATTGGAAGTGTTGGACAAAGAGAGGTCAAAAGATTAGGAAATATCTTGGAATTATAAGTCTCAATGTGGTAACATTAATTTCCTTATATGATTAATAATGTGGTGGCTATATTATTATGACCATTAACAAATATTGGATACATAGTACTAATCCTACTAATTAAGCCAACAAGCTTCTTCTCCTGCCAAGAAATTGGTCGGATTGTTCCAAAAATCCAATTGTCTTAGGCTAGATTATTGTTTTACAAGAGTTGGGAAGGAAAGGGTTAAAAAAGCATGGTGTGAGGATTGCTATAAATCTTTTCCGACAAGGGACACATAAGACCTATGGATAGTTTCTATCTACTGAACCCATGAGGACCAAGAAGAGGGCATGAAAGCTCTTAGTATAGTATGGATAATTGACACCGCTATTCAGTACAGGTGCCCAAAAATCATAAACTTTAATCTAAAGCATCAAAAAAATGGTATTCCTCCCCACTTTCTACATTGGTATACTACATTTAATCACATATAAGTTTTTGAAGCATAAAATGAAGAAGCTAACAAAAATAATGGTGGAAAATAAAAAATGCTCATTCACACTGTAGTCAAGAGTTACAGGTTCATATGACAAAAGTTCATAATCTAAGCTTGTTGAATTTCAACTGCTATTAAATTCTGATGTGAGGCCTCACCCTGATCCATCATAGCATAGATATTGTATTTCCATTTTGTTATTTAGGACTAGATATCTCGACATATATTTTGATACTTGATGGATCATAAATTTTGCTACTTAACTAATGATATTTACCTTGTGGTCTTCCATTATGATATGTATTAGGACTTATTTGACATAGTCGATGGATAGATGGATAGTTATTCAATATTTCACTTTTATGATAAGAAATAAAAATATGATGTGTTTCAAATGCTTAATTTGATCTTGTTAGGAAAGTTAGTAACATGCAGTTATTTTTTGAAGAATAATGATTAAATGCTTTATATGTAAACAATGGAGAATAGGAAGTTGATTATAGAATGTGTTGTATGTGAATGGTAGAATAATGAAGTTATCATGTATTTTTACTTTCATATGTATTTTATAAGTGGCTTTTTATTGGACTACTAATGCTCGAGTTTAGTGTGCAGGAAAGGAACCATGAAAACTTAACAAGGAAACAAGATATAAACACATGTTAAAATGACATTGCCAAGGTGAATCTTTATAAGATTCATAAACCTCGTTGTGATGTTTTTATTTTATAAACATGAGATGTATGTGTGTGGTATGTATTTCATGCGTAGATTTTGAGCATGTTATGTGTGTGATGTATAGTAAATTTTGTGTGTGTCACTTGACACTTGTACTTGCTATGTGAAAAAAACATGTTTTTTTATGATGGATCATGTGGCCACCTTATCCTAAGTTAGATACCTTAATTGAAAAATTTGACTTGTTGCCTTAAATTAGTAAAGAGAACAAGGTTACCACCATAAGAAATTTGAAATTTGAACTTACCTAACATTGTGAGGGCCATTAAGTAGTTCTAAGGTGTAATTGTGACAAAAATAAGCCCTACCCATGTTAATACTTTAAGCTAGGCGGCTAATAATGACCACTAGGGTACTAGAAGACCTAGGAAACCCCAAAAGAAAATCCAAAAATGAGAGTGATATATAGAGGCTTGAGCAAATTAGAAACTCACTTGGCCATTCTCTATCTTTAGAGACAATTAGGGTTTGGAGGAAGAGGATAAGAAGCTCTACTACAACTTTTCATTGCCGTTGCTTGGAGTGAGGTTGGTACCCATGATCCATGGTGTTCTTCATTTGCATGTAGAGTTGATATGGTGTTCTTTCTTTCATAGCAAATTTTGGTATATTGAAGATGTGGGTGTGAATAAGGATCTTCTTGTATGAGTGTTGCATGTGAGAGTTTATGTGATTTCCCTCTTGAATTTTGTTTTGGGTTATGTTGTGTGTGTTTGTGTAATGGGTGTGAAGCATCACTCACCCTTGGGAGGGAAGATATGCTTGGGTGAAGGGGTTAGTTGGGCTCACACATGTAGTTGAGGAACTCTTCCATGTGTGGAGATGATTTTTATATGTTCAATAGAATGTGATCTTCTTGTTTACTTGCATTTTGGGAGGTATAAGGAGGTATGTGGAGGGGAAGTTATTGTAAGCCTCAAAAGGGCATGCTGATAATTAGGTTATGTGTATATGGTGAATCATAGCTTTGGAAATCATCCTCATGGAGAGAGCTCACCTTCACCCTATAGCTTGATTCAATTATTGAATCTTTGTGCAAGCGTTGGAATGGGTTGTCTTGTAATGCATTGTGTAGTGTTTGCTATATTGTTGTGATCGTGCATGATATGTGAATGTGGATTATGCAACCGTTTGTGCCTTGTTTCTCCAAGCTCAGTAGGTGGCCTCCTTGAGGGATAGGTTGGGAGGTGAGCCTCCATGGTTCTACATTTGTCTTTTATTTGTAGGTTTTTGCTTGAGGCCTTGGACATTTGGAAATTGTGAACTCTTACTCTTGCATAGAAGAAGAGAATACTATTGTTTTTGTATGGAAATGGAGGACAATTCTATCATGATATGTGAATTCATTGTATTGTGGGAGTGTTGTTATTGGTCTCATGTATATGCCAAATAGAGAGATTGTTAAACATCATGTTTGTGAAATCCTCGATTGTGTATTTGATTTGATGATTTCACTAGCCCATTGCTTGCTTGAAATTGTGTTGTTGTTGTCTTATCATTACCTAAATTTGAAATGTGTTGAAGAAAAGAATTTGTATCATGGTATACCTTGAAAGAATGAATCAGACATTATCATTTTGATATCTTTATCTCCTCAAAGTTCATGAGAATAATTTAGTTGCTTAATGTTTAGTATTGAAATCGAATTAGTTGTAGAATATGCTATTGATAGCAATGGATTTGTAGATAGCTTAAATTATGGAATTGGATGTCATTAAAGTATATTGAATATTTGATATTCATGAAATTATAGTTTCAAGGATTTCATTGAGTTCCATGTTAGTGTATCTTGCAATTAGATTTTGTTAGTAATATGATAGTTGCTTTATGTTAAATAAGAAAATAGAAAATTATAATGCATAATGCAATGATAGACTATCACCAATTCAAACTTAACAATTGTAGAGAATACATGGAAAGAACTAGACCAATAAATTAAGCTCATATAAGACCTGTAGATGCATTTACATGTTCTAGAAAATGTATGGACTAAAACAAAAAAAAGTTCCTTGCTATTATAGTCAAATAAAAAAAGAGGTCTTGAATTAAATAATATTAACCTTGAACATAGCTAATATAGTATTGATAAATCATTTACATGCATTTTATTTGTTAGACTTAGAGACACCATTCTATAAGCACCTAAGCACCTAGTTACCCCATCATATCATAATAGCCTGATATGAAAGGTAGATAAAATAATAAAATAATAATTTAAAAAAAAAAAAACACATTCCATCCTTTTATGGTAGATGGACAACCAAGCAAGGAGTCATGTCAAGTTTTTAATTATTATTTTGAAATATCATATCAACCCCCATCCCTTGGAGGATAGGACCTTAAATATGTCAGAGGGCTATTAAATTAAAAAAAAATTAAATACAAATTTCCACTTCCCCCCCATTCCTGGCAGCCTACCTTTTTGGATGGTGTTTATTATAAGTGGGAGGCATGAAGCAAGTGGGACACTAGGTACTGCAGGCCACCCACCTCTCCTCCTCTCCACATGGGAAGAGAGAGAAAAGGGGGGGCGTGCGGGGTATTTTTATTAGTTAGTAAAGTTATTTTGTGGGGGGGGGGGGGGGGGTGGGTGGGGTGGGGGAGTAGGGCTTTGCATAGAGTTTAGTATCAAGTAGGTGGGGTAGGGTAGTTTGTTTAATGTTTTAAAAAAATAAATAATTTTTTTTTTAAGAAGAATATAATAGAATAGGATTGTGTGTTGTTATTTGTTTACTTTAATTGTATTTAGATTGTAGGAATTTGTATGTTTAGGTTAAAGTTAATTATAGTTATATTTTGAATATAGGTAATGTGCATAGTTTATTATATTTATATATATATATATATATATATATATATATATATATATATAAACATAGTATATTAATGAGTTAAGGATATTAGGAGTAATGTGTTTTTAGGAAATTATAGTCACAATAATTGTGTTATGGGATATATAGATTAGATCGTGTTTATTTTGTTATATATATAATTTAGATCATTTGTTAAAGGCAGTAAAGGTTTGATGATAGTCTTTAACTAATAATTAATTGGGCATTAATTGCAAAAGTAGTAATATTAGTTTAGTATTAAATAATAATAATAGCAACAAAAGAAAGATGTATATTAAAATAGAAGTATAGGTGTTTTCAAATTAAAATTATAATAATAAATTGAATAATAATAATAATGAAAATATTAAAAAACTAGGTAAACCTAATATTAATAGAAATAAATGATAAATTGAAAAAGCATCTTCTCATTTCAACCTTAGAATTTTTACCACCATAATAAAACAAATTGTATCTCACTTGCACATTAGGGTGTCTCATATCAAGTACAAAAGAATGAGGGGTTCATAATCTTATCACCTTAACGTGATATTGTCTTAAGTAACTAGCAACTAGGTGACCTCCTCTAAGTGAACTTAAGATCTAGATTTCAATTGGAGCAAACCTCATCCCACCTTCTAACTTCATCACCTCCTAGTTTAAGGATATATTAAGTTTCTTACCTTTAGATTTCTACATTTCAAAAAAAAATAGTTGTGTTGCCTTGTACAATTATGGGCATGACATCTGACATGTCATTCTCAAACCCATTCTATGAGGAGTGGGCATGTGTGGATGTTTGTTCAATGGATTAGGGAGAGGGTCTTGTCTTTTTAGTGAATGTGAAGGATATTTGTGGTGTGAAGAATCTTCTTGTTTGCAAAAGAGTTAAACGCCAATTATAGAGGTGAACGTAGGGAAGGTGTGAACATAGTTAATTTGGAGAGGGGTTGTAAATGTTGATTAAGAGATGTGTATCGTAGGTATGTAGTGCAAGTGTTGATGACGTTTTCCCTATTGAGTTGTAGATACTCTTTATTCCTAATTACACTACTCATTTGATGCTAACTACACAATTACTTTCTATCCCCTTCTTCCATTTTTCCTAAAAATGTTATTAAGTTAGATGGTCATTTTGAGGAAAAAAATAAAAATCTAAATAACAGTAAAACTACTGATTTCTTCATTACTGACCCAAATTCTATAAGTGGCCCAAATTCTACAATAATGAAAACTTTATATTTTGATGATTATTAAAAAAACCACCCAATTAAATGGTGGTTTTCAAATAGAAAAATGACTCTAGATCAATGAGCAACAAGAGCGAATCAACATGAAACAAGAGTGAATGAATTGAACAAGCAACAAAAGTGAATGAATGATACTTTCTAATGACTATCTTTTCAATATAAACTTCTTGTAGTCTTTGTATATAGTAATTATAAGTCTCATTTTAACTAATCACCATTTTTCAATATAAACTTTCATTTTATTAGAATAGAATGTATTTTTTCCTATGTTTTAAAACAGTTTAAAAATTATTTGTTGTTATATTATTTTAATGATAAAAATTCATGTTGTAAGGACTATATGATTCAATTAAATATTCTACAATAAAAATAATATTCTAATCTTTTAAATATGATAATTATGACTATTATAATAATAATTCATTTGAAAATAGAATAAAAATTATTTCTAAGTTTTAAAAGAAAATCATTATTTTTCACGAGTTAAAGTGTACAAGATTCTATTATAATAGTTTTCTCATTTTTTTTTACAATATTAAATTATTTATTAAGAAGGAGATATTCTCTAAATTAAATTGTGAGATTTATAGATCAAATTAATATTTCTAAATATATATAATATTAACATTAAATCATTTGTTACTAAAAATAATCTTTGGTGGTGATTTCTAAATATTACTATAAGGTAAAGCCAAAAGATAAACAATTGTAAAATGATTTAAATAAAATAAAATTTAGTTTGAACCAAAATTATAGATTAATACAAGGTAAAATTCCAAAGAAAAACAATTGTTAAAAAGGACTTGAGAAAATAAAATTTAATATGGACAAAAATTAAAAATAAATAGATCTGGGGAGTAACTTCACTTTCACACTATTGCCTCTTTATATTTGAATATTTGTAAAATAATTTTATTAATTTATTTACCCATACTTAAAGTTCCATCTCCATTGTGTACATAGCAATATTATATATGCTATTTTTAGGTTATTAAATTATAAAGATATATATTTTCAATATTATTAGCATGTATTAATGTTAGAGGTAAGTATTTAATTTAATGAGAATTTAATAAGTTTACATTGAATACTTATTTGGATTTAGGTCATTGACATTGAGAAAAAAATCATTTGGGTACAAATTTAATTTTTGTATTTAAGTGTGTAAAAATTATTTTTATATCTACCATTGTTAGCATCAAATATTTTAACCTTATAGGAATAATAGGCACATATATTAACCATTTTTATTTGTGTGAAGCTAAATTATGTTATAACCTAGATATTGGGAAATTGTCATGGTAGGAGTATTTTACACTCAAAATAACAATGATGACAAGGATTGGGATTATAATCTATATACACGTAGAATCCTTGCACAATTTTGATTCACACCTTGATCTTTTTTTTGGACAAATGATACAAAATGCCAGTTTTAGATTGTCGTAAAGTTTTGCAAGAAATCTTGTCAATAAAACATATAATTATTCTTGCCCAAACCACAAGAATCTATTAATGTTAGTTATTGACAATAAACTTGCACATAAAGAATTCCATATATCAGATGACATCTTGCCTTTGATTTCAAGTATGAGATTATGAACATACTAAATAGACAAAATGATTTTTTAAGTGGGCAGAATTTGTGTAAATTATGATTAAAATAAATTTGAATAGATTATTTGGATTTATTTACTAGAAATGATTACTCAAGGCTTCAATCCTTGACAATGATTTTGATATATCTAGACCTTATATTTCTTAATTGGTCTTGCAATAAAAACAAGTTTATGAAAAGTTGATTAATATCGTTAAACATGGTTATGATTTAATTACATATTATTGAAAGAAAATTCAAACTTTATTGAATAGAATACATAGAGAAAGAATTAAAAATCTCCCAAAATTGGTGCTCTTGTTCTATTAGTATGAAATTTATACTTTTCTAAGCAGAGGACATAAGAGGAAGAGGTGGAATTCTCATAATATTGTTCCTCATATTCATAATCAAATTGATATATTGAATTCATGATCTTAAGAATAACTTTTATATTACATCTTTTTTCAAAAAATTAGAATGTACAATTGTTTCCTAATTGTATAATGCTTTCATTGCATCATATACATGATCATCTTAAAAAAATTTCATGCAATGATCAATAAACTCTATCAAGTTATTCTGCTATATATCCAATTTTCCTATTACAAAATCTTTTTGAGAAAGACTGACTTGATATGTTTTCTTATAAAAATAAATATAGTGAGGTCATTTGATATATATAACATTATCAGTGTAACCCTTACACACTTCAAGGGTGAAAGTGCTAGTGATAACCATTATGAGCTTTCCCCTTAATTCACATGGATTAATATTTATCAAAGGATAGGTTTAAGAGACACCACAAAGGTGGATTTGAGAGAGATAAAGAGGAAGCCAACATAGCTAACTAAAGAAATGGTTAAGATTTTCTAGACATGCAATTTCTATATGCATAACTACTAAATGAAATAACCTAATTAAAAGATGGTATATGGAGCCAAATTGATATATGCTTTGTGTTAGTTAAGTTCCAAACAATGACAAAAAACTGGTGCCCCTTTTATACATAAATTTTGAATATAAAGAGGGTTTTGAAATTTAATTGAAACCATTTGCAAGCACCCTCTTTAAAAATCCTTAACCATTTTATACTTTTATATAAGTTTCGAGTTAGCCCTTTTGACACTATAATTGTATCCAATACATCCTTTCAAATAATCAACACCATAATAGTAAAATAATAAAATTCAAACCAAAATTTTATAACTCAATTATATCTGTGTACAATAATATCATCTTTGAATCCTATAAGAGGAGGATCTCAACCAAAATGATATATGATCAATTGTATACTGATTACATTTTAATCAGAATTGGCAGCCTGGAATCCTACTCCTAGAATTATGTAAAAAAATGTAAGAAATAGTACTAAAAGATGCTTACTACATACTATAAAACATATTTTCAAAGAGTTCTTAGATCCTACCAAATACAAAAATCATACCTATATCCGTGCTCCAACTACTAGTAGAATACAATATAGAGAGGTACTTCCTAGGGAAAACAAACTAAAAAACATGAAAAAGAAAGATAGAGGGTGACAAAATAGACTTTAATTCAGACCTCCTGGTTGTAGTCATGCCACTATTACATCACCTTTGGATTCATCATCAAGGTCTATATAACCTATGTATTTCTAGTTAAAGGGAGGGAAAAACATATCATGAAAACAAGAGGGACAAGCATAACAAACCAATCAGGGAGAGAGGCTAAAACAAACAAAAAAAGATCATGGATGAAGGAGGGAGATGCAAAAGGAAACTAGGAAGAAAGAACACATTGAGGGAGGTGAGCTAAGACCAAGGGACATACAAAATAGAGAAACAAACAAAACAAGAGAAGGAAAACATTAAAAAAAGGAGAAACACAAGCTACTAGGATTAGGCTAAAGTAAAGGTCATATATTAGGATTAATAAAGCCAAAGGGATCTAGGAACTAAATAATGGAGTGATTTTAAAGTTTTAAATAATTAGGAAGGTGTTGAAATTGAATAAATTTTTTTAAAGATGGATTCCCCCTCCACTTCTATGTTGGCTAGATGATCTGCTTCTTTGTTGCCTTCGTTATAAGTGTGAGTAATGGAAAATTCTTTGAGTTTGTCTAATAATGTCAATTCATACTCAAATTTAGAGTTTAGTTGCTAGTTTGGAGTATTTCTTTTCCTGAGTGCATTGAAAATTATTTGTGAATCACATTTGATAGCTAAATTTTTTATTACCATATCCAAACTAAGACTTATTCCTTATATTAGTGCCTCTAGTTCTTCTAAATTATTGGATATTATCCCAAAAGGCTTAGTTCTTTTAACCGTGCATTTTCCTTTGTTAGTATGAATAATGCACCCTAGTCCTACTTGGCCAAGGTTACTTCTAGGAGCCCCATCAAACTTTAGCTTTTCCCAACCTCCTGGAGTTGGTGACCATCTACATGCTACTTTGGACATTTTGTTTGATTTTGCATAGGTCATCAGATGGTTGATCAAACTATACCAATTTTTGTGAATTTCAACATCCCAATTTGAAAAGGATCCTTCTTCCTTGTATGCTTTTATAAAGTTATTGTTGGCCACTTTTACAGTGCATGCTTCTAATTTATTTAGAAAATGGAAACTTTCCAAGCTTTCATTTTTCAAAATTCTTCTCAACTCCTTTCTTTCATAATTCCCATAGAAAAATGGATGGAGAGATTTTCCAAAGATTGTTATAAACCTTAGACCTCCAATGTTTTGGCCAACCTTTGAGAAAACCCAAAAGGTTATCAAGTAGAGTTATTTTCTATTCAATTTCTGGCATAACAATTGCTAGCATTGTTGAGTGAAAGATCATTTAAATAATAAGTCTTATGTGGAAGTGAATTAATTTTTGTAGACGGAGCATCTAGATGGTCCCTCAAAACCCATCTTTGTAAAATGATCATTAGTTTGGATTCTCTTCTAAAGGGCCACCTAAAGAAAGATATCAGCCTTTGGGCGATAGACTATATCCTAACACAAGTTGAGGGTAATGTCAATCCCATCATTGGGAGTTTATGATCTTCATATATCCTTTTTTGATGTTATAATGTCCACCTTTCAAGACTCCCTAAATTATCCTATCCTTTCTTTCCATATGATTGATGAAATTTTTGCCTATAAATTATTCAAAAATTTTGTTTTCTTGATTTGAAAGGGGTGTATTTTTTACAAATTTGCACTAACAATCTTTGCAGTGAAGGTCATTCATTTTAATCTTATAATATTTAACTCTTGTCCCCCCAAAATTTGTGAGGGTGTTTTTAATGTTAGCTGGTAGGTTAAAGTTGTCTAAGGGAAGAATTCCATCCCAAGAATCCTTCTAAAAAAACACTTCCTCGCCTAATCCAATGTCCTAGGTAAGATTATCTGTTATAAGAGGGTGATAGTTCAACATAAAATTCTAAATTCTAGATCCTTTTGCAAGATTCCTTGACTGAAAGAGGGATAAAGGATCGACAATGTTCAAATATTTATGAAATAAGACTTTATCCTATTTACTTCCACTTTCTTGGTACATCCTTCATATTAATTTAGCTCCTAAACACAAGTTTTTGATTCCTAGTCCCCTAAATTCTTTAGGTTTACAAATCTAATCCCATAATTAAGCCTTGTTTTTTAAATCTTTTGTACCTCAGTTAACCATTTTCCCTTCCAACTCTCTATTTTTAAAATTTTGTATGTGATTATATTCCAAAAATCTTGGTTGTGAACACCTTTTACTAATTGGATAACAAGGTATTTGCAAGGAATTATCCTTTCCTATATCCCATTATATTACAAATGTTATTTTATAATTGTTGGGGTGTGTTAAGAACAAAAATTTCTGATTTGGTTGCATTTACTTTTTGTCTTGAAGCTTCCATGTAGGTTTTTTATTACTTGTTTAAAGTTTCTAGCCTCATCCAATGTGGTTATTTCAGAGGATTCCCTCAATGATTATGATTCCTTTGATCTTTTTTATTAATTATGTCATCTTGATTGTTCTACCAAAGGCTTCTTCCATGATTATAAAAATAAAAGATGAGATTGGGTCCCCTTGCTTACTACCTCTTGAGATATTAAAGAAACCTTCAAGGGTTTCATTGATAAAAAAGGGAATTTAAGGTTTTGAGATATGACTATATATCAAATTAATCCATTGACAAGAGAAAATACATGCTTCAAGGGTTTTACAAAGAAATCTCCAGTTGACTTTATTACAAGATTTTTGGATGTCTAGTTTCATCAACATATAGGTTTCTTTATTTGATTAAACTAAGTGTATAAGTTCTTGGATGATTATTATCCTATCAGATATTTACTTAGAAGGTGCAAACCTTATTTTTTTATCTAATATAAGTTTTGATAACACTCTCTTATGTTTTCCAATGCTTTGGATAATTTTTTATAAATATAATTGCATACGGCCATAGGCCTAAAATGGCACAGATCCTCATATTTCTATTTCTCAGTGATTAGAGCTAAGAAGGTATTGTTAATTTCAATTAGTAATGACCCTAAATTTCTAGTTGCTGCAATAGCTTGATCCCATAAATAGTGACCCAATTTATCCCAACACTTTTGAAAGAAGAAAGCTTGAAACCCATCTAGGTTGGGTGGTTCATCTGGAGCTAAGTTGAAAGAGAGCTTCTTTAATCTCTTGCTTACAAAATATTTTATTTATATTTTTGTTATCTTCAAGTGTGAGAATTTTAGGGATAGAATTTAACATCTTATTTTGGGCAATTAGGTTGGACGAATCAAAATTACTTAAGATATTAGTAAAATATTATTGGCTGCTCATTTATGGTCCCTTCCTCATTCTTAATTTTTGTGATTCTATTAACATTGATTTTATATAGAATGTTGTTATGAAAGAATTTTGTGTTTCTATCACCTTCTACTAACCATGTTTCACAAGATTTCTATTTCCAAAAGATCTCCTCTTTCACTAATATGCTTTCCTGTTTGACTAATAAGTCTTTCTCTCTAAAATATTTCTCATTATCCATTCCTTCTTTAATGATTTCTTCATTGAGTTTCCTCAATTCTTCTTCGTTATTTAATTTTTATTTAAATATATTATTGAAATATTCTTTATTCCATAAGAAAATGTTCCTTTTCAAAGATTTTAGTTTTGACAGGAAACAAAAAAATTTCAATCCATTGAAATTCTCTTTGTGCCACCATTGATTTATTTAATTTAAGAAGTTGTCATCTAGAAACCACATTTTTTGCATTTGAAGGGGTTTCAAGAAGGTTTGAGAAGATCTCCTATCTCTAGTCTAACTGGGAAATGATCTTGACCTGCATTAGGCAAGATAGACGAGTTAAAGGAGAAATTAAAGGTAGATAGACCCCCTCTAAAAATAAATTTGTCTAATGTTTCTGCTATGTTGCAGAAACCTCTTATTCTATTTTTCCATGTATATGTTCCATTGGTGGTTTAGATGTCTAACAAGCTATTATTTACAAACCAATTTTGGAAATCTAACATAATTTGTGATATTATTTTGGTGCCTCCAACCTTTTCTTCTAAACACAAGAGTGCATTGAAGTCTGCCACCCCCAAGGTAAAAAGTCTCTCTTTGATTTGTTTCCTTGAACTCATTGATCTCATTCCATACTTCTTTTTTTTGCCTACTATTATGATTGGTCCAAAGATATTAATTAATATGACTCGCTTCTATAAGTATTTACCTTACCACTCTACCAATTGTTGTTAGAAACTTGTGTTATGAAAGATACCTTTCTTGGATCCCATATGATTCCAATTCCTCCTGAAGCTGTAGTTGATTCCTACATTTTGAATTTTCATACACCTAATTTCTTACTTAATTTCTCTCCTTCCTCTTTATTAAGTTTAATTTATTGTAGTAAATATTATTTTTGAATCATAGAGAGTTAAGTTGAGCTTAAGTAGATACTTTTTGTTAGGGGCATTCAGACCCCTAACATTCCACGTAGTTATCCTCATGGTTGTGTGGGAAGGACCATCCCCTTCCTTGCTTGAAATAAGTCATTGCTATTTTTTTGGTAATTTTTTCTTCCTATAGTTGCTTTGAGTTCTGCTAGTGATTTCCTTCCTTGCTTTTTTGTATGCTTTCCACAATTTAGATAATCTAAGCCTTCCAAATTTGTTGCTATGCCTAAGGACTTTGGAGAACTACTTGCATTTTTTACACTTGTGGCAATAGCTTCATTCTATTCTATTCCATCCTGATCTTTTTCCAATTTAGTTAAGATTATGTTGTTATGTCTTTGTCCTCTTCATTTATGTGTATGCACTCTTCTTTTTCTTGTTGTTTTTCTTTTTCACCCGAGTTGTCTTCTTCTTGAATTCCAAGTTTCTCCCAATTTTAGAATAAGTCTAGTTGTGTATTCTCTTTGCTTACTTTAACTTTCTCCATGATCTCTACATCTTGATTGTGTGCTTTAGTTTTCTGTTGAAAGAATTCTTCCTCAGTAGGATTAAAATTGTGGATAAGACCCTTTTTATCTTTACTCTCTTGAGGATTGAATTCTATACTTCTATGCTTAATCTATTCCTTATAGACTTTACTTATCTACTAAAGTCTTATTTTTATATTTCCCATTTGTGTAGATTATCATTTCTTCTTCTGATAGTGTGTTTGTCTCATGTTCTAGGAAGCATGGAACTCTGTTATCTATGAAAGGATTTTTACCTCCAACTTGAGCTTGCCAAAATTTTCATTTTTCTCTTCTTTTCTCTTTTCTTATTACTTTTGACTGTTGTGTTTTTTAGTTTCCTCTCCATGTTTGGTGTCATCAATTTGTTCTGAGGTTCATATTTTCTTTGTACCTTTATTAGCATAAGCTTCCTTGTTTATATCTTCCCTATTGTTGGGGATTATCTTGTGACTTACTATCTTCTATAGTATCTTATGTTTCTTTTGAATTTTGGAGGTTGTTGATTATTTTTTTCTCTTAGATATTATATCAGCCTTGATTATATCTCTATCTTCCATTGGGAGTATCCAAGACCTAGACATTTTTTTCCTTTTCTCTTTTTCTCTTTCCTTTGTCCAGCTAATCACTAAGTTTGCAGATTGTCTTTCAGTTGCTCTTACCTTTGGGATACTCTATTTGTCTCTCCCTTTAATATTAACTTCTAAAGCTTCTTCCTTATATATTTTATCATTGCACTTTCTTAGGTTTTCCTTTTTCCTTATCATACTAACTACTTCTTGTTTCTCATATGCCTTTAGACTGTTGTTTTTTTCTATGATTTGTCATGGTTGAGTATTATAGATAGGATTATTTTCCAATAGAGGATCAAATTTAGGCTCTAGTGTAATATCTTGTGCCACCTCTAAAATTGAATTATTTTCCATCCCTACTCTATTTTTTGATTTTTGAATGTTACTCAACTCTCTTTGTTCTCTATTTTTGCCAAAACCAATGTTCAATGTTTTAATGATGCCAATGTCAATTATATCCATATTATCATTTTCCTTTCTAGACTCTAATGGAAAAAGTTGAGACGAAGCTAGCTAGTGATCTTTATGTCATTCTTCCCATAAGATTAATTGGTCACTTATATCATTCTGAATCAAGATGATATCCTTGATAAGTTGGCTATATTTCCTCATATTTTCCTTAATGTCTTAAGTGTATAGGTTTTGATGCCTACAATGTTCACATTGCTGTAGTTTGTTGATGTTTTCCTCAAAATTGCAATTCTCATTTGTGCTAATATTGTTGATTGAAGTATTCTTTGGGATCTCTTTTTTATCTTTGCTTATTTGCTGATCCTCGCGTGTCTCTACATTATTATTGGAAGAGTTATTGATTTCAAGGGTTTGAACCTCATCCTCCTCCACTATTTCCCTTTCCTCTATATCCCTTTCTAGAAAGAAAATTTTGCTAGCTAGAATGGACTTTGACATTTTAATGTTATTATGGTGTATCAATCCAATTGTGAATTTAGGCTAATGGTGCATAAATTCTTTAGGCAATTCTTTTTCCTTGTCTTGGCTAAGATTTGTGATCATTGGGAAAATCCTATTAAGATTAGAATTTTTGCTAGCATATTTAAAGTTTGATACATCTATGTAACCGATCATTCCAAATTCTAGGAGAGATATTGTGGATATTACCTTCAAATTTTGAATACTTGATATTGTAAATTGAACTATTAGTTATAATTTCAATTGGGATGGAATGTAGAAAATCTGATCTAATATTTACTAATCTCTTGACTTCGTTGGCTTCTTTATGATTATCTTCAAAACCTAAAAAATTACCAAATGAAAGCCCTATACGTTTTAGCATACAAAAATGTAATAATTCTACTGATAGATATTTAATAATATCCCATGTTGGAAAACATAGAGTTTTAATTGATTTTACTACGTCTCTTGTTGTTGCTAAAGTTTCTCCCTCATTGGGAGGTTCAAAATTTTCTCTTACTACAAGGGCTTCGGTGGTCTCTTGGCCTGCTACAACTACTGGAGGTTTTGGTGAGGGGCTTCCCACTTGTTCTGCATTGGTGATAATCCCTCACATTTTTTAAGACATGGTCAATGATGCATTAAATTTTAACTTCCTTACTGGTGATGGCTCAACGAGGGTTCCAACCAACCCCTCTAGGCCTCAACAGGTAATGGATATGTATCTATTGGGTTCAAGGTTGTCATTTCCTATTGCCAGCATCCTCCTCTTTCTCAAGCTAAGAATGATCAAATGGCCTCTACTTCATTAGCTTCTGGGTGTTCTCAGATGGATGGGTCTATAATCTAGTCTCCTCTAAATTTATTTGTTGTGATGAAATGATTCTTTAGGAAGGTGTGCCTTGGAAGGATACTATTGTGGAGGGTTTGGGTGGCACAAAGGGCCCCTCTTATGCCTAGCTAGTTTTTAAAGGTGGTGGTTTGGGGGAGTATGTGTCCAAACCCTTCCCACCAGTAAATCTATTACCATTAATTTGGATAGTGATTCAATTTCATAGATTGAGAAGAGGACTATTTCCCTTAAGGAGAATATGAATATTTTTCAATTCAATGACTTTTTCCCTCCCTCAAGGAGCTCCATGCTTGGATTTTCAAGCATTGGGAACCATATCTAACTAAGTCTATCCAGATCTTTCCTCTAGTGAAAGGTTTTTTTATTGCTAGATTCGATAACATAGTTCATAGAAGAACCATTCTTTATGGCCATTTCTTCACATGGGAAAATTATTTTCCTTTTATGATCAAACTATGGCACAAGGACTTCAATCTAGCTACTAAATATTTTCGCAAAATGCCTATTTGGGCATGTCTCCCTAATCTCCCCCTTCATCTTTAGCATGATTTTGTTCTTGAGAAAATTGGTGAAGCATTAGGTATTTTTTAATGATGGATTCAGATTCCTATGATATTTTATAGTTCAACTTTGTTAGGATACTTGTTGATATTGCTGCATCTCAAGGCCTCCTAGAGGAAATCAAATTATGCTCTTCTATTGGCTCTTGGATCCAATCCTTAGATTATGAAGGCATTTTGTTTAGATGTAGAAAATTCCTCAATATCAGTCATACTATGGCAAAGTGTGAGGGAGACAAATCCAAATTCAAGAAACCCTCCTCATGGTGGAAGGGTGCATGCAACAACACTATACGATAGTCAAGAAGCCCACATTTGTAGGGAGGGATCCCTTACAGGATACTATTTCTCGTAAGAGTCAGGATGACAACGCTCATCCATCTCCTAATTAGGATGTTGTTGTTGCTGCGGTCCTTCTTGTGGCCGGCTCTATTCATGGATTTTCTAATAGATCTTTAGTTGGTGTTGCTGATCAGAACATTTATGTTGTCTCTGGAAAACATGGTGTTGTTGAGCTCTTAGTGATAGATAATGATAAGGTTGTGGTTTTACCTATTGTTGTTGGCCTTGATGGTCATGTGAATAATGGCTTTGATGTTATTGGCCATGCCTTTAAGGGCATTGGGTCAACAGATTCGGTCTATTCAACTGGTTCATTGGCTTGGCAATCTGTGGTAGCTAATTTTGAGGAGGGATGGATTTTAGTTAAAGGTAAACATTCAAAGAGGGTCCATTCTCTTTCTTCTCCTAATTCCCACAAGGTTGGGGCTAAGGGGAAGCTCTAATTTTGTATTCTATTTTTGTATGGGTGGTCAACCTATTAATGGCTTATCATTTCTTTGACCACAAGTTAGTATAGGTGGGGGTTGCGAGGTGTTTGGAACCCTTTCTTTTGTGAATGTCATTGTTGTGTCTCTACCCCATTTCTCTTTGTTGAGCTTATTGAAAATATTATGTTTTGGTTTGTAAGCTAGATCTAGCTTTGTATTTGGGTTTCAGAGCCCCTTCAAAACATGTTTTCTTAATAGAAAACATAGAGTTTTAACCAAGATCTCATTAAGATTAGGGGACCATTTAATGAAATTCACAAAGTATCCAATGAGAAAATAGAGAGTTCTAGAAAGAAAATGATCTCTAATTCTTTTACTTCTACAATGTAAGTAAACAAAATAATTTGATAGTGATGAAATACTTATCTTATCCATTCCTTACAAAAATCTTTCAGCCACTTTTCCAAATTAGGTTTCATTGATTCTTTTCCAATCCAAAATGTGAAGTCCCAAGTTTTTGCATTCAGCCCAATGATCCTTATTGTATTCATTACTAATAATTAATATGTTGTCAATGTCCCTCTAGTTATCTCCTAATTTCCCTAACTATTTTATTATTTTGTTTTCTCCTATGGGTAGCTCTCGTGATCTTTTTGCCTTTCGATGTCTTGAGGCAATGATGTTGAGTCATTGATAATATTGTTGGTTTGAAGCATGGGAGAGGGATTCTACTTAAGAAACGATAAGGCTTAACATCACCTATAAAGGAAACAATAGATCTAGGAGGTGGGAGGATTTGACTATCAAAGATTTTACTAAAAAGGGGTTTGGATCTAAAATTGTGATGCCCTAATTTAGAAATCTCCTTATCTCAATCACAATAATTTTCCTAATGTTCTTACCAAATGGGATTGTATTAGCCTCTGAGATCGAGAATAGAGGGAACTAGTAAATTTGTACCTATTTTTTGACAAGGGTTGGTCAATATTTCAACAAACAATGGTTGAAAAATTGCATCGCTATAATTTTGTCAAAATTTTGATGAAATATAGTGCTATCTATATATCAATGGACAACCTCGTCATAAATGATCCAATATCTATCATGAGGCAACGTCAGACCATTACTAGGAAAAATCAAAACTTTCACGAGTAGGAGATTGGTATCGACGAGCTTTCCATGCCATCAACGATAGGCCTCATTAAAAATTTGACGATTAAGAGATTGTTATCAACAAGCTTGCCATGCCATCAACAATAAGCCTCATTGAAACATTGACGAAACATCATCAAAATCATATGAGATTCCAATGACATTTTTGTGTCACCGACAACAATGATCATTGATAGATCGACTAATGGTCATTGAAACTTTGATGACAACCCTATTTTTAAATAAAATAAAATCATAAGAATCCTATTTGTTTGCTGATCGAAGGTAATTGGTGACTGTCATGTTGATAGCATTAGAAGTGTAATAATCCTTTTTTTTGGGTGATCCAACCAAGGTAAGGGAATTGTTGGTCTATAGGGAGTAAGTGTCCCTATTGATTTAAGAGTGGGGGAATGCATTTTCTAGTTTGATAGGTGAGTGATGTTCCAGATATTTAGTTTTCTATCATAAGTTTGACAAAGTTGAGGATGGTTTTGGGGGTTTAGCATTAGATATTAGTTCAAGGGTATGTCACAAGTAACATCCTTAGGCCTAAAGAGAGTCAAGGACTGAAGGGTCAAGGGTTGATCCAAGGACTGGATAAATGCAAAGATGTAATGTGGGCTGGTTGGGAGAGAGGGAAAGTTACATTTTATTGTCTACATACTGATAGTGATGGTAGTTGTCAATGGGCATTAAGGATGAAAAATAGTGTGTTTGAACAACCCGAGTATAGACATAGGGAAGGACAGGATGTATCATGATGAGAGTGTGATTGACATCAGAAGTTGGACTTTGCAATATGATCAACAATTGATGGACTGATCAAAGTTTGAGTGCTTGATGTTTAAGGGGTTGAGTATTGAACAATGACATTGGTAAGGGTAGATGATGTGAGAAGTTGTATCATACAAACAATTGAGAACTTATCCTTATTTAAACATTGTGTATAATGCCCACTTATAACCAACCAATCTATGCTTGGAGGGGTGCATCTCTTCGCATCCTTGCAAGGTATAAGATGGGATTCAAAATCTTTTCAAGGGGGGATCAACTAGATATTTTTATATTATAGTATTATACTTTATAGATTACTACAATTAGAAAAGCCTTAATAACATTTTATCCAATTGGAATAAGAAGGAGAAGATCATCGATTGACATCCCTTATTCAACACCAAACATGTGACAAAATAACATTATGCAAGAATCTTTAAAAAAAATTGTCATAAATACTTTCCTTCTAGATTCAAACCATGAATAGATTCAGTCCTTACTTGGAATTACCCTCAAATGATGGAAAGATGCTTTCTTTACCCTAGAACCTCAATTTCTCGTTCAGTTTTGTTGCTTGGTACCCTACAACCAAATACAATGAAATCATGATCAATTAGCATTACAAACGATGTTGAAAAGTTTCAAGATATGTTCTAGTTTTGTTATATTGGTGAGTGTGCTATATGCATATTAGGATCTATAGTGTTACAACAACAACTTTAAGAAGATTAAGATCAACATGTTACCAATATGGTTACAATTAGCAAAGATCAATTTTAGTGAATGAAGGCATGCCATTTTTAAAAAGGAAACAAAACATTACTTTTAATAACATCAAAATGTAGAACGTAGCAATAGTCAAAATAAGGAACTCAACAATAGAACTACAATGTAAATAGTGAAGAATCATTGTATGTAGCTACTTAAGCATCCATATGTCTTTCGTTTCTCTCCCTACCATCCAAAATAAGATTCAACCACTCTAAATAAAAAATGCACATGTAACAACATTCCATATGCATGGAAAATAGGTGGAGTTGAACAAATGCACCATGTTTACATTAATGACCTATATAAAAAATATAAATATGTTGCATTTTTCAAATCCACATAATGTCCTATGCATATCAATTGAGATTTCATATTGAACTAGGGCCTCCTTCTACATTTCCTGAAACCAAGAGATTGACATAATTAACATCTAATACTACTCCATTAATTTGGTCAAGCATAATATTTTAATTTTTCTTTGAAACATAAATAGTAAAGGATATCTAACATATTAATTTCCAATTTCTCTTGAATATGTTCGCTAACAGGATCAACTCACAGATAGAAAACAAAGTGTCTGATGCAGATGCAATGAAGAGTTTAAGTGTTCCTTCAATTACTTTAGATAGCTATGAAATAAAAATAGAAGACAAACAAACTATCAGTATTAATTACAAGATTCTCAACAAGGTATGTAAAATCATCATAGATTTTGGTTACATTCAATGTGGTAGATTTAACAATGTATAAAGGGCCCTGAAATTGACTTCAAGAAGAGAGGAATCAATCCTCAACTACTTACCCCAATTTTGGATTGCAAGACTTAATTTTGGGTCATAGATATGGAATAAGGGTTTCTCATTTAAGCATCTCATCATCACCAACTTGAAAATTAAAACAATATTTATTTAAGAGATCTTATTGGGAAAAAAGTATCTTCCCATTATAAGCTTCAATAATGACCCAAATATTAAGATACCTAAAGAAAACCCAACGTATGGAGGAAAGTAGTTGGCCTAAGTTAGTCAAAGAGGAAAGACTAGATATGAGAAAGAGTGGATGGATGAAGAAAAACAAAAAGAGGATTAAAAAAGGGATGTTAGCATTCAATAGTGTCCGATTAGCAATGAAGAAATAAAGAATTTTGTAAAAAATAAATTGAGGGGCATTATATGGTAAAACCAAAACAAAAGAAAAAAATTAATATGTCAAAGAATTTAATCTCATGGATGATCATTAGGAAAGATAATTTATAGGAGAAAATATTAAATGATAAGCAATAGTTGATACCAAAAGAAAAGTGGAAAAATGGCATGTATCTATTCTGCAATATGAAAGTGGTTGAGACCAAACATCATGGAAGTCTCCAAATGTTGAAAGGATTGAAATAAGGTTGTGACAAATATAAAGGATCAATTTAAGCAACATGGAAAGGATCTCAAGTATTTTGAGGATGTCATTTCCCCTAATTTGTCCAACTGTTTTGTAAACTGTGACTGTTATAGCAGAGTTACATAAGTCACCATTATGATTGGGTCTCCTATTATTCCATGAAGTTTAATGAGATGAAACTTGACATTGGATGGAAATGGATTTTAAGTTGTTTTGAGTCCTTGGGTAGAAAAGACATTATCATACTATCTTGACCATGATAGTGACAGTCATAGTAATATATGATTCATTAAAGGTCAAATCTATGCGGTTGGGGGCAAAACAATGTGTTTAAACGTGAAGTGCATTGAGGTTATTTATTTGGTTTGAAGTGTGTGTTGGTAAGGTTTGGATCCTTTCATGTGTCACTATTATGTCACAATCAGAGTATGCCATTCAAATCAAATTGTGAAAAGAAAGAGCCTTTGGTTCCAAAAAAATTTGTGCATTCAATTGTCATGTTTGAAAGGGTGCAAGGAGAAAATCTAAATCCATATTGAAAGTTTTCAAGTTGATTTAAGGGTTGAGAATTAGATGGGTTGAGTAACTTTGTCATGAATTTCCTAATAGGCCTTATTGTTAATATGATTAGTGAATGAGATAGGAGTTGACAATTCATTTAAAGGATCTAATTCCATTGGGTGCTTCATGAGTGGAAGTGAATTGAATTTAAATGTCCATGGGATTGGGTATTCTGATTGCATTCATGGAGGGCATGGTGAATTAGAGATCCAAATATCCCTTTGGGTTGTGTGATGGAAATGGTGAAGCTTTGATTGGGAGTTTGTTCATAAAGCTTTTGTAATCAACAAATGAGTTTGATCCATCTAATCCTATTTAGAAGGTGTTATGATGGTTTAGTGAAGGTTTATTTGAGTGTCAAGTTGGTAAGGAAGTTGGGCCAAAGAGTAGGTTTTAATAAAACATTGGAATGAAAGTTTTAATAAAACATCAAATTTCTAATCCTTCACTAGGAGTTCAAATAGAAAGCTCTTACGTCCTCAATCATAACTACCTTAGACTATTCTCCTCAAACTTAATGAAAGTCATAGCATGTGATAAAACACATGTCGTATCCACCAAGCCATCTTCCCCCTAAAATGCATTTGCATGTGTACAATCTCACAATAGAATATTATCTTCAAGCAATGACATTGGCTAATTTTTAAGAAACAAAAAACCCTTGTTTCCCATAAAACACTTGCATGAAAGGGCTACTAGGAAGTAACCATCAAGTCTAGAAATTGATAGAGAAACAGAGTTTGGGGTCATTTTGATTGTTCATTCTAGATCAAAACCAAGTTGTTTAGACCTTATTGAACTTCCTCTAAGACCTTGAAAAGAAAGGAGCAAGTTCAAGAAATTTAGGACAAAGAAACCATGTTGGGAAAAGAAGGAAATTCTTGGGTGTTGTAAAGGGCCTCATTATAAAGTTGAGAAAAGTGTGTTAGGTGGAGTTGGTGATGACCAAAGGAGTCAATTAGACATGTCTACATCAACATGGAAGAAATGACAATCGTTAATGACTATAGTGAAGTTCTCCAACCACTCGATGATGGGACCATATGTTGGTGTTTAGTTTTGATAGGTTTAGTTTGAACTTCACTTGGTTTCAAGAATCCTTTCATATTATCTACTTAACAAGGCCAACCACGTCAAGATGGAAGCTCATTTGGCTTCTCCCCCCCTATAATCACTCTAAATTCCCATTAACAACTAAGTAAATATTTCATTCATTCATTTAAAAACTATATCATTGAATCATAATAATCACATAGCATTAATTAACGTGGCATAAAATTAATTAATACATATAAACATTCATCAATAATTTGTGAACAAATCAATCATTATATTCACATAACATTCATTAACATGACATATAATTCATTAATATGTACAAAAAATTCATCAATAATTCGTGAACACGTTAATCATTATAATCCCATAACAATATTCAATAACATGACATTAAAATTATTAATAAGAAACACTCATAAAAAAATCATCAACACATTCACCATCAAACAAGGTTTTTAACATTCATTTCTTTTTTTTTTCTTTTTTCTTTTTCTTTTACTAAAGATAAAGGCTAATAGGCACATCATGATTATCTTCGACATTCTCATGTGGCTCTTGTGGTTATGATCTTATGACATGAGGCTTCCTCTTCTTTTTTTGAGGACAAGGTTGATGTGCCCTTGCAATAAGAAATAAATGGGTTTAATTCTAAACATTTTTAAAAATGTTATAAATATTTCATTAATCTAAAGAACATAACATTTATTTCTAAATATTTTAAAATTTTTTATAAGCATTTCTTTAATCTAAAGAACATAACATGGATTTATCTTTACCTGATAGTGCCACATTATCTACTATCACATTTTGTTCAGCCCCAAGCTCAACATGCTCAACTCTAACATCATGCTCAATTATGTCACCATGATGTTCTGCATAATAAAAAATTATCACATAGAGGTTACACCAATTGTAATTTAAGATATTAAATTTTATTAATAATTACATAATTAATATTGAATATAAATTGAATATGTACCTGTATCATTATGATGCACATCAAGGCCTTCGTCATGTGTAGGATCTAAGCCTTTGTCATCATAAGTAGGATCTGTGCCAGGAGTAGAAGGTTGCAGTGAAATGTCATGCACATTGTTATCATTGTTTGAAATTAACATCAAATAGATTATTTCTCATGAAGTTCTTAAATTTTTATTATTATTCATTAGGCCTATTTACTTGTGTGTGAACCAGTGCACCAGAATCTTCTACATCTTTTTGGCCACTAGAATCTATGTGGTGGTAGGCAACCACTGCTTTATAGTCTTGCTTGGAGCCAATTTGTTTGTCCTCTTTTGTTTGCTCTAGATTAAATTCAATTTCCTACATTTTTTGCATAATATCATCAATATTGAATGTATTTCTTATTGCTAATATTGATAAAGTTTGCCTAAAGTTAATGTTGAAGGTAAAGAGAAAGAAAGCATGTAATAAATGTATACCTCTCAATCCATGTCACTGTGTATGATCCTTGTCAAAGGGGTATAGTTTTCTACATATGTAAATCATTTGTCTTAAGTTAGTTACAAATTACATGATATTTATGCTACAAATTACGTAGAACATAACATGAACAATATGCATACATCATAATCATTGTATACTTTAAAATTCGTTACCTCTACAAAAAACATATTATAAGTAATCAACACTAAGAATTGAGCATCGTAAAAAAATATTTACACCTAATCAACACCTAATACATTTCCATTGATAATATCATTTATCATCTTCTTCATCCATCTCATCATCATGAACATCATCATTATCACCATCATCATTCAAATCATCACAATAAGAATCATCATCATCATGGTCGTCACTATGACCATCATGATCGTCATTGTCGTCATCATCATCACCATCACCATCACCACCACCACCATCATCGTTTCCACCACCACCACCACCATCTCCTTCTTCATCTACTTCGTCTTCCACTTCTTCAATATCTTCTTCAATCACATTATAATTTATTGGTCTTCCTCTTGAATCATGTGTAATGAAAAATAACCAACCCAGTTTATGTGGAACCCCAAAGTAAAACACTTGCTCACATTGGCTTGGAAGAACATAGGGCTCATTTCCAACTCGCTCAAATGACCTTGTATTAATCATTGTAAATCCATTATCATGTTCAATAACAATTCTATTAAGATCATTTTGATTTATTCATTGTTTACCGTACGGGTAAAATAAATGAACGCATACAGACAATGAAACATGAACAGCAAAATTCCTTATTATTATTCGCATATGCCAGAATATTACATTATGCTTGATAAGATAAGATGAATGATAATTTACAATGATCCCAGATGGGATATAAATACTATCTGCCGAACCTTCCCAAAGGAGTCCATTGGCCACAAACATTATGTCCGCTACAAACTATTTACCCGTCGGCTTCAGAATACAGAAACACCAATGACAATCACTCCGTCGGCTGACACAGTTTCTACCAATGACATCATTCCCCCCAAAAGAAAAAATCATCTTCGGACGACAATTACAAAATATCTGAGATAAATTAACAACCAAAATACATTAACAGAGTGACTACAACAAAAAATTTGCTTCTGTCACATCACTTTCACATTCATCTAGTTACATTTATAGCCTCTGCTAACACAATACTGTCTCCTCAAGTTGACCTTGATAGCCACCCGTGCTGCTTTCTCTGCTTCCAACACTAGGTCCACTGAGCTAAGTGTCGTTGTACTACCTTCTGGATGACCCACTCCTCCTGAGCTCTCTATGCATCCACCAAGACAGCCTCTCGGCCAACACCTACTCCCTGTGCCTCTGGTACACAGACACTCCATGCCTGTAGCAGCTCCAAGTCTTCATCAACTGGTCATACGTCCCATGAATGATATCCGCAACGACTGGGGGTCCAGGGGGCAACGCCCCCGGATGGCTGATGCTTCCTCTTCCCTTTGGCATCATCTGCTACTCATTTTGAACTATTTGAATCTGTTGTCATTTTTTTTTTTTTTGAGAAAACCCCTCACACCCATCTTCTACACAAACTCAAATAATCTCTCCTCTGCAAATGAGAAATAGAACTTCAACAATCTTTTGTTGAACCATCTCCTCCAACAATGAGAAACACAAAATTATGAGAATCACAGTGGATGTGTTCTAATACTGCTTCTTACAGTCGAACGGGCAAGAGCACAACAACATTCACCAAGCACACTAAAAATTTGAGCACCCCCGCCAACACTATCAAACTGCCCCTGCCTATGCCCTGCAGAGTAATTTGCTATCAAACCCCCGGGGGAGATTCGTCACTCAAAAAAGCTATAGAAATTTCAACTGTGATCTTGTCGCTGTCCAATCTGCCCTTTTCTGCAGGAGCAAATTGATGTCGACCAGGCTACGGAGAGGAGTGCCGCTAGTCACTGCAAAATATCACATCAGCAAAAGTGAAATCACTGTTTTATTTTCCACTATTACTCCATCGATATTATGCATCGACATTCTGGTTTCCCATCCTTGCTGGCTTTGAGATCTCCCGACAACAAACAAACCCTTCGAAGGCAAAATACCATAAAATCTAGTCTGCGCTGAGCATGAATTTGGAAGTCCACAAAATTTGCTGGATCGATTAAATATCTTCAATATCCGCTTAACGTACCTTATCCATCCTAAGGTCGTGAGTTACAAGTCCCTACAGCCTCCTATGAGAAAAAAACCTCGTCCTTCGCATCTCTCCTCTGAGAAACAATGGCGCACAAAGCAGAGAAAAATGAGAGCTTCTTACTAAAGAGTTGTCGCCAGAAATCACCCCAAGCTTTCCTTTGAGCAACAATAGGAAGGATTAGAGAATTAGGAGGAAGAGAAAAGGGAAATTGTAGTTCCAAATACAGCGTAGAAAAAAAACCCGCAGACATGTTATACAGGGCAAAAGAAGTTTTAATGCAGACTTCCATGGTCAAGACAACCTCGCGGATAAGCTATTGCAGAGCACCTCCCACAGCTACTTTGTGTTTTTAAAACAACCCCGCGGGTTCCTTCCATGGAAAGGGCCAGAGAAGAGTTGGCCACGAAGCAGTCTCTTACAGAGATGTTCCCTCGGGCCATCTCTCGCAGAGAGTTACTCACAGACATGTGCTCGCGGGTCCTCTCCCGCGGAGAGTTGCCCACGGGGTCTCTCCCGCGGAGAGTTTCCCGTGGCCTACTCAGTTTGATTTTTTTTTCTTTTCTTTTTATAAAAAAAAATATAAAGCACCTCAAATTGGCATCGAAGCCTAGCTATTTTTGAATGACAACGACAACAGGGACGACGACATCTTTCTAGTGTAGTATAATTTCCATTTGGATCCATTGGCTACCTGACGGACCTCTTCCCTGTTCAAGTTTGACAATTTGATCACACTCCATTGTTGCCAACCTCCCGAATCTGGTATGGTCCAACCCATCTTGCCTTAAACCTTTCCTGTTTGATTTCATTTTGACCATCGTACTTGAGTACCAACTGCCCCGGCTGAAACCTGTTGAGTTTGTCATGCCACGCCCTATGTCTGTTTTGTGTCACCTCCGTCACTCACTGTTCCTGCAGTCATTGCGCATCTAGCTTATTTCCTTGTTGTCAGTACCCTTTAAGTAATTTTATGGTGTGATGCATTCTTTTCTTCCTGTGTTGTCCATTCACCATGTACCGAATGGTGAATTTTTTCTTTTTTCTAGGTTTGTATCGTATGTCCTTCCCTTCTTCAGCCATAACCTCCTTTGCGTCATCTGCTTCTCTATATTCCTTTGGACATTCATTTTCCTCTATTTTCTCACCTTCATCAACCCTTAACATATTACAACTCGAAAAGAGTTCGTAGTCTTCTATTTGCCAGTGGTAAAGGCCATTCACCAAGTCTAGGTCATCGTCATTCGATCCTCCTTCTAGTGTCAATACTCCTCCTTCATCTGGTTCCATTCTTCTCTTTCCTTCTTCATCACTGTCACCTTCACCTTCTAAGTCTGACGATGCTGCCTCCTCACCTACCATTTGTGTGTGCAGGTCAATTGTGAATCTTTTGCCTTCACACTCCATTGATAGGGTATTTTGTTTCCAATCATGTTTTACTTTTGCTTGCACCAACCAAGTCCGTCTCAGAATAGCATCATATCCTTTTTTTTTCAATGGAATGACCATGAAGTCCAATAAAAATGGTTGTGTTCCAATAGTTACCGGTTGTGCCCTTAAGGTTCCCAACGGTTTGATCCCATACTGGTCTGCCGTGAGCAACTAGAATGTAGGTGGCCACAGTGTCAGCTTTCCCAACTTTTTTCAAGTATCCTCCGGCAACACATTCACGCCGGACCCTCCGTCAACAACTGTGTCTGTCAGAACATTATCCAAAATCCCCATCTCGATGACTGTTGGATGCCATCAAGATGTGAGTGCCAACAGCATTAGGTTTGTTTCTATCATTGGACTACTGTCCCTTCCTGTGTTCTCTGTTGCTTTCGAAAATGGTGTATGATTTAGAATGGTCGTCCGTAACTGGGGCATTATGAGAAGGAGGTCACTTATCTTGATCGGTATCTCCGTTTGTAAGATCTGTCGTATAATGTTTTGTTTTGTGAAGTTCCTTGCCAAGGTGCTGGTGATGTCCTTCAACTGAGATGTCCTTACTGATGATGCCTTTCCAATTTTCACTTGCACTTCCCCCAATTTTCTTTTTTCCGCCACTGGAAATTTTGCTTGCCTCCGCGTAATTGCTAGAACCTCCTCTTCATCTGTGTCGACAATGATCAAGTTTACTCTAGCCTTTGGGCACTTGGCATCTTCATGGTCTATCGGGTCCGCACCATCTGCATAATAATTTCGGTGTGTTTTCCACTGTACAATCCCATGCAAAATGACCCCACAAATTACATGCTCCGCATTGAACGATCAACCGTCCGTTTGCATCATACTAGGTTCAACTTTGACTCCCATTATTATTGTTATTGTTCGCATTGTTGTTATTTTGCCCTCTGTTCTTATTCTTGTACCCTCCAGATGTGGCACCTGTGCTATTCATATTTTCGCTACTACCTAACGGGGAAGCCTCCTATGTAAGAAGCACCTGCGGAGATCTTCTTGTCTTCATGTTAAAGGGGCACTCTTTTGTCGAATGGCCCATGATCTAACAAATGTCACAAAATTAGTTTTTTGGACACGATCCTTTAGTATGACCGTCGGTCTTACACTTCGTGCACCACAGTTCACTATCTTTTGGCTCCTTCTGCATGTTTTTAAACTCCATCATGCGGATCATGTCCTTCTGTAGGGCACGAACCTTCTTACTGTTGCCTTCATCATCATTGCTATCACCTTTGGCAAGATCATCATCATCCGAATCAGATGAGCTAGTCTTCGTCTTCTTCTTTGTCTTCAGCTCACTTTCAAGGTCCAATGCTCTGTTATAAGCTTCCGTATATGACGACGGTGGCACAATTTTCATTTTCCTTCACAACTTCGAGCGTAGGCCTTCCACGAATCATCTTTTTTGAAGTCCGTCTGCCAGTTTACTTTCCATTTTGTTTATCAAATCTTTTAATTTTCTAGCGTAAACACAGACGGTTTCATTCTTCCCTTGCTTAGTATTGAAGATCTCTGCTACAATTTTATTATCATCCTACAACAGTTTAAATTCTGCCAGAAACTCCTTTTTAATGTTATCCCAACTGTTTAGCTTTTGTGGATCTGTATCAGTAAACCAATCAATTGCTACACCCCGTAGGGTGGCCAAAAATTGCCTCATCCAATTGTCTTCATCAGTTATCCCATTTGCCTTCCAGATCATTCCACATGTTTTGCAATGTTGAATGGGATCGGCCGTACCATCGCCATTGAACTTCGGCAATTTCTTTTTCAGTCCCACCATCACGATTGGTTTCTGTAAACAGGCGTTGCTTGGTCCTACAATATTGGCGCGGTTCAATCCCACATTGGCGGTCTACACTCCTACACCAGTGGTTTACACTTCCACACCGGTGGACTGCACTCCCACACTGACAGACTATTTTCCCACACTAGCGGACTGCACTCCCACACCGACAGTCTGCACTCCCTCACCAGCAAACTAGCCTCCCACACCAGCAGAATGCATTCCCACACCAACAGATTGTTTTCCCACACCGTCAGACTCGACAGCTGCGAACCTTGGTGAAGAAGGGTGTTCTGAAGTTCTCCCCTGCGAAAGTATATGCTAGACGAAGAGTTCACTCCATGCTCTTGCTCCGTCAGCACTTCGAGCTATCACTCCATGCTCTTGCTCCGTTAGCACTTCGAGCTATCTGAGTCGATGCTCTTCCGTCTGGATTCTCTTCCCTTGGTGAACACAAATTCAAAAACTCCTCCCGTGCTTCTTCCACCAATTCCACCCACTGTCAAGTTTCCTTCAACAATTCTTCCATGCTCTAATTTTCGTCGACAATCTTCTGGAATCTCCTTCGACGTTCGGCTTGCTATGCCAAAATTAAATTTTCTTGCACAGTACAGATTTCATCTTTTCCCTTGACCTTATTTTGATCCTTCTTAAGCTGATTTGGCATTAATCTTCATTCCTCCCACCTTCCAGGTTCATAGGGCAACGACGCCAAATGTTTACCGTATGGGTAAAATAAATGAATGGATACAGACAATGAAACATGAACAACAAAATTGCTTATTATTATTCGCATATGTTAGAATATTACATTATGCTTGATAAGATAAGATGAATGATGATTTACAATTATCCTAGAGGGGATATAAATACTATCCACCGAACCTTCCCAAAGGAGTCTGTCGGCCACAAACATTATGTCCACTACAAACTATTTACTCGTCGGCTACAGAATACAAAAACACCAACAACAATCACTCTGTCGGCTGACACAGTTTCTACCAACGACAGTCATAGCCTGTACCATTTTACAACGAACAAAAGTAGTTTGAAGGAATTAAAGTCGCACTCAATTATATCGTCCAAAACGTCATAGTGTTTATTTTCAGATTGTTGAGGATGCATGTCATTTATAGATGAAATATTGGTGACCTCAAAGATTGTAGTTATCTTAGAATCACAAGTTCTCTTAGTAGCATGCACCTTTTTTAAGAGAAAATTTTGGCCATTGTAGTACATAGCTTTCTAGTTCTTGACCTATTATTTTTCAAGCATGTCAAAATTATGCATCCATCCATGAGTTGATATTAAACAAATGGGTCATGATAGATTGACTTATATGTACCTTTCCACCTCTTAAACCATTTGCTAGATCAATTACCATTGGCATAACATTCTGGTCTGTATTACGATGAGCTTCTTTAACCAATGAAGCAACACCTTCCCATGTTAATGAGCGACCTTTTTTTGAGATCGGTCAATCCATACCATCATCCAATCAAAATTGTTTGCAATATACAAATGAAGCATGTCCCACTCACGAGCAATTGTATAAATTAAATAGACAAATTAGAAACAACTTATATTGATGATAGATAAGAATTAATTAACTACAATAACATCTTATAATTACCTCTCACTTTCCTCAATCTACCTCCCCCCATCAAGTACTCCCTTTGAATATGTTAATGGACTTGAGATCCCAAATGCAATCTACATGGATCTTTGATACAAACTTGGGAAGATATTCACTAATGTACACCATGTTCTGGTATACCGTATATTCCTCAACCATGGAACCCTCAAGACATGCTCTTTGTCAAACCAAGCCCTTCAAAAATTTCATGTGCTTCTCAACCATCCACATTGACCTAGTTGGTATAGGTCCACACAATTCAATCTCCTCAATTAGATGTATGAGGTAGTGTTCTTGTGCTTTGAAAAAAGTTGAAGGTAGACACTTTTGCATCTCACACAAAAGCTAAGGATTTTTTTCTCTTCCAATGCTTTATGTCTTTTTTATCAATTTCTTTAGATGACAACCACCTAGAAGATGTTCATCACACAAAAACATATTAAAATATACAATAAACTACAAAAAAAGAAGAGCAAGACACAAAAATAATATTTATACAACAAATCTAACAAATAAGACCTCTAACCTCATGTATTTCCCAAGATCGTATATAACTTGTTTGACACTCATGTTGTCGAAGTTGTGTGGGAGAGATAGAGGTATAACGTATTGCAATAATAATAAAATGATCTTTTCAATATATTATAAAATAAAACAATGAAAAGTACATGATGTTTTACAAATTTATTGTAAATAGAGAAGAACATGACTTACCTTGACTAAAGTATGTCAATCATGCATTTTCAACCCTGACCCAAAATCACCTTTATTGGATATGAGACTGCTTATGTTTGCAGCAAATCTTAAGAGAAATTTATCTTTTTTTATGGCTTCAAATATGGCATCAGTTTTCTGCTACATTAATAACCAAGGAATGACACTCATATTAATCTGATTTCCATTACTTTGATTCAAGGAAAAACTTCAATGAATGATTGGATTCATCAATATACAAATTTTGACCAATTTTTCTGTCATGCCTTCCATCCAATATTTTTCATAGTTTCTCTATTACATTCTTTCTAATATGCATAGAATCAAACAAATGCATGATTGGGAGGTGCTCGTAGTACAACAACTTACTAAATTGTCTAGGATAGCTTTTAAGTCCTTTTGGAAGTTGTTCAGTAATGTCTTGTCAACTTTCACGAACATCAATTACATCATTACTAAACAAAAGGCAATATCCAAATTTTAATTTCATACAAAAACCTACATCAAATGGAATGAAATTACCTCGATAATTCATTCTATTGTATTTCAACTTCCATATGTGAGGTGTCATTTTTTGTGGCTTTGATGTTGTCTCTTCTTCCCCATTGAAAAGATGTTTTTCAGTAATTCAATAGTTATGATTTTTGTGGAGAAAGTGACTATGCTTTCCTAAACTGTTTGAATGACGAGATTTCATCTTTGGACCACAAATTAGATATGCAAATTTTCCCTTTGTTTGAAGACCTACAAGATCGTGTATAATTGGATGACATGTGTACTAGAAGATTCATATTTATAATTATCACATGCAACCTAAACATACAACATAAATGTGTTAGCACTATTACATACAAAGAATATGTGTTAACAGTTTTACATTCCACAAAAATGTGTTAGTCTAGGGGCATATCATCTCTCCAAATGGATTGACATCGTCAACTACTAATGAAAGTTTTAGATTACAAGGTTCTTCTTTAAATATTGGTCACCTATCTTCTATGTCCTTAAATGCAAAACCATCCATAGGCATTCGTATAATGTCATTTTGACTCCTATTGCGTGCATGGTAATCCATAAATTGTGCTAAGCTAGTGCACCTGAATAATCATTACAGACGTGGAATAATGAGAATGTACTAAAGAACCTTGAGAGACACCTATTTGGTTATTTGATTTGATCGATATCTACTAATGTGACAATCAGGGCATTGTGTTGCAAATTCATGTTGTTTATGATATATAATATGATCATCGAGACATGCATCTATTATTTGATACTCCATTCCAATATCTTTCTTAATGGCCGATAATTCTCAATAAGAGCGAGGTAGAATGTTTGATGGTAGTAACAAACACTCACCTACCAACCTATGAATTTTTTTTTTTGTTAATATAAAGAATGTTAATGGTATGCTAACATAGAAGATGGCAAAAATGACACTACACCTTAGCATACATGAGATTGCTACATTGGGTATACCATTCATGACCTTGAAGTTTACTAGCAACAATACAACAAAGAGAAGCATTGTTTGGGAGCCTTGGTACAGGTGCTTATATGCCTTTTCAATTACAAGTATATCAAGGTTATGTTCATTATCATCATTAGATTCACTACTATCATTGTCTTCATCATCTTCATCAGTTGCGCTAGTAACATCTTCTTCAATCCTGTTCTCTAGCACATTATCAGTTGCACCAATACCAACATCTTTAATTGTGTTCTTTTCCTCAAGATCTTCTTCCATGGGATCATTACCTTCTACGTCGATACTCACACCTCCATGTTCCACCAATTCGAAATCCACATTCACTAAAGGAAAAAAATCCTTTCCCCCTTCAATGTGATCATGTTGCCTACAATGTCTCTGAGCTATTGTGATTAGAATTCTTCAATTCTTTAAGCCCTTGCATTTTTTGCAAGGACTAATAATTTCCATCACCCTTTGTTTTGAACTGAAACCACAATCTAGCAATTGTCACCTTATTTTGTTCTAGGTTCATATTATTAGACATGCACTTTCTTCATAGGCATATATTTGGGCTATAAAATTATATCAAATATAAATATACAAGCATTAGTAGTATCTTGTATATAATGAAAATAATAAAATGTTACTATCTCTTCAATAAGGGAGGCATCTAAACAAATCAAATGAATTATACAATATAAATATATAATAATAATAGTAACAACTTTCATTAAAAAAAATCACTAGAGACAATAGATATTTCACTTTGCACAAAGACATAGGTAGTATCTTCATGGCAAATCATTGGTAAATGTAGACGTCATATGTTTTCTTTATAGTCAATAACATTGGATGTGGGTCTTTATTATGTTTTGGACTAGGTGCTATTCACATTATTACATATTGAGATTGGCATGTACCAAGCTCAAAACAAATCTATGGATGGATCTCCAAATTATCTGTGATGCATATCTGCCTAACTAATATGTGAATTTTATGGGACAATCAATGAGGAATAGAGAATACAGAATCAAAGCGGCATTGATTTTTAGCAAACTCAACAACTAGAAAACAAAGTTGTTCTATTCATAATGTTTGGAAAGCACAAATAATTGTTGGTGCCTGAAAAGCTACAACCCCTATCGTTGTTAGCTTTGATTGGAGAATATATGGAAATTAATCCATACCGAACCTACAACTAGTTTGATTTAATCCATAAGAAATGAACATACCACAATAACATGTGAAATTGTTGTACACACAGATGAGAATGAAATAGACATCTACAAACGCACCAACCACTAAACATTCAATAGAGTCTGTAGGTAGCAAAGAGCTCTTAATCATGAGTACATTGTGTGAAGGATACAATTAAAGCCTTCAACATTCACAATTGTGTTACTTTTGTAGGCTGAATATTTAGATTGATTGTACAATATCATTAAGAATGCCTTTAGGTGATGGAATTATGCATCTAAACTTTCTTATTATATGCCTGTTTGCTTGAAAACTTCCTTATTATATGCTTTACTTATCCGATTGAGAGAACATGAATGGCTTTTATTGCAATGTTTTTAAACTTTAAAGAACTTGTTTACATACCAATCATTTTTACTTTATTGACCTTTGCTTGACTCAAGGAGAAGTGTTATTTTGTTGTGTAGACACGGGCTCCATTGCCTCTTGGGACATTTCTTGAAGAGCACATGGAGTGTTTCTTAATATTGTGCAATATTTTGCATTCTATACAGTTGATTGGGTTCTTCAACACAGATGCTAAATGTTGGACACGAGTCTTAATATTATTATAGGTGCAAGCATGCATGTGAGGTGCAAACTTGACCATAGTGTTTGTATACCATAGAGATGCAAATAGAAAGTTGCCTATGTTGAATATCTTGGCCAAGATGCAAACAGGACTAGTAGGAGTTCTTATTGCACATATTTTTATGAAAGTGGTGACAACAAAGAGTTGTCATGTTCGAAAGATATGAATGAATTTATAGTATTTTTCACTAATGGTGCTTGATTAAACTTGTGAGGTGTGAACTTGATCAATAGGTGTTCTCATTGCAATTAGGTACAAATAGAAAGTTGCCTATGTTGAATTCTTTGGGAGGGTGTAAACTTGACTAGTAGGTTTTTTATTACACGTGGTATTGTGGAAACAGTGTCAACGAATAATTATTATTATGCTAAAAGATTTGAATTTGTAGTGTATTTGCTATTAGTGCATGATTGTGAACTTGATCAATACATGTTCTCATTGCAATTAGGTACAAATAGAAAGTTGCCTATGTTGAATTCTTTGGGAGGGTGTAAACTTGACAAGTAGGTTTTTTATTACACATGGTATTATGGAAACTGTGTCAACTAATAATAATTATTATGCTGAAAGATTTGAATTTGTAGTGTATTTGCTATTAGTGCATGACTAACCTTGTGAGATGCAAACTTGATCAATAGGTGCTATTGTGTAGAGGTGCAAATAGAAAGTCGCCTTTGTCGAATGCCTTAGGAGGGTGCAAACTTGACTAGTAGGTGTTCTTATCGCACATGCCATTTTTCCAGTAGTGTCAACAAAATGTTATCATGTTGCAAGATTTGAACCTTTAATGTTACTCGTTAAGGTACATGATTAATTGGTTGTAAAATCACAAATATGTTGTGAGGGGAGTGAACTTTACTTGGTGAGAAAGGACAAGGTATTTGTGATGAAATCATTTATTGCTCCTTGAAAAGAAGACCCTTCAACATCCTTGTGGGTGTTTTCATTTGAATGAAATTGAGTATTTGTGGATTACAAAGGTCAATGACTTATTGAGGTTGACAAAGATAATTTTTGATAAGGAATGTAGTATGTATGTCATCCTTCAAAAGAGGTGTACATCTTTACTTATTTGAGCTTTACAATTGTATATTAAATTGTCTTTCATATCGTAGTAAGATAAGATTTTGCATTCTTTAGTTGTGAAAGTTAGGTATGGAGTTACTCAAGAATGAGCTATTGCTCATTGTAGTTTGGTGTAGAGTCTTTTTTAGATGCATAAGCTAACCTTATAATTTGATGTTGGTGAGGATAATTATGTTGGGGTGCCTTTAGAAATCCCCATTTTAATTTTCATGTTTCATCTTGACTATTAGAGAATTATGGTCTATACAAATCTTTGGGCATGCCATACAAGTTTTTACATTATGTAAGTGTTCTATCCTTCCTAATGACATGGTACATAATCTCGTATGAGTGCTTGTATAGGTCTCTGTAAGAATTTGCATATGACATTGACAACTTAGTATTAGAGGCTAATGAACAAAACAAAACAAATATATAATATGAACAAGTATAAGCTGCACTCTTATTGATGATGCAATAATGAATCAATTGAATACAATACCATAACTAATGGATTCATTTATAACGTAGATGTGCTTGCTTATATAGTCGAGATAATAAGAGATCATGATGAAGAGAAGTTATCACTCACATAAGGTGGAACCACACCCACCAAAGGTGGATCATCCTTATCCAGATTGAGATGCCACTCAAATGAGCTTTATCTAGAATAATTTAGTGCTTGTGATTCAATATTTTTGGACTACAAGCTCAAGGGTTTAACTCAAAGCTAAATCTTATGAGGATTATGAGGCAATTTAGGGGAGTTCAACTTGAACACACATAATCAAATAGGTTTTGAGTGGTTGAAAAATAACTTGTATAAAAAATACACCTTAACCTTCCACAGGCAAATATAATATTTTTTTATGAGAAGAGTGCTTTTTTACATTCTAAAAGAAACAAGAAACACTGTTTGAAAGAGAAAACCATGTTTCCTAACATCGTTTTTTCAGCAATGCATGTATTTGTCTTTTCACTCCACTGGATTCATATCTTTTATCATTTATCTTAATCTATATATATGATCAATGTGCATTTCTTGAAATTAATACATGATAGAAGGATTCATCATCAAATGAAAGCCCTAGAGCTTTAATATTTGTAAGCCACAAACCTGTATTGACCTAGCCTCCTGCTACTCCCACGAGCCCTAAATGTAGTTGTATGTAAGCTACTTGTACTACGTTGTGTATACAAAACCCTTCCTTTTCCTTTTCGTTTTCTTCCTTTTCCATTGGAAAAGATCATAGCAAAGACATGGCTGATAAGAAGGGGAAGATCAATACGTAATAACACAATCAATCAAAATTTAATGACTTCTAGTTTCCCTAGCATTCTCCCAACTTAGCAATACCATGAAGTTACCTTGAACAACACTGAGAAGGTCATCATCACGCCTAGGAACAACACTGAACCCTCTTGCTTGCACTTTGCTAGGTGAAAATAAAATGAAGTTTCACTTTTCTTTTTTTCTTTATATCCCAACAATGTTGAAACTTCAACAAAAGAACTTAAGTGTCATCAAGATTTCAACAAGAAACTTAAGCATCGCCAAAATTTTGATGTTGTCGAGATCATATTAAAGTAAAAAGTGAATTTGACAAGCCAAATTGGCCTGTCATCAAAAATTTAGGTAAAAAATGGAACCCAAATGTACTAGTGGGGATCTTTGTGAAGGGTTTCCATGTTACCCAATCTCCTTCGCCATTTTCTCCCTTCCCTTGATCTACTCGGTTGAAGACTGGATCTTGAGGTTGTGTCTCTTTTTCCTGTGGTGGGTGAATTGGGATTTATCCTATACATATGTGTTCCATGTTCGTCGTGATGACAGAATGTTATAATCTTCTACCCTTTTGTTTTCCACATAATTAGTTTTTAAATAATGGTCGTTTTGCTTCTTGATTAGGGATTTATCTAGTTTATTCTGAAGGAGCCTAGAATTGCATGGTTTGGGCAACACGACTTTTTTTGTTCATCCCTGCTTGTTGATGGTGGAGATTCGAGAATTGACCACAGTATGTCCAATTTATTTGCAATGGGAATCACTTTCCAGACTTCATACTTTGTTTTGCCAAAGTATGAAGAAACCTTCTTTTCCAAAGTAGAATTCGCATATAGATTTTGCAGAGCCATGTTAAGCTCCTCAAGCTTTACTAAGAATCCCAATATTCTCCTATGTTTTTAATTATTCATGTGGTTGAAATTGGTTTCAACCATGGACATTTAAGTTCATGTTTTTCAATTACCACCATAAACATCGCAATGCATATTGGGAAGGAAAGGAAGAAAGCATACCATGTGAGATAATTTAATTCCACAGATGAACTAAGCGCGGAAATAAAACGTAAAGTAAAAATGTTACACTAAAAATTGGATTGCATCAGCTTGCGTATGATATAAGATAGATTATATCTAAAGAATAGACAAATAGATGATTTGTTACTGCACTCAAACAGTGGCAGAGATGGAATAATATTACATCATGGACTATTCAGTTTTCAACAATATTCAGATCAATTACATTGAGATGCTAAACATGAGCACCTTGAATAAACTGTTTAGAGGGAGAAAAGATTTAAAAAAATGCTGAGCAGAAGATCCCAGGTACAAAAGGGGAAAAAAATTAAGCAAGCTAGATGTCCCCAAACTTTTCTATGCTTGTTCGCTTTGCTGGATATCCATGGGTCCTGTAGGCAGGCTGCTTTTAACCGATAGATGTGAATAGTTTAAACCATATTATTAAGCAGTGATGCAAACCCTCTCCTATCTTAGCCAACTTATGCTACACAATTTAAAGATTTGATTTAGACTCGTAGCTTTCATACCTCTATTTTTAAATAGAGGCCCATTTATAAACTTGAGATTATCGGTGGCAGATTAATTTCAGTTTTGCCAGAAATTGTCCATGTTTATTGAGCACACACTACTCCCAAACTAGAAGACTATCGCTTTTCTATTTTTCTCAATTCTACATTTCAGCGTCAGTTTTTTATGTTTATTAAGAATTAACCATGTTAAGCCTTCCAATTTGCCCAACTCATTTTAACAATTGTGGAGCTCTTGTTCAATAAATAATTAAAGTAATTTATAACAAGCTGTATTGGATGAATGTTAAAAGCAATCGTGAGGTATGATGTTATATAAACACTGAAAATTATCATTTCATTTTCAGGCCATACTCATTACAAATTACGAAAAGTTGGCGTAATTTTTAAGTTTTCTCTTTTTCATTGACTTCAACTTTTAAGTTGCCTTATATCGCTTCCAGTTTGCTCATCCTTGCTACGTCTCTGCCTGACATCTCTGCACTACCTCTCTCCAAACATGTGAATAAATTTTTAAATTTGGTTGCCCTCGTACCTCTAATGAAACATGTTAACACACTAAATACCCTCCTAAGAACATACAGCCAAAAACATCAGAGTTGTGAAAGTACTAATCCAACTCATTAGTCTTTGCTTTGCGGATAGCTCTAATTATCTTGATTAAAAAAAAAGCATCTTTAATTAAGTTTTCTGTGTTATGTTGCAGAGTCCACCTCATTGATTACCTTTCCTTTCTACCTTAAGAGCATTTGCCTAGACAAGTCCGTAGTTTGTTAGATGTATGTTAACCACTATTATGAGATTTATCTTGTTTCCTTGTTTTCCCCCAGTTTAGCCGTTTCATTCCCAGCAGTCCAAATCCTTTCACATCATACTGGTGTAAAATCTTTGACAAAAGAGCCAGTTAATACGATATGAACAAAATAAGAATCTACAAAGTAGGGAAACAGAAGAAATATGCACATCATTCAATTTTTATATGCATTATATTTATTTTAGTGGAAGAAAACTCATATTTTACAAGATATTATGTTCCATACAAATTCCTGTGAAAATAATAAAAATACATTCACAAATGATAATTTCTCTGTTTGTAAATTAATTTCCAAGGCTAATAGAAACAAAGGTCATCTGCTATAGTTTCAATTCTATGGCTATGCGACACAATGTAACTCAATACTACTCTCATCAGGAAAAATGCACAAATTGGACTGTCCTTTCATATGTTCCAATAACGATGGATTAGACATTACAAGAAGAATTGCATTGATGCATTTTTTCAAAGATGAACTGCACTTAGACTTGAGAATTATATCGACTACAATCACATACATAACATCAAAGCCCACTTTAAAGTAGGAATGAATCAACAAAGAATAAATAAATTGAAACTTGTAATATACAGATATTTAGATCGTGTTAAATAGGTCTTTCATCTCCGCAAATGATGGACTCAACGTTTCGTTGGGATAACACTTTGCAATCATCCCTTCAAAACTTTCGTACTTGTCAAGAAAATCTGCCTGTGACAATAAACCAAACAGCTAAGATGAGAAACAGAAAATCTCAGGCAGCCTATATACACTGAAGGACACTACTGAGTATGACATTCACCAGAAACTTGAGCATTGATATTTGTTCAACTTGAGATACTTGAAAGACAATTACCATCTCTTTATTTAACCAGGATGCAAATTTTTAGTAAGTGGTGGACTAATTCAAAAAACCATGAAATAATAATACCATCTCTTTTAATAACCAGGATGTATATCCGCCTACTTTGATTAATACAGTTCTTGAAAACACAAACACTAAGATTTTGTACGAGCAGGGTTCCATTGTGTACCTTGCATTTGTCCCACAACGAAGGAAGCAGCTCCTCTGATGTCAAATTCTTTTGCATCCTTTTGTACATTGCTTGAAGAGACTTTTCCACCTTAAACAGCACCCAAATCAAATAGGTCAACAAATAGCAAATGGAATATGGAGAACTGGTTAAATCATCTTGAAAGCCAGGAGGCTGGAACATTAGCTAAAATCTGAAGAATAATTATCCATCAAATGCATCAAGCAAGTGGAAAACCACAACTTACCCCAGAAAGGCTAGATTTTAAAGTTTTTCGGAGATCCATTTTGGACAATCCAAGTTGAAATGGTACCTGGAAAAACATGATAGATTACACCCTATGTATTAATTTTATACTTAAGTCTAGCAGAGAGAAGAGAGACTTCTTTACACATTGCTTGATCGCAAAGCATTCTGACCCAAAGAATATAATTAGAGTACAATGAAAAATAGTGAAAAATATTCAAGGAACAAAAACATTTTTAAAAAACCTTTCAACAAAAAACGTACAAATTTGCATGCAAATATTGTTCTCAAGTACAAACATGTGTGATGTTCTTGAATATGATGTTATGTAGAGAGACAATTTTGTTTGTATCTACATCATACGATTCGGTCAACTCAAATGCAAAATGAAATATTCACATTATTTAAGATTAGCTTGTTGCATCACCTAGATCTAATGAGTGCTACGTGTTCTATTTATTGTGTTAAATTATATCAGATTTAATTAATGAGTATGAAAAAAATCTTTGTTTACTATCATATATTCTTTTGTATATATTTTGCTAATATAATCAATATTGTACTGCTCTCTTCAATACTATTTAAGCAATGTTATTTTGGCAGTAATCCGTAGAATAAAATTTGGAAATATTTGTAAGAGGAACTGTAGAAGACTGCTATATATAATATGTGTTTGACGGTCCTCTTTGCAAATACTTACCCACATAAATAAGTGGCTGCAGAGTCACGTCCACAATGGTATGCAACTCCACTGCAGAGTCACATCCCATCGTGGGCGTGACTACCACAATTAATCCCACCTTTTAACAGTTAAATAGCACCATCAATTATTATGCAAACAGTCAACTTCAGGTTTGATTAGAATATATAAACAATGATAATAATATATATACAGTCAACAAATATTGCATAATAATACTATTCATATATACATATGGTATTTTCAAATGGGTTTTATCTGACTTAACTACTATATAATTAACACTCCCTCTTAGTTAAGGAAGATAAACGTAGGACTAAATATTACCTCAACGTAACATCAGTAATGGCAAGTTCTAAGGATATCTTTGATCAGAAGATATCCACCATTTAGATATCATTTCATGATATCAAGAATGATGGCCTCCTTAATGTTAAGTCACGTGACATTCACCAAGTACTCCAAGAAATGATATTAAGGGTAATGGCCTCCTGAATGCCAAGATGCATGATATTCACCAAGTACTCTGAGTAATGGCCTCCTGAACATCAAGTCACATGAATATTCACCAAGTACTTTGAGTAATGGCCTCCTGAACATCAAGTTGTGTGATATTCACCAAATACTCAAAATGTTCATAAGGTATGTGCACATGCATCCTCAATGATACTTACCATATGAACAATTGTGGTCTGTTTAAAGAACTTAATCCACCATGCAAGATATAATCTATCATGATCGGCTTAGACATCATAAGATATCCATCATGATAGAAGATTAAGTTATTGTAAGATCATTACCTTCCAATAACTTTAACAAATATAGGTAATAATCATTTGGAAGTCATCACTTCCTCATAATGTACACAAAGCCCATATAGTCATGAAATCATACTCATTAATAAAGTAATTCATTAGTACAATAAACAAATATCCTAAAACTCTTCTTGGTAATTACAACATACCAAGTTTACCTTTGAAGTGTTCCACCTTCATTTTCACAAGAGGTTTGGTGAGGATGGTAAAGAATAGTGAACTTCAAAAATTTCACAAATTCTAAGATATTTTGCAGTTCTTTAGAATACAAGTTTCTTTGAATCCAAGTTTGAATTATTGACTTAAGCAAAGGAAGCTTGATGCTTGTCTGTCAGGACATCTTACTACAGTGTGCCCATAGTTGTCGCATCTATAACATTGTGTTTTAGAATAGTCTCTATGTCTTGAATGATTGTTTACCATCTGAGTCCTTGTCCTTTTTCCTTTTCATATTAGTGATGAGAACCTGAATGTCTTCATTTTGTGGATTCTATACCGATTGCTCTAGATATTAAATTACTCTTCTTGAATGCAATCAGCTTTTAATTGACCAAATTTGGGGATCTTGAAAAAAGCATTTATTCCTTGTCTAAAGTTTTCCCATGAGATAGGGAGTCCATTTAAACTTACCAAAGTTAACTCTTCATTGTCAAAGATGTGACCAATTGTTGAGAGTTGGATTCTTAATTCGGTTATCCTCATTACGTATGAGGTGATTGTCTCTCCTTTATTCATTTTAATATTAGAGAATTGACTTTTAAGAGTAAGAATCCTGCTAGCTTTGTTGATCTCAAACATGTTTTCTAGGGCTTTGAATATATCATATGCAAAAGTCGAACTTTGTGATAATAGGTAGTAGATTATCTTTTACTCCGTCTACCAATAATTTCATTGCTCTTGTGTTGTCTTTTTCCCATTGATGCTTTCCATCATTCTTATTAGATTTAGGAGGATTTTCCACAATTGTTTGTGACTCCTTAATTAGCATCACTCGTAGTTTCCAGGCTTCAGAATTCGAAGCACCTTCAAGTCTGATTGCATTCACCATTTTGATAGATGTAAGATTTAGAAATTTTGGTGTATCAATTTGTCAATAAATCTGATCTTGATCATTTCTCAAACCTGCACTGATACCATGTTAAATTATATCACATTTAATTAATGCGTATGAAGAAAATCTTTGTTTACTATCATATATTCTTTTGTGTATATATTTTGCTAATATAATCAATATTGTACTGCTGTTTTCAATACTATTTGAGCAATGTTAGTCTAGCAGTAATCCATAGTATACAATTTTGAAATATTTGGAAGAGGAACTGTAAAAGACTGGTATACAAAATACCATCGATCATTATGCAAACAGTCAACTTCAGGTTTGATTAGAGTATATAAACAATGATAATTATATATATATACAGTCAACAGATATTGCATATTAATAATATTCATATATACATATGGTATTTTCGAATTGGCTTTTGTAATGTCCCCTTTTTCCGCTTATGTTCGAATGTTGAAACTTGCAACCATTTGTCAATATAATATAGAAAAATTGAATGTTAAACACATTAAAAATATTGGATTAAGTAAATACTAATCTAAACACTACCCAAGCTACCCTTCCTAATGTAGAACACAATAATAATCCTAAGAAAGGGGGGGGGGGGGGGGGCGGGGGCGGGGGCGGGGGTGGGGCAGTGAATTAGGATTATACTGAAATCTTTTGCCAATTTAATTTAGTGCTAAACTTGTGTTAAATATTTCATTAGTGTACCATAATATCAACAACAATAATCAAATAAACACAATCCACAAGAAGAGTACAGAAGGTATAACGTGGAAACCCAACTCAGGAAAAACCACCAACACCCAGACTGCTAGGAGCTACTGTCCTAATCCAGTCTCACCAATCTTTCTTCAAATACAACTTTAAGGGCTTCAACCCTTAGGAGCAACAACACCTTTTTCAGAGCTACAACTCTTTTAAACTGAGCACCCACCTAATCTGTATGAGTATCCAACTTATTGACAAATTAGAATCCAAAACACAATCCAATTTTCTTTAAAACATTATCTTATCTCTATACAAAGATTGAATTGAATTTCTGAAAGTTTGGCTTTGATCTGATATCACTTTACTGAACATCAAAACATTTTGATAACTGTCAAACCAGGGACAATTGTTTCAGAGACATTTTCTTCAAAATCTCAACATAAAATTTTCAAATCCTGTGACATGTCAAATTTCAACATACAACTAAATCAAATATACCTGCCCTTGTACATTGTCACAAATCTTCGTTTGAACTTCTGTGTTGATCTCTGTTCCTGATGTATCTGCTTCTCTGATTTTATACAATCTCAAAAACTTGTTTTCATTTGTATGCTCTTCTAATAATATATACTCTCAATACCTTTTCTGTTCATGTAATTGGCTTCTTCTTCAAAACATATTCTGTTTTTTACCATCCACAATGGACACAATAATACGAAATATATATAGAGGATGATTTAGTTGAAATTCGTTCCAACTTCCTTTGTTTTCTAATAAAACTGTCCTCTAACCAAACATTAAATATATTAATATGGAACACGTCACCAATAATAAACGGATGCACCGTTTCAATAATTTTTTTGTGTCACCAAAACTTTAATAGGACTATTTTATTATCATCGGGCTGCCACAACTCATACTAGGAAATATTAAGACAAACTTCTTTTGTCCTTTCCCAATTTTGTCTTTTCCCAATTCTGTCTTTTGTCCTTTTTGAACCTTGTATTTTATTACTTTCTTTTATGTGACCAAATAAAATTACATCTGCAGTGCCTTGTGAATATATTTATTGGCAATTCTAAACAGAATTCGTTTCCTGTAGTTCTTTGTCAAACATTTTGAAGAATGATTATCACACAAGGTTTATTTTTAAATATTCATGAGGCTGCCAATGTATCTTTTGCTATCCAACTATGATGCAACAGTTGCTGTAAGTTCTTCATTCATAACCAGTCTATATAACATTGTTCTATCACCTGATATGCAACCCTATGTATAATATCAACAAGATAGCTTCCAGCCACCGCATATTTGTTTAGATACAAAGCTTGCTGTGAGTCTATACAGAACAGTAATGTGAAGAACAGAGTATTCAGATTCACACAGGTATGTACAAGATAATCATTTCATGGTTTGATATTCATCTAGAAAAGAGTCTGTTTGACATCAATGACACTTAACACCTAATCCTTTGGGAGGAATCTTTTCTCCAGTCACCTAACCCTCTGGTGAGAATTATATCTCGATTAGGTAATTGTCATAGAAAGAGCTTCTCCCTTGGGCCTCTTTGGGATCTCTGGTAACACTATTTGGTAGAGATCCCACCTCTACCAAGTCTCCATCTCTAACATATGCATATGTTTTACAACTACAATATATATTGTCTCTAAGAGATTCTCTACAAATTTCTCTCTAGAATTCCCCTTAAGGAATCTTGACATTCGCACTTGAATGTCCTCTATTCACTTAGTTCCCTTGAAATTCAAATGAATTCCCTCTAGAAAGCTCTCACTTGGTCTCTTTTAATAAGATTGCTAATCTATCCAAATTCAATAGGAATGACTTTTAGACTACTGGTAATAAATACTCCAATTTATCTTTGTATATGCTATGTATTTGGTGAGTATTCTAAATATCCACGTTCCTTATTTTGTAATTTTTGTCTTTGCCAATATCTATATTCTCCACGTATCTACAAGCATATTTATTGTGATACGATTCCTTTCCTGTCACTTGTTTCGTATGGGACTTTGTTGCTGGTTCTGATTCCACATCCACTTCTTGTAGTATTCGATCTCCATTGGCCGGCGGCTACACATTTGTGCAGGCACTTGTCTGTTTCTGTCTTTATGTTTGCTTCCTTCCCCATATGCAATGTTTGGTATCCTTTCAATTCTCCGCACTAACTTATTGGTAGATGAAATTGACTTAGATGCTATTGATTGTCGGTCGATGATTCCTTATCTTCTTTTATGACTCTTGTCCGTGCCTTTGTCTCATCCATGTTGGTGATTATCTACCAGCATAGATTATGTTCTTGCCAGGTAAAGAATGTATTTCCGCTATCAATGATGATGTATCAAAGTATTTAGGATAGTCTATTTACTTGTTTTTTCTATGTTCAATCCCTATCCATTATCTCCCATTGCACTTCTCCTTCTTCCTATCTACAATCTCACTTCCCAATATATTTTTTTTTCCTGCGTGTCCACAAGTCATTATCTTCAATTATGTCTTTTTCTTCGGTTACTGCTATACTCCTTTTCTATCACTTGTTTATGTCGCTACTATTCATGTAAGTACTCCTCTAATTCATAGATGGTAGAGCCATATACTTAGGTTTGATTGGGCATATATATTGCCGCCCATATTTTTTAAGAGATGTGATGAGAAGACTCCATTGCAATTGATAACTGATTAGTCTTTTAATCTATTTAAAGCGTGTAGTTGTTTAGTTTATTTTATTAATTTATTTACTTATTAAATCTAATTAATAATTTAATTGTAGTGTCATTGATATTGTTTATTTTAATTGATGTCTAAGGATTATTAAATAGTTATTTACCCAAAGAGGGGTTATTACAGTCCTACCCTCCCGAATTTTCTTGTCCTCAAGCAATTAGGATTTTCATTTTATCTATTAGATCTTTTATACAATCCTTAGATTCTTTTCGCACAACCATGTTTGATTTCCAGTTTGTATTCTACAATACAACTAAGAATTAAAAGATAAATCGTTAGGTTTGTATATATTTAATGATATGCATGATTCAACTTTGATGAGATTGGTGAATGTATGATCAATTCATTTATGGTTATTGAATCGTATTTATTATAGGTTTATATCATTCTATGGGGCCCGATTATCCTTTGGTTGATATATATTGATTTATCTTGGTCAGAATAAGTTGTGATTAATGCAACTTATATCATTCCACAGTGAACCAATAGTATTTCTTATTATAGTATTTTGCTCCTTTATCTTTTCTTGATTGCTCAAGAACTCTCTTGTAAGGGTGACATAGTTTAGTAATGGTTTAAACTTGACAATATTTAAAATCTATTGTGACAATGAGTCTTTTATTACCTTTAGCCATTTTTCATAATCTAATCATTATTCACTTATAATTGGTGAGATAAAATTTAAAATTAGTCTTTTATCATTAGTGGCATTTATTGACTTATTAATATTCTAATTAGTTAGTATGATGACATATCTTGTCCTTACTAATCATATGTTTATATTAATCATCTAGAGTTATGATAGAACACCCCTCCTGAATGTACTTGACCTCAAGCAATTATTATCTTCATGTTTACCTTACGAGTTTTCCCAGAACCTTGTTTGTCTAATTGAGGTTATTCGATCCATTCCTTATAAATACATCTTCTCATTGGTAGTTTAGTTATACGTGTATATATTTTTAGCTTCTTTGGAATAGTTTTTCATTTTTATCTTTTTACCCTACAGGATGGGAGGACCATGCTCTGACACCATTGTAATGTCCCCTTTTTCCGCTTATGTTTGAATGTTGAAACTTGCAACCATTTCTCAGTATAATATAGAAAAATTGAATGTTAAACACATTAAAAATATTGGATTAAGTAAATACTAATCTAAACACTATCCAAGCTACCCTTCCTAGTCCTTTGGGAGGAATCCTTTCTCCAGTCACCTAACCCTCTAGTGAGAATTATATCTCAATTAGGTAATTGTCATAGAAAGAGCTTCTCCCTTAGGCCTCTTTGGGATATAAGGTAACACTACTTGGTAGAGATCTCACCTCTACCAAGTCTCTGCCTCTGACATATGCATATGTTTGACCAGTACAATATATATTGTCTCTAATAGATACTCTACAAATCTCTCTCTAGAATTCCCCTTAAGAAATCCCGACATTCGCACTTGAATGTCCTCTACTCACTTAGTTCCCTTGGAATTCAAATGAATACCCTCTACAAAGCTCTCACTTGGTCTCTTTTAATAAGATCGCTAATCTATCCAAATTCAATAGGAATGACTTTTAGACTACTAGTAATAAACACTAAAATTCGTCTTATGTTTAGGGTCTCTCTTATTCTGCAAGGGGGTATATATATATATATATATATATATATATATTCCCTACCTTCTTACTGACTGTCAGATTACTACTGTGCAGTCACCATACATATATATCTCTTAGGTGAACTGTTCTGAGCCAAATTCCATCCTGTCTCCCTCTTGTTTTTGATTACTAGTACTTCTGGTTTATTCTAATCTGGATTCTAGTGTGAAATGTGATAACAATATGTAATGGTATGTATTCTCATGTCTTTGTTTGATGTGCACTATTTCTGGTCTTGCTTGTCCATTTTTCTACATTTTCTATTCTCATCATCCTCATGGAGATAGTTGTGTTTACTCCTTCCTTTATTTCTCTCAATCTTTGTGGAATTTGACATCTTTGTATATGCTACGTATTTGGTGAGTATTCTGAATATCCATGTTCTTTATTTTGAAAATTTTGTCTTTGTCAATATCTATATTCTCCACATATCTACAAGCATATTTACTGTGATACGATTATTTTCCTGTCACTTGTTTCGTATGGGACTTTGTCGCTGGTTCTGATTCCACATCCACTTCTTGTAGTATTCGATCTCCACTGGCCGGTGGCTACACATCTGTGAGGGTGCTTGTCTATTTCCGTCTTTATGTTTGCTTCTTTCCCTGTATGCAATGTTTGGTATCCTTCCAGTTCTCCGCACTAACTTATTGGTAGATGAAACTGACTTAGATGCTATTGATTGCCGGTCGATGATTCCTTATCTTCTTTTATGACTCTTGTTCGTGCCTTTGTATCATCCACGTTTGTGATTATCTACCAATGTAGAATATGTTCTTGCCAGGTAATGAATGTATTTCTGTTGCCAATGATGATGTGTCAAAGTATTTAGGATAGTCTATTTATTTGTTTTTTTTATGTTCAATCCCTAGCCATTATCTCCCACTGCATTTCTCCTTCTTCCTAAATATAATCTCACTTGCCAGTATTTTTTTTTCTTGCGTGTCTACAAGTTATTATCTCCGATTATGTCTTTTTCTTCGGTTACTGCTATACTCCTTTTCTATCACTTGTTTATGTTGCTACTATTCATGTAAGTACTCTAATTCATAGATGGTAATGCCATATACTTACATTTGACTGGGCATATATATTGCCATCCATATTGTTTAAGAGATGCGATGAGTAGACTCCATTGCAATTGATAATTGATTAGTCTTTTAATCTATTTAGAGCGTGTAGTTGTTTAGTTTATTTTATTAATTTGGTATTTACTTATTAAATCTAATTAAAAATTTTAATTGTAGTGTCATTGAAATTGTTTATTTTAATTGATGCCTAAGAATTATTAAATAGTTATTTACCCAAAGAGGCGTTATTACAGCTTTATCTGACTTAACTACTCTATCATTAACACATTGTTAAATCATTAACTCATTATTACAAAGAGGGGTTATTACAGCTTTATCTGACTTAACTACCATATCATTAACACATTGTTATATCATTAACTCATTATTACAAAGAGGGGTCAATGAGTTTGACTCAAAAACTATAAAGTTAAATCCTGATAGCAATATCACAATAGCTCATAATAACCAAAAACTTATAGATACATGCTTAGATATAGATAAATAAGTAATTTGATATGTTTTGATAGTTGTTGTCATGAAACCCAATTAATGCATGCATTATATATATATATTCAATTAGAAAATTCCTGTAATGATTCCTTATTTGACAACTAGACAATAATAAATTTCTTCATTTTTATCAATACCATACTAATCAAATCAATAATTGTTAATTAATCATTACTATTAATTTGAATATAATGATATTCTATATTAATAATATTAGTTAACATAATGATTAATATTAATCTAAATATAATATTAAAATCCCAATTCATAATACAAAACTCACTAATAATAGCAATCAAAATAATACACCAATATTACTGCGAATTCCCAGTCTACAGAATGTAGCACAGGAAGAGGTGTGTTAGTCCACACAGTCATCCAATGCTGAAGTCGCATATCTTGGAATAGGTCATGATCCAGGCACAAGTTTGGTATAAGAGATGCCAGGGAAATAGAACAGGGGGATCGGTGGAAAATTAGGGGATCATAGTGAGTCAGCACCTGAAGACTAGTGATACCAGAAAGAATAGTCTTACTCATTAATATTGAGAATAGGCATTCAAATAAGTGAGGACATAAGGTCAACAGTAACTGCAAAGGGCACAGGGGTCCATTCTGTGTCTTCTCATTTATAAATATGTATTCAGTCCCAACATACAATATAACTGAGATTCATACAATCTGATTGAAATAATTGCTAAAGATAAACAACATTTGGTCCCTACTCATTGGAACATTGAATATAGTTCAATAAAAAGAAACATAGAAACAAAAAAGAAATAAAGCAGCTATAGTGCCAATCAGAACATAAAGGTAAAAGACATTGTGGGAAAGAAAATTGAATAGATCATATAAGGCAGCAGATAAAAGGTACTAATAAGAATATAGGAGATAGGGAAAGAGATATTATATAGAGGAAATTATTAAAAGTTGGGCAGATTAACAAATTGTATTCAGCATCTGGCAACAAGTCTGGCAGGCAGAATAGATGGGATATATATATATATATATATAGAGAGAGAGAGAGAGAGAGAGAGAGAGAGAGAGAGCTGTAATAATAATTAATAATGAAATCATACTATACACATGCTTCAGTATATATTGTAGTATTAATGTCAAGAGAAGAATTAGAGAACTATATGGGAGATTCTTCATAAGGAAGAGACCAGAAAGGAAATGAATCCTTTACAATGCTGCTAAGCATTGTGTGACAGCAAACAAATATTGTAACACATCTACAAGTACATACTGATTTACAGAAAGACAAATCTGAATCCTAGTAATGATATGGAACCCTAGACGGTCTAATATATAACAAATATATAGAAAATAATAGAAGTATAGCTAGATATCGTTATTGCTTAGATAAAGAAGAAAGGCCAAAACAATTCAAAGAATGGTGGTCTAAATCTCAAAAGGATAGTTCCCAAGATAGAGTAGGTATCAACGACCCTGAGCGCCTGGCGGGCATAGTCCCAAGATAGGCTAAGGGCTTGGATCTCTAAACTTTGAGGGAATCTATCGGGTGGTCTCTAAAGAATAACATATATAAAGAATAGAGACTCTTCATCACATCACATAAGGTCTCTTCAATTTCCAAATATAAAACTCTATATATTTCCATACGCATGCCTCTATGCATGATGCATGGCACATGTCTCTATATTTAATATTATCTCAAATATGATCACAAATGTCTTCTCCACTCCATTTAGGATAAATTCTAACAGACAAGTGAAGAGTGGAATTTTATGGTCAACCATGAAATTTCACCTTTGTCAAAATTTCATGACAGGGTGCAAATCTCATGGTCTTCCAAAGCATTTGGAGACATGCTCCATGATTTGAATTCATGAAATTGAGTGCTGGTCTTCTAAAGCATTTGGAGAAATGCTCAATAGGAAACAGGCCTTCCAAAGGCAATCTGAAGAGTCTTTCTGGGTTCACATACTAAGATGCTGTTGAATTCAAAATTAAAAGGTTCAAGAAAAAATTACAAATAGAGTTACTTATGAGCTAGCGTTGCAAATTGAAAATTGAACTGAAGAACTTCATATAAATCATATTTGATCATATATTCATACATGATAAAATATGTAAAATAGTTATAAAGTTTATACAGATTATATTTTTAAAATAAACAAAAACATAGGCTAGTATTATTTGATAACAACAAATATTAACTTCAATTCAATCAAATAAACATGACAGTAGTGTGACAGAATCATGTCAAAATTCTCCAAACATAATAAAATTCCACGCCAAATTTGGACAAAAGATTGAAGATTATAGCCGAAAATTAATTTTTCGCCAGTTATTAATGGGATTACAAAAATGACACATGAAAGTCCTTGTCAATCTACATACCTCTTCTGGTGTAATTGTGTACATCAGATTCTCAACTTTCTGAGCAAACTGAAATAGCTTTTCAAATTGCTGCCATCATGAATGCACATAGGATAAGCCAAATCAGTCAAAACAGCCTAAATCCAGGGCATGCAAGTAGATATTGTCGAAACCCAAGAAACAGGCATGCCATTTAAACAACAAAGAAAGAAAATCCTCTTCTGATAAACAAGGATATACAAAGATAGTGATTACATATATGGTAAAATGAAAGTCACTGAATTTCACCTATAAGAATAGTAGATCAAATTCATGGGTGTTACTTATATTTTTGTTGATCATGTTGTATTGCCACTAAGAAAGTAAGCTTACGTAGTTTATGATCGAGTTAATATATCGAGTACATGCTTGCTCGTATGCTTCACTTGCTTGGTGATAGAACTTTGCTAGCGTGGGAACCATATTTGCCTGCTCATAAAGGCTAGAAAATAAAAGATAACTTCATTATAAGCTTAAGGGATGGAAAATATCAACAAGATTTTATAAAAAAGAGGGAACATGTGAATATATATATGAAAAAGGATGAATACCTGTTTTGAAATGATGCATAATTTTCAAGGAGAACAATATCTGCATGCCTAGGGTCAATCTGTGCTATGCGCTCCAATGTTGTAAACATGGTCCCAACCTATTTCGAAGCATGGCGAGGCATTGTCAACAGTTCATGATTATAAAGAAGGTAGCTATTACGCTATGTGAACTAACAACAATAATTTTAAGTGCTCCAATTAAAAGACCAAAATTTATTAATCTAGAAATTAAAACTTACATATCAAAATCTAGTCTTAAAATGAACTTGTGCTGAAAAAAACAGTACTAAGGAAAATAATTAATAGTAAGTGGGACTAATCATGACCAGAAAATGATGCATGCCAGAAGAATTGACTTGGACAAACCCCAATTTGATGAAATCTCATAAATAAATTATTCAAATCCCCTCAAACCACTATCTCCAATTATTGATTGCAAGACTTATTGCCTCCCTAAGGCCTTCGTGGAAGTCTTAAAATAAACTGGAATAAATACTCTGACAGCAGCAAAAGCCCCTACTCCCAGACATTAAACTGCATGAATACTCCTAGAAAATTCTCAAGACTAATCTTAAATGTTCAGTTACAGTCCAAAAAGATGAAAAGAACCTCACTATCAAAATCAATTAATTATTTTCTAGCCTTTGGTGTAAGAAAATCCACAAGCAAGTCACCTAATTTATGTGATCCTCCACAACTCCTCCTGACACCATCATAATTGGTTTGCAAATTCATAGACTGTGCATCATTTTCCAATAACCCAGTTGTATAAAAAAAACAAAGACTATATGAAATTAAATTCTCACATGGTAACTGAAATTGAGCTCCTGTTAACTGTCAGTAACCATAAAACTATTAACCAGGCGATAAAAGTCATTCACTGGATGTGCAAAACACTTATTGAAAACAAAGCATTAAAAGTTATTAGGGTTGATGCAAAATGGCCCTTGCACCCAAGATGTTCCTACATTAGAAAGTGCAATGCCCCCAGCTCAAAGCAAGACAATTAACAGCAATTGGATGTTCTCTCCTTGGATTGCCCAAGAGGAAGAGAACATAGAACATCATTGGGTAAGAAACATAGTCCTTGGCTTGTTCTAAACTCTAATTTTAAGTCGAGTGCACGTCTTCTGATGCAACTTAAGCGACCTTAAGTTGTTTCTAAGTGAGCTTAAGTTATTTTAAGTTAAGCACATCTTTTTAGTCAACTTAAGTGATGCCTATCCAAGGGACTTCAGTTGTCCCCTCTTTTATGTACTTAAGTGAACATAAAAATATGACAAAAAAGTCAAGGTGGCTCCCCACATTCAAAGAGTTTCATTGGTGCACACTAAATGTTTTTATTTTGGAGCGATGGATTAAGAGGTGGAATATCAAGGGTAGAGATTGAGTCATCTTTTTAGAAGGTGCTGTAAAACACCCTAAGGACTCATTTAGAGCTCATTATGTGATCAAGATTTCTGCTTATTGCTGCTGCAACTTGGCTTGCGGATTCAAACCCTTTAGTATCTCTGATTTCGGTGAGACATACAAACTCTCTCTAGTCAGAAGACAATGTTTCAGTGGAAGAACTACAGTTTGTGAAACCCTAGCACGTTGTTAATTCTGGGCTGCAAATATTTGCCTCTGCAAACCATTAATTTGGGTTTTTTGTGGATGGGTGTTAAATCAGCATCAATTTCAGACTTTAATTTGGGAGCCTATCACCACTTTTGGAAGGTTCAGCTAGGGTTAAAAAATATTCTAGCCCAAATCGGGATTATTTTGGTATGTTATCTGCACATTGTTTGATGTAAATGTCTAATTCATGGTTCTGGAAATTCTGGGCAGAAGTAAGGGTCTTGGTTGAATTCTCCTAAATTCAGAAATAATCTAAAATTCATATTTCGTTTAGCTGCAAATATCAGATTTGAAATATTGACCAGAATTCTGCGTTTATCATGAAGATATTTATATACAAATAAATTCCCAGATCTATGCCCCAGTTTGTAAAAGTTTTGTTATCCAGTTTGCCCTAATTTGCATAAATTATTGTTTCCTTTTTAGTATCCCATTTGGGAATATTACAGTGTTATTAGAGCTGCAAGACTTGGCAACCTAGTGGATTTTGTCGCATGTGAGGAAAAAGTGATCGCAATCTGGAGAGATTTAAAGGAACAATAGCAGGTTTAGATCGGCCTTCATCTTCAAGCGAAGAAGCAAAACAGATCTTTTCAGACATGTTAAGACTGTTGAATGATAACAATCTATATTTGCATAAATTGGCTCTTAACTCAGTGAATGTTATGACATTTGTGCATTAAGAAGGAGAAGGTAACAAAACTGCAAATAGTAAGGCACATTCTACATGCAGATCCTCACAGTCCAGACCATTTATGCCCACTTTTATACAGGAGGATGAGCATGCACAAGTAGATCTGGTGGAGGAAAATGAAAATGCTAAAATATTAGCTATAAATATCAAGCCCTGGACCAGATTTCCAGTCAGCCATTTCTTTTGAGGACTACTTGGAAGTCACCAAACACACAAGGCCTAGACAAAATCAGAACAATCAAGGGAAAAAAAACTATGGGTTGCACAAAAAGTTGGGAAGTTTTGTCTATACCTAATTTTGATGAATCAACTAGATGTACAGCAAGAGCATTGGACCAGAAATTTCACACCTACTTTGCCTTGAACCAAATGAAGGAGAGTGATGCCATAAAATTTGCTACACTCCACGTTGAAGGGGCTGCACATGATTGGTGGTATCAGGGTTTAGTAACACAAGGAAATGGTGCCATACTCTCTTATGACCAGTTTTGCACTACGCTGATGGAAAGATTTGACTGAAACAATTCAGAGGCACATTCTTGAGAGTCAGCTCAATTGAAACAGGTTGGCATACTTGATGCATATATTTCAGAATTTCAGTGATTATCAGTTATGGTTACTGACGTGTTTGAAACGAGATTGTTGTTTTGGTTCATGGAGGATTTGGCTAAGCCTCTTAAAGGTTGGGTCAAAGCTTTGACCCACCATCCTCACAAGATGCTACTTAGTGTTCAACGAATATGGAGTTATCCACACCACAAGCAGGTTTCCCAACAAGTTTCCACAAAGTTCTTCCAACACTTAGCTTGGTCAATCCTCATCTTCATCCTAATGTACTTCCTGCTCTTCCTCTCACTTATGAGGTTCAACCCACCATAATACAGATTCTACTAAAAATACATCTTTCCACTCTATCTCACACATAGTTGAAAAACTTGGATTCAGCAATATCTCAGCTGACCAAAAAAATTCAAAAACTTGAGATCGGCGAAAAATTCTGTAATGTCCCCTCTTTAGTTCGACATGACATTGATCATGGATTTTGCCTATTCCAGACTCTCGTAGGCAAATGGTGTGGAGAGAGAGTCAATTCTGCGGATCAGATGGTCATATCTTGCTCTTGAAGAAGTGTTAAGAGGTTATATTTTATTATTATGTGTTATTGGGGCCTACATGTTATAATTTTAAGTTGAGTTGCACTTTTTATTTTATAAAATTACTTTATTATAAAAAGTGCATTATAATGAGATTTTATAAAGGATGTTTCTAGAAGTTCTAGAAAAAGTGCATTATAATGAGATTTTATAAAGGATGTTTCTAGAAGTTCTAGCAACTTCTTAGAAAAGTGAATAAATAGAGGGCTGGGCCTCTCATTTTGGACATGCTTGGATTTGAGATTTCTTCTACTTCTTCCATTGTGGAGCAAATTTGTAGTCTCTTGGGTTTGCAAATTATTTGATCTTTGGGAACGAATCACTCCCTTGGATTGGCGACTTTGAGGGTGTGAAATATCACCTGAATTGTTGCATTTGAGGAGTTGGTAATTCAGCCATCTCATTTGGACTTCATTGAGATTCAGTTATAAGGGTTTACTTTGGTTGGAATAAGGGTTTCAGTTGTGCTCTAGCATTTGTGGATTGATTAACAGGGTTTGTAGACACAGTTGTGCATTATTTTTAGATTGCCAGTCCAGGGTTTGGACCCACGTTTTTGCTCATAACTCCTAATTGGCTTGACGGATGAATTTCATATTTTAGGGGGTTATTCAGCAACCCTAGGCGCCCAGATTTATTGCTTTTGGAGTGACAAAAAACGCTGCAATATTTTTATCTAGCAGCTGTACCAGGCCGTACCTGTACGGCCCTGTCAGTTGGGCAGCAGCAGCAATTTTGTGAGTCGGTTTGGGGCAGATTGTGAGGTCTTCGTGTGGCATTAATTCAGCATTCATATCCGGCAAAATTGGAGCTATTTCAGGTGCACAAACTGAAGTTTTGATTGCCAAAATATTGCATGTTATGGATTAGAACAGTCAACACTGTCATTGCATAAATAGTTATTTCCAGTCATTAATAACTGTTGTAAAAGTTTCGTCATTTGCATTCCAAATCTGAACTGGGTTATTGTTCATGTCATAACATTGCATTGTCAAGAGCTTGATGTATTAGAAGTGCATAGTTGTGACAGTCTCTCATGTAATCAGTTGTATTTGCTGTCATAAAATCAGAATTGCATTGGACTTCATATTTGAGTTTCATATTGTCATCTATCTCTTAGATTGGTAGTGTTATAATCTGGAATTGTTGTTCATACATTATTGGCATCATATATTGAGGGTTTCAGTGGCCTTTATAGTAAGGGTCATTACAGTGGTATCAGAGCTATAAGTCCTGCCATCCTGTGGAGGTCTTATAGGGAAATTGGAACAGCTGGATAGAAGGGAAAGTGTTTGACGAAATGTCGAAACACTAAAATCAGAACATTTATGTTTGAGCATGCGACAGAGGCTTTATAATTTCAGCAATACCAAAGCAAGACAAGATAGGATTTCAGACCTGCAGAGCGAACAGTCTAGCTCATCTGTACAGGTGGACATAGAATCCAGTCATACAGGAGGTATTCTTTGATCAAGACTACGACTACAATATGGATAGAGGCGGGAATGCCGATCAAGATCAGCAAGAGGAAAGATTTTTACAGTTATTAGACACCTTGGCACAGGGACAGCGATTAGCCGAACAAAGAGCACAGGAACAGAATCAGAGAATGGAGCTTATGATGCAGATGATGGCTTGTCAAATGGGGTTGAACGCTAACATAGGTGGAGAAAATAATCAGAATGGGAATAATCAGGATGGGATACATAATGGAGGCGAACAAATTGGGAACAATTTCGGTCATGCACCCCAGCAAGCTAGGACAGTGAGTTCGAGACCTATGATTTCCACGTTCCTTCCTAGAGCTCCAGAGCAGCCAATACCAGAACCCCAGATCACTGACATACAGGATCAGCTGAGGAGAGATTGGGAAGCAGGAGGTCCAGATTTTACAGCTACAATCACCTTTAGAGAGTATATGGATGTGCGAATGAAGCATATGCCCCGTGGACATGACAGGACTCAGAGCTATGAGCTACGAAAGAAAGTAGGGAAACTTCAGTTACCATATTATGATGGCTCGGGGAAGTCTACAGCAAGAGCTTGGGTTCAAAAACTTGACACATACTTTCAATTGAACCCTATGTCTGAGGAAGAAGCTATTAAGTATGCAGCAATTCACCTGGATGGGTTAGCACACGAGTGGTGGCATCATGGTATGATCACTATGGGTCATGCACACATTACCTCATATGTGGAGTTTACGGAGAGACTGATTGAACGTTTTGATAAGAAGGATCCAGAACTCCATTTCAAGGAGTTAGCTCAGCTTAAACAATGGGGATCATTGGAAACATACATTTCAGAGTTTCAGAAACTTGCAGTGTTAGTAACAGATGTATTTGAACGGAGGCTATAGGTTTTATTTATGGATGGGCTAGTTGATCCGTTGAGAGGGTGGATTAAAGCTCTCAACCCTCCCACTTTGCAGGAAGCCATTAAGAAAGCTCGTGACATGGATTCCTCTTCAACTTCTAAAAATAAATTCCAGGCAAAGAGTTTCCCTTCAGGGGACCCTTTCATAGAGAGGCACAGTTACCTAAGGAGGAAAGTAAGAGGTTGGACAAGGAGACACTTAATGACTTGCGTAGGAAGAAGTTATGCTTCTATTGCAAAGGCCCGTATGAGTATGGCCATGACTGTCCTATGAGGCCAAAAGGGAAGGCCAATCGAGCAATGTGGGCTTATTACGAAGGCTCAGATTCAGATAGTTCAGAACATCATGATGAGGATCTTGATGAAGCAGAGGGAGAGCAGGATATAGACAGTGCAGGGCAACAATAGGGACCAGAGCTACATTTACAGGAAGCACGACTCTCTAGTATCCAAAGAGAGGGATCTTTCAGACTTTGGGGAGTTTTGGCTGGGTAGAAGGTTATTACATTACTGGACACAGGTGCCACACATAATTTCATTGATGCACGATTCGTGGAGAAGCGCGGACTCATTACTGAGGAGTTCGTGGGACTAAGAGTCAAGGTAGCTGATGGATACACTCTTCGTTGTGACAGGATGGTACGAGACCTACCTTTGCGCCTGAACAACTATGAGTTTAAGGCGGACTATCATGTGGTCAACATGGGTGACATGGATATAGTACTTGGAATGCAGTGGCTACATTCATTGAAGGTGGTTACCCTGAGACTAGAGGATATGGAGATACAATTCGAAGTGAATGGTAGGACTCATGTGCTTAAGGCTATCCGTAATGGAGACATCAGGACTATCTCATTTAGGCGGCTGGAGAGATTAACTAGGCATAATGATATAGAGTGGGCAGCAGTTTGTACTTTGACACCTACACAGGAGAAGCAACATAAGACGGAATATCATCCTGATATTCAGAAATTGAGGATTAAGTACGAAAAGGTATTTAGTGAGATTCCACCAGGCAGGCCACCGGACAGAGGCATTGAGCATGTTATTGAGCTGGAGGAAGGTGCTAAGCCTATCATGATCACACCATATCGACACCCAAAGCGACTCAAGGATGAGATCGAAAGGACCATCAAGGAGTTGCTAGCTATGGGGCACATCCGACCAAGTAAGTCACCTTTTGCATCTTCTGTTGTTTTGGTAAAAAAGAAGGATGGAACTCTTCGGATGTGTGTTGATTACAGGGAATTAAATAAGAGAACCATTAAGAACAGGTATCCCATTCCTCGCATTGATGAGTTGATAGATGAATTGCATGGGGCTTGTTATTTCACGAAAATTGATTTGAGAACAAGATATCACCAGATCAGAGTCCGTGAACAGGATATTGAGAAAACTGCTTTCAGATGTCATTGTGGGCACTTTGAGTTTGTAGTCATGCCTTTCGGTCTGACCAATGCACCTGCCACTTTCCAGTCCTCTATGAACAGAGTTTTCCACCATCAATTGAGGAAATTCGTGCTGGTGTTTTTTGATGACATTTTGATCTACAGCCGAGCATGGCAGGAGCACCTAGAGCATTTGGAGACAGTGTTGAGCATTTTACAGAAGGAGTCCTTGTATGCAAAAGAGTCCAAATGTGACTTAGGGATGACCGAGCTATTATATTTGGGACACATTATTAGTGCAGATGGAGTGCGGATGGATCCTGAAAAGATTCGCGCTATTGTTGATTGGCCTCCACCAGAGAACCTTACACAGTTGAGGGGGTTCCTTGGTTTATGTGGTTTCTATCGCAAGTTTGTCAGTGGCTACTCACGACATGCAACTCCCATGACAGATCTACTGAAAAAAGGGGAATTTGTGTGGACTCAAAAGGCACAGGACTGTTTTATGAGATTTAAGGAGATAATGACTACGTGCCCAGTTCTAGCATTACCTGATTTCACGAAGCCATTTGAGCTTCAATGTGATGCATCTGGAGAGGGAGTAGGTGTTGTACTTATGCAGAATAAGCACCCCATAGCTTATGAGAGCAGGAAGCTCAGAGGCCCCGAGCGTTCATTCAGTATATATGATAAGGAGATGTTGGTCATCATGTATGCTTTGGCCAAATTCAGACAATATCTTGTGGGTAGCAAGTTTTGTATTAAAACTGATCATAACAGTTTGAGGCATTTCTTGGGACAGCGGGACCTGAATGATCGCCAACAAAAGTGGGTAAGTAAGTTGTAGGCATATGATTTTGACATCTCATATGTCAAGGGAACTCAGAATGTTGTTGCAGATGCTCTTTCTCGAAGGCCACACCTCGCTCTTATGGTTCAGATATCAGAGGATTGGCAACACTTGATTATAGCAGAATATGCCAGGGATACATGGGCCTCCGATATAGTGGAGGGAACAGTGATTGATACCAGATACACACTTGTAGATGATTTAATCATTTACAAGAACAGGATTTACCTAGTCCCAGGATCGAAGGTTAAGCAACTGATTTTGAGAGCATTTCACGACTCACCGACAGCAGGCCATCCTGGGTACTTCAAGACTTACAGGTCAGTTCGAGAGCGGTTCACTTGGAAGGGGCTGAAAGCTGATGTTTTGCAGTACGTTCGAAAGTGTCTTGTTTGCCAGCAAAACAAACAAGAACACACCTATCCGGCAGGGTTCCTACAGCCACTTCCGATCCCTGACAAGAAGTGGGAGTGCATCTCCATGGACTTTATCACAGGTTTGCCCAAGGTACAAGGACGGGATTGTATTTATGTGGTGGTAGATAGATTAACAAAATATGCTCATTTCTTTCCTATCACCACTACCCACTCAGCAGCTCAGGTGGCAGAGGTTTTCTTTCGGGAGGTTTTCAGATTGCACGGATTGCCTCGGAACATGGTGAGTGACAGGGATAGCCGTTTCATGAGTCATTTTTGGCAGGAGGTATTCCGGTTATGTGGCACGGAGCTTACACCCAGCACTAGCTATCACCCACAAACCGATGGTCAGACGGAGATTGTGAACAAATGGGTGGAAGGGTATTTAAGGAATTATGTGGCAGCTCAGCAGCGAGCTTGGGTCAGATGGATATATCTCTGCGAGTATTGTTACAATACTACATATCACATCACTATACAGATGACACCCTTCATGGCACTTTACAGTTATGAAGCACCTAGTTTCTTGGATTTGTTGTTGGGCGACAGTCGGGTACCCAGTGCAGGAGAATTATTACAGGAGAGTAAGGATATAGTTGCTACTCTCAAAGATAATATTGTGAGAGCTCAGAACCAGCAGAAGCAGTATGCAGACCAGAAGAGGACTAAGCGTAGTTTTGAGGTGGATGATATGGTTTACCTCATGTTGCAACCATACAGGCAATCTACTCTTAAGAAGAGTGGTGCAGAGAAACTCAAGCCACGCTATTACGGACCATTCAGCGTTATCAGGCGAATTGGTGAGGTGGCTTATGAGTTGGAGCTTCCGGCAGACAGCAGGGTGCACAATGTGTTTCATGTGTCCCGCCTCAAGAAGGCGTTGGGTCAGAATGTGGTGCCTTCCGCAGTATTACCTCCTTTAGACGATGAGGGAAAATTGATTTTAGTGCCAGAATCCATCCTGGAGAGCAGAGAAAAGCAGCTTCGCAGAAGAGTGATCAGAGAATACTTGGTTAAGTGGAAAGATCTACCTGTTGAGGATGCTACTTGGGAGGGGGAAGCTATTTTGCAGCACCCGGCGTTGAGATTGCTTGAGGCCAAGCAATTTCAGGAGGGGCGGACTGTAATGTCCCCTCTTTAGTTCGACATGACATTGATCATGGATTTTGCCTATTCCAGACTCTCGTAGGCAAATGGTGTGGAGAGAGAGTCAATTCTGCGGATCAGATGGTCATATCTTGCTCTTGAAGAAGTGTTAAGAGGTTATATTTTATTATTATGTGTTATTGGGGCCTACATGTTATAATTTTAAGTTGAGTTGCACTTTTTATTTTATAAAATTACTTTATTATAAAAAGTGCATTATAATGAGATTTTATAAAGGATGTTTCTAGAAGTTCTAGCAACTTCTTAGAAAAGTGAATAAATAGAGGGTTGGGCCTCTCATTTTGGACATGCTTGGAGTTGAGATTTCTTCTACTTCTTCCATTGTGGAGCAAATTTGTAGTCTCTTGGGTCTGCAAATTATTTGATCTTTGGGAACGAATCACTCCCTTGGATTGGCGACTTTGAGGGTGTGAAATATCACCTGAATTGTTGCATTTGAGGAGTTGGTAATTCAGCCATCTCATTTGGACTTCATTGAGATTCAGTTATAAGGGTTTACTTTGGTTGGAATAAGGGTTTCAGTTGTGCCCTAGCATTTGTGGATTGATTAACAGGGTTTGTAGACACAGTTGTGCATTATTTTCAGACTGCCAGTCCAGGGTTTGGACCCACGTTTTTGCTCATAACTCCTAATTGGCTTGACAGATGAATTTCATATTTTAGGGGGTTATTCAGCAACCCTAGGCGCCCAGATTTATTGCTTTTGGAGTGACAAAAAACGCTGCAATATTTTTATCTAGCAGCCGTACCAGGCCGTACCTGTACGGCCCTGTCAGTTGGGCAGCAGCAGCAATTTTGTGAGTCGGTTTGGGGCAGATTGTGAGGTCTTCGTGTGGCATTAATTCAGCATTCATATCCGGCAAAATTGGAGCTATTTCAGGTGCACAAACTGAAGTTTTGATTGCCAAAATATTGCATGTTATGGATTAGAACAGTCAGCACTGTCATTGCATAAATAGTTATTTCCAGTCATTAATAACTGTTGTAAAAGTTTCGTCATTTGCATTCCAAATCTGAACTGGGTTATTGTTCATGTCATAACATTGCATTGTCAAGAGCTTGATGTATTAGAAGTGCATAGTTGTGACAGTCTCTCATGGTAATCAGTTGTATTTGCTGTCATAAAATCAGAATTGCATTGGACTTCATATTTGAGTTTCATATTGTCATCTATCTCTTAGATTGGTAGTGTTATAATTTGGAATTGTTGTTCATACATTATTGGCATCATATATTGAGGGTTTCAGTGGCCTTTATAGTAAGGGTCATTACAAATTCGGTAGTAAACGGACACTTTCAGTGAACATTTGAAAATATATAATTCCTTAAAATATATTTAAATATTATGAATAAATTAATAATATTGAATATAAATTTATAAACCTAGATATAGGTTCACTGTTCATAAATCTGTATAATAAAATCAATAAATACATAAATTTATATAGATTTATTAATACATCTAAACCTCTAATATATAAATTTTATATATATTAATGAACATACAGATTTAATAATATACATTAATATACGTAAAGTTTTAATATTAACACTGTATAACTACAAAACTAAAAGGAAATTATTGTCCATACATATTAATAATGTTTTGAACTTCTATTGATGCAATAAGATTTTTGAATTTTGAACAATCACCATTGCATAAGTTTTAACGAGTTTGGCCAAAGAAAACACCTCTTTTTCCATCAAATCCTCCAAAATTGAAATGTGCTGCAAATAACTTTACAAAAAACCTAGAAATCACCTATTTGATTATATGCGACTGGCTTATATTCTCTTTATCATTGATTTTCTCAAAGTAATATCACTTTCTTTTTTCCTATAAAACATCATCTTTTTCCAAATATCGGCACCAATTTAGTTAGCGATTAAATTGTCTAGGTTTATGAATCGTGATATCAACAATTATTTTTGCAATTTTTTCAACCATGATCTAAAGTACACAGCCCTCAACACCGGCATTGTTTTCCTATGTTTCTTAACCAAAAGTTGCATTGTTTTTAACAATTCAATTCTTTTTACTATTTTATTTTACTAGATCAAAGAAAGAACAAACCCTACATTTTTGTCTTGAAACAAAAATACAAACCTTGCATTGTGTTTTACAACAAACCCTATAATACTTATTTGAAAAAAAGATACATTTTTTGTATTAATTAGCTTAATAATTATAAATTATGATTCAAAAAATGTTTTTATTTTGTCATGTGTTATTGGAGCACCCTTCGAGTAGTTCAAATAATCCTTTTCACAGTGTCAATATCTAGAACCTCAACTAGAAAAGAATCTTGTTGGAAATATGCGGATATTAAACATGCAAAAAAAAAAAGGACAGGTGAAATGTACATATTGCAAAACAATTCATCATGTTAGTGGTAATAGATTGAAGTAGCATCCTGCATGCAATCATGCACCTAAGGTTGTTTGTGAGGCATATGTGCAATCAAAAGCTTTTGACATGCAAAAGAATTAAAAAAAGGCAAAAGAATGGGAGCCAATGTGCATTGGTGGTGTTGGAGAGGCTTCTTCCATGCTTCCAACTTTCCCTAGAGCTAGTGCTAGTGCTAGTGTTCTTGGTGCTAGAGTTGGTGTTGGTGATGGTTTTGATGCTATTGTTGGTGCTAGTGCTACTGCTAGTGCTGGTATTAATCTTGGTCCTAGAATTCACAAATCTAGGATGGATCCATTTATTTGTTTCCCACACACTACTCCTAGCTCTCAACTGTCACTTGAGAGCATGGGTTTGAAAGAGGCACATGATGCACCTAAACCTGCAATTGGAAAATTTTGGTACCATTGCACCATTCCATTCAAAGCAACTAGGCAACTCTTATTTGTTTGGTTGTTTTAAATTTTATTGTTTGATTCTGCCTCGTGAATTTCTATATTTGGATATATGTTGAATTAAAAGTTGAACTCTTCATTTTACAATGCTTATTTAATTTAGTTGTGACATGTGGGGTCTCCTTGTTGGAAAAATATGGTTGATGCCATAATTGTGGCATGAGGTTCAAAGCCCCTCCCAAAGATAAGAGCCCCAATTTCGAGGCCAAAGGTAGCTGATGTAAAAGCCACAATAAAAGAGCAACACTTGATATGGAGCAACAAGGGTTGCACTATCATGACCTATGGATGAACCAATAGAAGAAATAGGACACTAACTTTTCTTGTTTCTACCGCATGTGATTGCTTTTTATTCATGCTTTATTGAATCATTGATTTTGCCTTTTTTTCAAAGTGGCAAAATGTTCATGAAGTCAATCAATGCTTCAAGACATGCAAAAATGCCACACATCTTTGTGAGGTTTTAGAGGAAATTATGCTTGAGGTAGGCGAGAAGAAAGTGGTTCAAGTGGTGATTAAGAATGCAGAAATATTATACTACATCTAGCATACTTTTGATGGAGAGACAACCAATAGCATTTTCAACTTCATGTGTCACCCGTTGCCTTGACCTCATATTGGAGGATCTAAACAAACTTCCATATATGGCCAAACTATTTGCAAATTTGTATACAATCACACGGGTCCTTAGCCCAATGAAGCAATACAAGGGGTTGAGGGAGGCAACTCATCCTAGAAGGAATTCCACACAAATCTTGCAACTGCCTGCTTAACATCATGTAAATAACTTATTTGAGGTCCTTCAATGTTGTTCAAAACATATTCAAGACAAACAATTAAATGTTATACAATTAACACTTAATGTTCACATTGGTTAAGAAAATGGTTATGAAAAAACAATTTTGTTCTATGAGAAAGTCGGCAGGCTTTTTTATCAGTTAGACCCTAACTATCATAACTTTTTGGAAAGGTCTTTGAGTTAGCTAAAATGGGTCTTTGTTAGTTTTTGCATATCACATGTATGGAAAGAGGAAAAGTTTGTTTATTAGAAACAATTACAAAATTGTTATGACAGTTTTGAGTGGTTTTGGTCTAATGGAAGTTTGGGGTATGTACCTACCTCAAAAATTTCGACTTTCTTGGTTTTAAAGTAGAGGATACATTCATCTAAATCATCCAATAGGTGGTTTTAATAGAAGTTGTAGGATTTGTCTGGAATTCTTTGTAGACTAATAGTTTGCAGGCAGATTTTTAACAGCAACGAAGAGGAGACAATCCTCTAATTTTGCATCTCATTTGTTCATTTTGGAAGTTGGTGCTTCTTGTATTCATCAAGTTGGTGCTTCAGGTGTAAGGGATTGGTATTCCTTGAAATTGGTGTTTCTAAAATAGGGTGTTGGTGCTTCCTAGAGTTGTAGGTCTAAAAGATTTGCCCAAGAGGCCAAAAAGTTTCAAATTCAAAGTGGTTTTTTACCCTAAGGGGTTTTCCGCGTTAAAATATTGTGTCACTTTGTTATTCATTAAGTATGTTGCTCATGTGTTAAATTTTATAACTTGTAATTGTTTCAAGTTGCCTAGTGGTGTTTGTATTCCAACAAGTGGTATTAGAGCCACGTTCCCTACATCAAGTTTAACATCTTTGGCATTGATGTCAATAGCAACTTCCATTGATGTTTGTTTATTAGAAACAGTTACCAAATTGTTATGACAGTTTTAGCAGTTTTGAGGGGTTTTGGTCTAATGGAAGTTTGGGGTATGTACCTGCCTCCAAAATTTCGACTTTCTTAGTTTATAAGTAGAGGATACATTCCTCTAAAACATCCAACAGTTGGTTTTAACAAAAGTTGCAAGATTTGGGTGGAATTCCTTGTAGACCTAATAGTTTGCAGGCAGATTTTTATATCCATTGATGTCAAGACCAACTTCCACCTGTATATTCTGTATCTGTACCTGTACCTATATATCCATCATGTAGACATCTTTATCTTCAGTTTTCTCCTGCTTTGACATCAATGAAAAAGGAGATATACCTAGGTTTTAGTGTAACAAAAAGATAAGCAATGTATGCTCCCTTTGAAACCTATCACTCATTTATAAACTTATGCAAGAGAAGAGAGGGATAAAACCCCCTTACAAACCAATCTAGCCTTGTTCCTTGATATCTTTCCATTTTCATCAAGTTTATTTCTAAAGATCCATTTAGCACCTATTACATTTTTATCTTTAGGTCTAGGCACTAATTCCCAAGTTTTATTCTTTTCAATTTGACTTAGTTCCTCTTTCATAGCATTAACACAAAACTCATCCATACTAGCTTCTTTATATGATTTAGGTTCAATTTGAGATAACAAACAAAGATTAGCACATTCACTAGATGTAGTTCTTGCTCTTGTTTGAATACATGCATGTTTATCCCCTATAATTTGTTCTTGAGGATGATACTTCTTCAATCTTGTTCCTGTAGCCTTTGTACCTATGGGTTCTGGTGTTTCTATTTGATCTTTTATCTCTTCTTCACCTTCATCAACATTATTATCTGCTTCTTTACCTTCATCAACTTTATTATCTACTTCTTTCAAGTCTTTATCACTGTCTTGTAGGAAAGTATGATCCATTCTTATTTCCCTTTTATCCTACACAACTTCATCCACTTTCACATGTACACTTTCAACAAGTTTATTCAACCTTTTATTTAAAAAAATTGTAAGCTTTACTTTGAGAAGAATATCCTAAAAACATTCCTTCATCACATCCTGAATCAAAGCTTCCTCTTTTGTCATCAAAATTCTTAATGAAACATCTACTTCCAAAAATTCTAAAATGCTCAACAGAAGCAGGATGTCCATACCATAACTCATAAGGAGAGCACTTAGTTTTTATTCTTAGTTGTGCTTTGTTTAAAATGTATACTACTGTGTGAACTGTTTCTTTCCAATAACTATTTGGTACTTTAGATTCATCTAACATAGTCCTTGCCATTTCTTTCACTATTTGGTTCTTTCTCTCAACAACTCCATTTTGTTGAGGTGTCCTGGATGCTGCATATTCTCTTTTGATGCCATGTTTTTCACAATATTCAACAAATTTATCTGAAGTAAACTCACCACCTTTATCTGATCATAAGCATTTAATCTTCATGTTTGACTCATTTTCAACAATTTTCCTAAAAATCTTAAACTTGTTAAATGCCTCTGATTTATGCTTTAAGAAGGTTACCCATGTCATTCTTGTATAATCATCTATCAAAAGCATGAAATATTTTTCACCATTTAACAACATTGTCCTTGTACGACCACATAAATCAATATTGGTAGAAGCAACATATTCTTTTGAAGGAAAAGATGCCTTTGTTTGTTTACCATGTTGACACCCTTCACAAATAACATTCTATGGCTTACTTATACATGGCATACCTCTTACTTTCTGATGCTTACTAACTTTTACCAAGTTGTCAAAATTCAAGAGCTAGAGCCTTTTGTGTCATAACCAACTTCCATTCACCTGTCCCATAAGATAAACATCTTCATGATTGTTAGTATTTGTGATATCTTATAAATTGTATACATTCCCTTTAGATCATTTACCTGATGCAACCAACTATCCAGATTTTAATTTGATTTGACAACCATGGTCATCAAAAATAACTTCATATCCATGATCACAAATTTGACTAACACTTAGAAGATTGTACTTTAATCCATCAACATAATACATATCATGAATGAACATTTTGTCAGTAAGCATCAAAGAACCCAAACCTTTAATTTGCCTTGAAGAATTATCACCAAAACTAACATTGCCACCTTTGTAGTTAATCAATTTGTCAAACTTCGTTTTATCTCCTGCCATGTGTCTAGAACAACCACTATTAATCATCCACAAGTCCTTTTCTTCAAAATGTAGAACCATTTGAACAAACATCGACTTATTAATCTTAGGCCTCCATATCTTAGTCATTTTAGTATCAAATTCTTTATCAACTTGTAGACTAGCATAAGATTGATCATTTTGAATTGACTTAGTTTTGCAATTACTCATAACATGACCAGAGAGATTGAATTTGTAACATCTTAGACCATTCATTTTAGGAAAGGAATAATCAAAATAACACTTTGATTACCTCCTTGACATGTATCTACAATTACTTATTCTATGTCCATATTGATGACAGATGAAGCAATACTCATCAAAGAAAGAAGTGAACCTGTTTGAGCATCTTTTACCCATGAATGAAGTGCTTGATATAATCTGATTTTTATCATAAAAAATCTGATTAAAATCTACATTTGTACCTGCATTTGAAGTGGTAGTATTCTGATTTGTATCCTTACTTTCAGATTTAAATATCTCAAATAAAGATAAGATTTATCTTTCTTTTCACTAGAACATTGGCCAAGTTCAAAACCAATTCCTGTTAGATCATCAATTCTTCTTTGTTTTCTTAAAATATCATCCAAAGTAGTGTTCTCATATTTTTCTAACTTTCTTCTATATGATACTACTTCATTCATTAACCTTGTACATTCCTGACCTTTAGAACTTAACTCTCCCTTAGTGACAAAGACAATTCTCTTTTGTTCCTGAACTTATAATTTCAATTCTATAACTTGTTTATTTAAGTCCTTAGTTTCTTTTTCAAAGTTCTCTTTTTCTTTTAAGAATTGATTTTCTTAAACACTTAAATTCCTTTTTAATTCCTTGATCTTTTTAAGTGCATAAAGAAATTCACATTCTAAATCAACTTCAACAAGTTCAACATCATCATTACTATCTGATTCTTGACAAGTAGTTTCTATAGCCATGAATGAAACTTCATTTTCATCACACTCAAAACTACTAGATTCACTCTCTGATACACCAGCAATCAAACTCTTATTCTTCTTAAAGAACTTCTTTTTGTTATAGAATTTCTTTTTACTTGATTTCTCTTTCTCATTGTGTATTTCATCATGACTTTTATAAGGACATTTAGATGCAAAGTGTCCTATTTCACTACAATTAAAGCATTTGAAAGGAAGTTTATCTTTGTATTTACCCACTCCTTTCTTTAATTTCCTTGATAAATGCGCTTCAAGAACATCATGATCTTCTGATTTTGAAGTGACTTGCTTCATTTTTTTTTCCACCTTGAATGTTGCTTCTTTGATTGTGGATTCTTGCTTGCCAAACTTTCTCATTTCATAAGCTACAAGTGCTCCATGAATATCTTCCATTGTATACGTGTTAATATCTCTAGTTTCTTCTATAGAACAAATCTTAGAATCAAATTTGTCATGAAGAGATCTCAAATCTTTCTTTACAACATCAATATCATCAATTTTTCACCAAGCCCTCTTATGCCATTTACAGTTTCATCATTACCCATCTTAAGGTCTTCAAATCTTGCTTTCAAATGTTGTATCTTGGCTTCTTTTACTCTATCATTACCATGAGTGTTTTTCAATTTGTCCCATACTTCTTTAGAAGAGCTGCAATATATTACCTTAACAAAAAAATCTTTAAATAAACTGTCAAGTATAGCAAATTTAGCTTTCATATCAATTTCATACTTCCACTTTTTATCAAGATCTATAGGTAAAGTATTGGAAACTTTATAGCCATTAACAACTGAAGCCCAAACATCAACATTAATAGATAAAAAATATGTTTGCATCATTACTTCCCAAAAAGCATAATCCGATCCATCGAAAATAGGAACCTTTGAAGAACTATCTTGAGCCATAAAAGATAAGTATTCCACTAAATGAAAATCTACCCAAAGTTATTAAATTTGATGTAGGGAACCTTGCTCTGATACCACTTATTGGAATACAAACACCACTGAGAGAGGGGGTGAACCAGTGGTGTTTGTATTCCAACCGAGGGAGGTGACTCATCCTAGAATAACTCGAATTGCCAAATTAATTCATCACAATACAATCATTTATTTGGTCAAAGGAAGCTTTGAGACACATGTTTGTTGGTGAGGAGTGGACTTCCTCATCCAATGCTATGACTACGAAAGGATTGATGTGGTGAATTGAGCTTTTGATAAGTGAGGCTTTTCGGCATATTCTGAAGATTGCAAACGTCAAATTTAGTTCTAGTTCTACATTACACTTTAACTTTTTTTCTTTTAGTTTTCTTATATTTTTTAAATTTCTGTTCACACTTAATGTTTCACAGTATTTGGTTCATCAAGCCCTTAGAAGTCCTAGAATTTGCTAATGGGGAGAAGCCCGCAATCGAATACATATATGAGGACATAGATAGGGCCAAGGAGGCCATTAGAGCCATGTATGAGGAAGTTAAGCATACGTATCATCCCATTTCTAAGATCATTAATAATAGATGGCACCTCCATCTTCAATAGCCCTTTCATGCAGCCACTTATTCCCTCAATTTGCATTCGAATACCACCCTCATCCGAAGGTGGATGAGGAGGTTCTTAATGGGCTCTACTCAGTGGTAGAGCAGATGTCCCCCAGTGGTACCATCCATATAGTCCATGATATAGAGGCCTTTACTAATGCACAATGAGAGCTCTTATCTCATCAAATGTGAAAAAATAGTAAAATAACATTGCAGCAAGGTAAAAATATATTAAAGGGTATAATTAAAGTAAATGAAATAAAAATTTCCCCTTTACATGATGAAGGAGCATCTTTGGGTCATTGGTAATCTTGCACCACCCAAAAATATTTCCTTTCAATTTATTTGTTTATTGTTTATTTGGGTAGTTTTCCAATGATTTTAGCTTGCAATCAATCCTTTCTTATGTGATCCTTATGGCGTGGCCTAGACATCAAGGAAATCCTTTGTCTAGCTTCACGTCTTGTTCCGATGTTCCTAGGTGAAGTTATCTTAAGATTGGTCCGGTCCTATGTTGGCTTTTTTGTTTTAATCGTTAGGGTGGCAAATTTTGGCTTGCGATCAAGATTCGCGGCATGTGATACGAATTGACGCATTGTCCTATATTGTAACATGTTCCATTGACCTTCTTGTATCTTCACATGACACAATGTAATCAATTTGGTGCTATTCTTATGATTTGGGTCCTAACCTATCTGCTTGTAATGTGTTTCCTTGTCTTGGGAATGAATGATTGGATACGCTGGCATGTGGTTGGTAATCTTGTACATGTGTAAGGTAGAGGTCCTATTTCATAAGGGCAAGGTAGTGAGAGAAGTGGCATGTGTGCTACATGATTAGGAGGTATAATAGATTCGGGAAGTAGTTGGGATAACTTTGGTTTGTTTGTAACTTCGTAATTTTCAAAGATGATTAATTGCGAACCTGTAGCAGTTTTATATTGACAATGGCAGTGTAAGATTTACATTTGCAGGCCAAGTTGATGATAATCTAGAGGTGTTTCTTCTAATTGTGTTCTTTACTTGTTAGTTTGTTTGGGCATTTCCCGTTTTGTATACTCTTGTTGCAAGGTTGCACACCTCCTTTGAGGATCCTCTATCCTTGGCTACGTCAATTGGGATCAGAGGTAGTTGTGTTGGTTCTTTAGTTGCTGGTGGTTGCAAGCACTTGGAACCTCGTGCCTTGACTTGCATCTATTATTGTGGAGTGGCAGAAGTTGCGGTTTTGATCTACATCAAGCGAAGGATAGTGTAACATGGCAAGAGAAGGACTAGCTATTGGAAGATTGGATATCACACTTGTGAGCCTAATTGTGGGGAGGGAAAAGATTGGATTTGACCTATAATTGTAGAGGTTGCACAAGGAAAGATTGGTCAGTTGGTTAAGTTGATAAAGTTTTCTAGTTACTGGACAAACATAGTTGCTTAAGATAGATTATTGTTGTTGGTAGATTGTTGGATTGGATTTGAGTAATCAACAATTGTGATCCAATCGCCAAACCTAAGAATTTGAAGATTGGCGTCTTGGTAAACATGTCACCAAAAAGAATGGATCCTAGAAGACTACAACAGAGGATGGAAGATTTTAGAAATGAGATAAGGATTGAGATCTAGAGTGCTTTGGCTAGGGCTAGGACAAACCCTAAGATTGAAGATGAATTTGAGGAAGCAATTGAGGATCTTGAGATGGCTATAGTTGAGATTCCTACAAAGGATGGGACAAATGGATAAGAGTCATAGAGTTGATGTTGCATGTTTTTCTAGTTCTTTAGAACTAGAGGATTACTTTGAGCTTGATGATGTTAAAGATCTGCAAAGGGTTTGGTTAGCACCCACTAAGTTGGAAATCATGTTGCCTTGTGGTGGAAAAATTGCAGAAAGATAGGGAAGATAATGGCGAATCTAAGATAACCAGATGGAGGGTTATGTTTTCTATTATGAAGCCTAATTTCATACCAGAGGATTATGAACTTGATTTGAAGCTAATTGTCAACCTACAAGGACCCAATGATAGCCTAAATGCATTAACTCTGACCCAACTAAAAAAATGAGACATTACAACTTTGTATCAAAGGAAATGGTACAAAAGTTGCAACTAAGAAGACTTAAACATCCTTTTCCTTATGGGATAAGTTGGTTTCATGATGATAATATAGTGAAAGTGAAAGAACAATATTGAATTAATCTTAGTATTGGAGCTGATCGGGATAAGATATTATGTGATGTGGTCAACATGAGTACTTGCTATGTTTTGTTGGGTACACCTTGGCAATATGACGCTGGTGCTATTCATGATTGTTGACAAAATGTTCTGTCTATCATAGAAAATGTCAGAAGATTTACTTCACTTCTTTTAGAGAATGAAGAAATGAAAGCTAAGAAACTTTGGATGAGGACTTACACCATAGGAGATCAGACTGGTCTAGATATGAAGGTGATGGATATACAACAGGTGGCTGAATACATTTCAAGGGTTGTACAGTTGTTGAAGGATTTGATGGATAAGCATGCATCGATGAACTTGAAGATTGGTCATAACCAGATGTTGATGTTACAACAGATTACTGGAGAAGGATTAGTGGTATCAAATGAGACACAAAATCCCGAGGGTGGATTCAAGGTTGGGAAGATGCTAAATGATTTCAAATGTAGAGTCAAATAGCAGAAGATGAAGCAGATAATGGTCAACAATTGCAGTAATGACAGAGACAGGGATGAATGGATCAATAAGTTTAATCAGAACCATGATTGTGGCAGCAGTAGTAATGGAATACCTAATGATGGATGTTATTCTACTAGAGATTTGTTGAATGCTTGCATAAACAATAGTAGGAATGGTCGTTTGTACAGTCAGAGAAATTATTGTTCTTCTAATGGAGAAGATAAGTGGGTGAAGAATGAGGATGGAATTTACATTCTGAATTTGATTCAAGAGCATCCTTGAGTTGTTGGGAATCTTCCATCACCCAAAAATATTTCCTTTCAACTTATTTGTTTACTGTTCATTTGGGTAGTTTTCTTGTTGTTTAGCTTGCAATTGATTCAATTGGCTAGTTTTTCTTTTGCAATCCTTTGTGGCCTAAACATCATGGAAATCCTTTGTCTAAATTTGCATCTTATTTTGATGTTTCCGAATGAAGTTATCTTAAAATTGGTCCACACCTATACTGGCTTTCCTATTCTAAAGGTCAAGGTGGCGGGCTCAACTTCCGATGAAGATTCATAACATGTGATGCGAATTGGCACATTATCCTATGCTGTAACACATCTGATCAAACCTCTTGTATGTTCGCATGACACAATGTAATCATTTGGTGTTTATGATTTTGGTTCTGACCTATCTGTTTGTACTACATTTACTTTGTATTGGAGTTATTGATCAGATAAGTCAACTTGTGGTTGGCAAACTTGTATGTATTTAGGGTAGAGGTTCCAGTCTCAAAAGGGTAAGGTAGTGAAAGAAGTGGCATGTACGTTACATGATTAGGAGGTAGAATAGACAAGGGAAGTAACTGGGATAAAACAATATTTCATAATTTTGAGGGATGATCAGTTGCGAACCTATAGGAGTAGTATATTGACAATGGAGATGTAAGATAGGCATTTGTAGGCCAACTTGATGATAAACTACCAGTGTTTCTTCCAATTGTGTTCTTTACTTGTTAGTTTGTTTGGGTATTTTTGTTGTTGCATATTCCTGCTACAAGGTTGGACACCTCCTTTGGGGATCCTTTATACTTGGATACATCATTATATATTACCATTAGTTTTTGCCAATAGGAAAAATACTTATTGTAATGTCCTCTTTTCACAAGCATCAATATTTGAGGGATTACCCTATTGTTTAACCCTCGTAGACTATTCGACTTGTTTTAAGGGTCCGGTTGGCAGAGCTAGGGATTTGATTCCACTCTAGTGGTTAGGGATGTTCAAGTTCTCTCTTTGTTCAAGTTAGATACACACACTCACTATTTATAGTATGTTAATAGTTTTGGATAGTTAGGGTTTCTATTCTTAGCAAGGCACCTAAACAAGTTGATGGGCAATGCAGAGTTGTGGGGAAACCGACAGAGCTTTGTTTCGAGACTTAGTACTTATAGCAAGTTGTTTATGACCAATTGCTATTTGTAGTAGGGCACCTTAGCACTGAGCAAAGATAGAATACATGGAATTTAACGAAATCAATTGAAGGAGTTAATGAGTTAATTATTTAACTTATAAGTTATAATCAATATTAAGTTTCACTTAATTAATGATTAACTTTAAATTTTATATTGTAGAGTTCCTCTATCCTTGGATGCATCATTATATAATACCATTAATTTTTGCCAATAGGCAAGATACTTATTTGTAATGTCCCCTTTTCACAAGCATCAATATTTGAGGGATTACCCTATTGTTTAATCCTCGTAGGCTAATGGAATTGTTTTGAGGGTCCAGTTGGCAGAGCTAGGGGTTGGTTTCCACTCCAGTGGTTAGGGATGTTAAGATTTTCTCTCTGTTCGGGTTAGATATGTACACTTACTATTTATAGTATGTTAATAGTTTAGGATAGTCAAGGTTTCTATTCTTAGCAAGGCACCTGAACAGGTTGATGGGCAATGCAAAATTGTGGGGAAACCGACAGAGCTTTGTTTCGAGACTTCATATTTATAGCAGGTTGTTTATGACCAATTGCTATTTGTAGCAGGGCGCCTTAGCATCACACAAAGGCAAAGAATACATGGACTTTAACGAAATCAAATGAAGGAGTTAATGAGTTAATTATTTAACATATAAGTTATAATCAATATTAAGTTTCACTTAATTAATGATTAACTTTAAAGTTTATATTGTAGAGTTGACAAGTTCATTTAATGATTACATTATAAGTTTAATAAAGCGCCAAAGGGTGGAGGGAAAGATACTAAGTTATTAATTTCATTCTTTCCAACAAAAGCTACTAAAATTCAAATGCTAAGTTGTGTTTCAAGTTATGAGAAGTGTATGGCTGAAGGTTCTAGTTGATTTAGGTTTGGGATTTATAAATGCATTCAATGCAAAGATTACTTCATTCTAGATGCTTAGTTTTTTCCTCATTGTCTTGCTTCAGGCTGAGAGCCAAGGGTTCCAGAAGTTTGATCTAAAGAATTGGAAATTTATCTAGATTTTAAAGCCCTTTGAGCCTATTAAATGCCAAATGAATTGTGTTAACAATAATCTCATTCAGAGATTTTGTTTGTGCTCAACTAGAATTGAATTTAGTGAGTTTGAATTGCATTACATCGGATTTAGTTTGCAATGGTTGGAATTGGAATATAGCAGATCCAAATCGTAGTACTAAGTATTCAGAATCATTATTGATTACAGTTTGTGATCGAGCTACTTGGAGAAGTCAGTGTTTTCTTGTTGGAGACTTCATTCGGGAATGTGGGTGGTATTGCCTTGCAGTTTGTAGCAATGAATCAAGGGCTGCATCAGTTCTTACAAACTGTCATGACCCATTGGGGAGTTGGTGTTAATTTAGTGGCAGCTACCATGTGCTTTTAGGGAGCCCATGTTGCCAATGGACATTGTTGTTCAGACCTACGAGTGCTGATGCTGCATGTCTTGGTCTTCACATCAAGGAAAGGCTTCATCAAATATCTCTAATATTTTCAGACTTAGGCAGTGATGGTCATAGATAGTTCAAGGTTCTTTGGTTATTTTATAATAAACACTAAAGTATAAGATAAGATAAAATAAGATAATATTATTAATGTCCACAAAAAACAAACACAGTTTATGGGATTGAGCATACAAACAGAAGAGCCGACCAAAGCAGAAGCACCAAACAGCGACTGAGAAGAAACAAAAGCAAGAGACAAAACAAGAATGAAGACAAGGTAAAGACTAAGAGTCCTTCCTTACCACAAAGAAATCAGTAATAGAGGGATAAACCTGTGAATGATCCATAGTCTTAGAATGCCGTGAAGAACCACTGTAGGACTAGCGCTGCTTGGAGAGACTGGTGCAGTGTCTGATTGATCTGAAATGAGAAGTAGTGGAAGCCCTTTTCAAACCCCATGGAGGAGACAAGGGAGAGAAAAGGGCGGTAATGAGCTGATCAGAAGTACGCCCCTAAGGTATAAAAGACTGTAGGGTAATCTCTCGAAGATGGGTGGCCTCTTGAAGATAAAGTGCAAGACACCACTGATCAATATAGCTGAAGAACATCGAAAGAGAAGAACAGTCTCTGAAAAGGCAATAAAATCTCCCTTTGACTCTCATAGTAAAGAGGACATCGAAATATGAAGTGGATCTCAATCTCAACCTCCGCCAAAGTACACAACTGACAAATCCGATCAGCTCGATCCATATGATGGTCAGTCCAAGCTCTAAGGCGATGAGAACCAACTCTAAATGAGCATAAGGAAAACTGTAAGGCATGATTCCAATACCGATAGAGATAAGCAGGACAAACAATAATACCATCCTAAATCTCAAGAAAATGCTAAGCATAGAAGGCCATCCTAGGTCGTAGACCCCCTGGGGGATTACTCCAGGTAGTGGTAATGTACTATCAATAAATATCTTGTCTGACATACTCATTCAACTCCTGACATGAGGGGAGAAGATGAGCAGGAGTATCCAGCAAAAACTAGTAAGGAGTAAGACGATCTATCTCAATCCCAACCGAACCCAACAAAGAGGTGACCTGGGTGTACCAACATCGAGACCTAGTAGAAGTGTTGGATCTCATAATCTCCACCGAAGAACAGTATGTCAGATGAGAGTATCTATGACGGTCAACACTTGTCTCCATAAAACCACGAAGCCGATGAAGAAACCAAATTAAGTAAAAAATGACGACTAGTTTGAGAGGATGAGCACCAAAATCAGCCAAGACAATACTATGGGGGTTGAGTCTGTGATATCTAATGATACGTCATAACAACAACGTTTGAACCCGCTCAATAGAAGCCTAATTAGAAGCAAATATTAGGTTGTAATTATTTGTCATAAGACTTAGCAATTATAACTAGTGAAAAAATAGTTGTCTATTGTCCTTTCTTTAAATTTCTTGCACTGCAATTTATTATATATCTTTATGGTGTTAAAAAGCCAAAATAATAAGCATATATCAGAAATTGCATAGAATTGCAAAAAGACACAACTTAGCATTGTTGTTGATGTCTTTGTAGCTTCAATCGGATAAATCCTATGAGACAAAAACTATTGAATCTATATATATATATGATTCAAAGGCAAGAGCCTACAACACGATGGTAATTTGTGAGCCTCTTGTCTAAAAGGTCTTGGCTTCATATCTACTCAAGTTTGACAAATAATAATAATTAATATCAACAAATAATAATAATTAAATTAATATAACACAATCGTGTCTCTCATCTGGGAGGTCTTGGGTTCAAGTCTACTTGAGCTTAACACATAATAAAAATTAATATAAATAAATAATTAATACTCTAGACTTTGAAAATTATTTAATACTATAATCCTATAAAAAATCGGCGCTGTCTGCGAATATAGTGAAAATGCGAGGAAATCAAGATGGAAAGCTAACTCAAAAACTTGCCTCTCCTATCCTACCAAGACATCTAGCACTTCTGACAAGGATAATTCCTATTGGATTCCGCCTAGAGCTTAGCTTCACAATCACAAAACTAAGACATAATCAAAGAAAGGAGCTCTCCAACCCTTGCCTTGCCAAAACAATTTCGAAATCCTAGCTAAACTTCATGAATTAAAAGGGAAGGGACTCGCAAAGGCTTGGAAAAATGAAGGAAACTAGTACATTGATCATCACCCGACAAGCACAATTAAAGGGAGAAATAAAGAAGTCGTCTAGCACAATCCCTGTGTAACCCCACAAAAGCTACAAATGAGGAGAGACCCAAAAGAAGGCTGGCAGGTGGTCTGCAATACAAAAGCAAAAAAATCAATCAAGACCACGAGATTTGATCAGCTTCGATTCCATAATACCAAGTATGCCATTAGGAAACCTACCCACAAGATGAACACACTTCAAAACTGTCGCCAGTATCTAAATCTGATTAAACAGTCAAAGAACCATGAATCGGAACATGACAAGATATCCTCACCAGTAGGGATGAATGTCCAAATAGAGGAGACTATGGAGTGACAGTGATATCACTTCTCAAAAACGAAGTACACACAAGCAGCAAAAAGTGGGTTGAAATGTACTCAAGCTCCTTAGATCTAATCAATAGGCCAAAGGCAAGCAGAATGGAAAACCCTAGGTAATAAGGTAATACCTCAAATCTCGAATGTTTTAGTCAAACAGGACTTAGATCTAAAAAATATACATAGCCCTAGCAGGATCCGGCTAGGAGTCATCTCGGAAGCCAATAGAATCCCTATAGGTGGATACAGTAAAAATAGAGAGGATAATTGCTCTCATAATGAGAAGATTAGTCTTTACATTCCACCCCATAGGAAGGAAGCCTAGATCCAAGGCTTTCAGAAGAAGTTAGCACCTCTAGACCATAGATTGCGAAGCTTTCCCAATCGAAAGACATAGTAGAAGTAAACATGCAATTTTCAGCAATAGAAAAACCATTAGGAAAATGGGCTCATAACACAAAAGCCAAAAATTTAGCTAGCATAGCGAGTCTCAATATTGCCCGGAAGACACAAAAATTATAAGTGATAAATATAGCAAAAAGAGATGATTGGACTGTCAAGAACTAGGATTATATGCTCTTTGGAATGATTTGGGCTCTGAGATTGCAGAACCGATAGACTGGTTACAGGATTTCTGTAAAGAACAGGTAAGTATCTCTGCCATATCTAGTTATTGGTTCTATATCTAATGTAAAAATAAAGATATTTGGAAAGAATTTCTTTCAGTTGCATATTGCTTCTATAAAGGATACACAGTAAAATTCATAAAATGGGAACCTAACTTAAAAGGAAACATGATCAGAAAGCACAAAGCACCAATATGGATGGAATGCAAAGAGCTCCTATCCGAACTAAAACATATTCAGATTTTGAAATGCATAGGAGAGGACTTACGAGAACTAATAGGAATAGAAGCAGAAGCAGACTATAATAAAACAAATAATATCAAGATTTTATTAAACATGGAAATAGGACAGACCGAAATTAAGAAAAAAGAAAATAATAACAAATAGATCACTATATAACCCTCTTAGAACTGTAAACACCCTTTATTTAAAAAGGACATCGGATCTCAAAGAAAAGCTCTTTATGATAAATCTGGAAAATAAGATCAATCAATAGGGGAGCATAGCAAGGAGATTAGAATCTGACAAAAACAACAGGAACGTTAATAGGGCAGGAGAGAGGGAAGAGGATTTAGAAGGAGAAATAAGGGAAGAAAGGTTGCAGGAAAAGGCAACAGATTTATTTGATCACAAAAACAGGGATAAAACAGCTGATAGAATAGAACGCATTAAAGATTATTACAATGTGATCACTGCCAAAAGGAAAATATGTATACAAAGGAGGTCGAAAACAATTTGCATATGTTCAAAAGGCTGACCCACGACTTCCTATTATCTCAGAAAAACATATGAGGGCAAATTATCCTATGGGAGCAAACTCACAATAGTCATTTGTCAACAACTAGGAAAACTAAGGAAACAGAAGAAGATAGAATTGGGAAGGAAGGAAAGGGATGGCAAGGAAACTCAGATCCAGCTGAACAATCAAAGGATAAGAACTTGGAGACAACAAAAAGGAACCAAGAGATCATGATGCCATCCATTAATAAACAGCAGGCAAAAGAGAATCAGGAAGAACCAGAGATACAGAGTATCTTATTGGAAAAAAGAAGTGAAAGGATAAAAGATCAAGATGGAAATATCTCTAAAAATATAACAGAAAAAGAGGAATCTCTGAGTAGCTCAAGGGAAGATACATTTAAGGAAAAGACCACAAAGAGCAGAATAAAACAGTAAAAGATATTAACAGAACAGAATGGCAACAGAGTAATGCAGGAAAATACAACCAAAGTATGGTAGAGGAAATACTTAACCAAGGAGAGAAAACACCTAAAAATGTAGAGGCACAACAGGAAGAAAGTGATACTCATGAGCACCAAACAGGAAGTATAGAAACAGTTGGGAGAGAAGAAATCCCTCATGCCAAAGTCTTATCCCACCAGAAAATTCAGAACAGTGGGGAACATCACAATTAGAAAAATATCTAAGGAAAAAAAGCAAAAATCTTATAAATTTTGGCAAACACCATTAGATGGGAAAGGATCCTTTTGAAGAAAATACTAATAGTAATTCAAAGATTGACAAGAACAAGAATAGTCTAGATATTAGCAAAGAAAATTTCATACCAATTGAAGTAGAAACATTTATGAACAAACTACTCGCAGCAAACATAGAAGATAAGGAAACAGAATGCACTTAAAGTTTAGGAACACGAAAGGATAACATTTGGGAAGAATTTGGAATGATTGATACATTGGAACAGGATACAGAGAAAAAAAAGATAAACATGGCAAAAACTCAAGAAGAAGATTCAAAGGATTATCAAAATGGGAAAATAGATATATGCAAACAGCTCTTACAAGAGCTAAGGGAAGAGGATGAAGGCATAGAAGAGGACACAAAAATAGTAAGTCTAATGAATGCAAAAGGCAACTTAGACAAACTAGGATTAGCAAGCAATCAAGATGGAATAGAAGCACCAAGATGTGGTAAACAAAAGATGAAAAGAGGCAGAAAGTCACTTGTGGAACTGAGATCTGCAACAGGGAAGGCAGAAAATCAGAAAAAGATACATGAGTTTTATATGCTAGGAAGGGGAAGTTCCTTCCCAATGAACAATGAGGATACCAACATGGAATTTTAGGGGATTGAACACCCTTAACAAGAAGCGCTTGCTAAAGCACAACTTAACAATATTTGAATCTGAATAATATTATTACAGGAAACTAAACTAAACAAATAAGAGGGTGAAAAACTGAAAAAAAAACTTAGATATTGGAAAATGGATCTAGTGGAATCTAATGGGGCCTCAAGTGGTATTGGAGTTAGTTGAGACCCTAGAAGGATAGAGCTTGGCAAGCTAGCATCAAGTAACAGCTGGATGGGAGGAAGAATAAGAAGTTTTCAGGACAACATACAGCTGACTCTTCTAAATGTATATGGGCCAACCCCAACAGCCGAAAAGAAGGAAGTATGGAGACAGATCAGTGCATTTATAGAAAATAATCAGGCAGATATCTTATGTATTGGTGGAGACTTTAATGCCATTTTAAGCATGGAAGAAAAGTATAGAGGAACCAAAACAGTAACACAAGTAATGTTAGAATTTAGAGATTGGATTGAAAGAGATGGTCTAATGGACATACCAAGAAACAATGGTATTTATACTTGAAACAACAGAAGACTAGGCTTCTACCACATTGTGGAAAGATTAGATAGGTTTATGATTAAAGGGGATTCAAGCACTTTTGACTTTACAATCCACACGGAAATTCTTCCAAACTCTGGTTCTGATCACCATCCAGTAAGAATAGAGTTTAAAGAACCCCAAAAACCAACAAGAAATCTATTTAAATGCAAAAAAACGAGGTTTTTCGACGAAGAATTTCTGGTCAAAATAAAGTAGTAGTGGCAAGAGGGTAATTTTGAAGGGTCCAAAATGTTTTGCTTTGTATCCAAATTAAAACAACTCAAAGAAAACATATTACAATGAAACTAAAATCATTTTAACAACATCTTCAAAGACAAAATTGATATTGACGAAGAACTTAGGAAACTAGATGAGGAAGTGATAAAAAATAGAATAAACAATGGAAAATATAACAAAGAAAAAGAATTGCTAGCAAAACAAGAAAACATATTAGCTAAAGAAGAAATATTCTAGAAGCAGAAATTGCGAGAAACATGGCTGTCAGAAGGGGATTGGAATACAAAATTCTTCCATAATACTACTATAAATAACAAAAGTATCTATAGAATAACAAAAATTAAAAACAACGAAGGAAGTAAAATAGAAGATCCAACCCAAGTAGCTAAAGTGTTTGTGAGCTACTATACAAAAATCCTAAATAATTTTGATAGTTCTAACCTTGAAGCAAAAAACACAATGAAAAATTCTATTCCAAAACTAGTAACAAAGGAGTACAATAAACTACTTAATAAACCTTCTCTCTTGAAGAAATCAAAGAAGCCTTATTTGGGCTTAACCCAGATAATTCACTATCGTCGATAAATATTGTGTAGCGGACGAGTTGATGTCATCGGTAGAAACTGTGTCAGCCGACTTGATTGTCGTCGATGTTTTTGTATTCTGTAGCCAACGTCGTCGGTAAAGATTTTGTAGCCGATGGGTAAATAATTTGTAGCGAACATAATGTTTGTGGTTGACGGACTCCTTCGGAAAGGTTCAGCAAATAGTATTTATACCCCGTCTGGGATCATTGTAAATCATTCATCTAATCAAGCATAATGTAATGTTCTGGCATATGTGAATAATCTAAGGAGTTCTGCTGTTCATATTCATTATCTGTGTGCATTTCTTAATTAACCTATGCGGTAAACATTCACCAAGCTCCGATGGTTTGAAAGCTCTCTTTTTTCTTAAATGTTGGAAAATAATAGGTAATGATTTATGGAAAGCTACTGAAGCAACAAGAAACTCTGGATCTCTCCTTTTAGAGAGCAATAATACCGTCTTAGCTTTAATACCTAAAAAACCAAACCATGACGATTTAGGTGATTTTCGACCAATAATATTATGTAATACGATATACAAAGTATTGTCAAAAGCACTAGCAAATACACTGAAAAAGATCTTACCAAAATTAATATTAGAGGAGCAAACAAGTTTTGTGCCTGATAGATGTATCCTAGATGGAATCATCATTATATAGGAAGTAATCCACTCTACTCAAAACAATAAGGAGGCTTGTATAATGATGAAATTAGACATTCAAAAAGCTTATGACAAGGTAGATTGGAGATGCTTATGAAAAGTCCTAAAAGCATTTGGATTTTCGCGACAATGGATAAATCTAATATTTAATTGCATAGCCTCTCCCAAACTATCTCTTCTTATTAACAGTTCCCCGGAAGGGTTTTTTAGTATATCTAGAGGAATCAAAGAAGGGGATCCTATATCACCATTCTTATTCATAATTATGGCAGAAGCATTTTGCAGAGCTATAAAAATGCATAAACAAATAAGAAGATCAAAGGAGTACCAGTAGCCAATGGTATCACAAGTATAACAGACCAACAATTTGCAGATGATACCATCCTACCTGGAGAAAGCACGATAGAAGAAGCACAGAGCTATAAACAAATTATACAAACTTATATGAAAGCATTAGGATAAAAGGTAAATGCAGCAAAGTCAAATATATTCTTCTTGAACACTCATTCGGACATAGTAAGAAGAATTTGAAATATAATGGGATATAGGAAGGGAACATTTCCCTGTAAATATTTGGGACTTCAGCTAGAAAAAAGTTCCAAAGGCAATAAAACATGGGACCCCATCATAAGATAAAATGGATAAACAAATAGATAGTTGGAAGGGAAAATGGCTAACCAAGGCTGGACGGGCAACAAAAATCAAATCTGTATTAACAGGAACACCCATTTACCAAATGTCTTGTTTACCATTGCTGTTACATCCCAATTTTTGACCCAATTTAAAATGTTCATATAGCCATTGAGGTTCACATGAAGTCAGTTGACAGTTTAATTTGTTATAATCCTGCGAAATGGTAAGATAGTTAGTTGTTATAATTTCATATGAAGATAACATGCTAGTTGATTATTTATCATGAATTCATGGAATTGAAAAGGCGGTTAGCCGTTATGATCATTTGATAACTTGTTATGGTAATATGATTTAACTGCGGAGAATTTCCTTATAGGGAGCACGTCAAACAGGTGGAAGCATTGTCAGAAAAGACTTAGCCACAAGAGAATCACCATCACTAGGCAAATGGGTATGAATTGTGAATCACCATGGTTGAGGACCTAGTGATTGCATACCACGATACGCACATTAGACATGCATGAGCTATTGGATAAAAACATTAATGATCTTAACTTAAATAAAGTACATACCTTTATTGGATTATGGTTGACTTTTTCACCAAATCATTATAATACATATTTATGTACGTACACAGATATAAATTAAAGGTGACATCATAATATTATTTTTATACAAGAGTTTATCTATTTAATGCGTACATTTAAATGCATGTACAAGAAGATAAAATGAATCTTCCATGATGAAACATGTATTTAGATATACATATTTAAAAGGTACAACCTTGGATAAACATTTACTACGTGCCATCTTAATAAAATATATTTATGCACAAGTAAAGAAATATGTTTATATTATTCTTTTGATTTCTAACCTTTCAAGTTCTTTTCCATATTTATTTATTTATTCAATTCTTTATTAGAAACCGAAATGCACACTTGGCATATTATATCAACGTCCAAAAAGGCAAGACATTTTTTAAGAGTTACGGCTTCTTGAAAGCCTTGAGATATCGAATGCCTCTATACATATTTGGGAGCCGTGAGAAAGGGGGAACAAAAATTGATTTTCTCTCCCATTCTATTTCCGATATTCTCTCGGCATTTTTCCTCACGTTCTTCCCTCTACATATTTCCTTGCCACAATATTCCCATTTCATTGAATACTTTTGCTAAGAGATATGATTGGTAATCACACTGAGGTTTGTGTTTGGAGTTATTTCCATGAAGGAACCGGTTAATAGCGTTAGGTCATGGCTCCAATACTTTATGAACTTATCGGACCTGTGCACCCGGAATTACTCCAGTGGAAGAACTGGATTGTTAACCCCAGCAAAGGCTCTTCCTTCTTCCAACAAATTAGGGTATGTGGTCGACTTTCCTCAATCGATTAATATTTATATATTTTAGTTTATCAAATTACTACTCCATTTGTACTTACAACAGTAAGGTACATTTCCATGAAATACTGAACTTCATCTTTGTTTGGTGTCACTGAATAGTTTCTCAGTAAGCCAGTTATTTCCTTGTAGAGTCAAGATCAATTATTCATGACACGTCTATACATTTTTAATTTTTACTGTTGTATGATAGAATCAAATTGTATTGCTGCAAGTCTTAAGATTATTTTTCTCAAGTTATAAAAATTGATTATATTCTGGAACATGTAATTTCATACACTAGCTAAGGATCAGCAGAATGAGTTGGTTTACTCTGAGATATAAACATTAGGGACTCACCCAGCTGTATGGCCAAGGAAAAGGGTGAAGAGGTGAGATTTGCAATAACATGAAACATAATCAGATATGACATAACAATATATTATTTTTAAAAGGAACATTTAATAGCTCATGCATGTCCAATTCATTCTCTATTGTCAAGTCGAGTGGTGTGTTTAAGTATCAGGATGCTTAGTGGCTGACAAGGTGTTCCATGTCTATTCTGGATAGGGAGGATCTTTCTAATTAGAGAAAGTGTGGGGATAAGTTTGAGGTCCGTGGTTGGGAGGTTAACCCCCTGACAATGTTTCCCCTCTCCACGAGATGTGCATCAGATAAAGATAAGTTGAGCATTCAAACATTTAATGGTAACAAGTATTTTCACTTTTATGATATTTATACAAGTAGAAGATATGATGGATTAATTTATATCGTTGAATTCAGTTATTTCCTTTGATGAAAGTAACCTTTCTCGTCAATGTAATTAGTAAGCATTTAGATTGGTTGACCTTCCAACTGAATACAGAACATATCTATAGGATTGTTATTTCAGTCTTTCATTTATAAGAATAATGATTATGAGCATATCTTCTAATCTTATGTTACTGGCACAATTAGCAATATGAAGAAAAGGAATGAAACAGAGGTATCTAATGCCCTAAATGATCCAATGGTAATTGATGCCCTAATTAACACAGTGGTAAGTGATGCCCTAAATGATTCAATGATAACAGATGCCCTGATTGATACAGTCGTATGTGATGCCCTAAATGATCCAATGGTAATCGATGCCCTCATTGATATGTGGGTATTTGATGGTAATCGTCATTTGATTTTGATATAGTGGAATTGGATGGTAATCGTCATTTGATCCTAAGTGGTATTTGTGGACTAACCTGGGTGTTTGCAGAAGTATCCCTAGATTGATTTCAGTTTTGAATTCCATGGTATGTAAATTTTAATTTCCATAGTAAATTCACTGATGGTGTTTTCAATTGTTAGTTATGAAATTTTTGTTTATCTGATTGTAATCGTTAATTTCATTCCCATGAGCATAACTGATATAACTGTCTTCCTATGAAGATGAAGTAATAACTATATTTCTTTGATATGTTAGTTCTTAGTTAAGACCCAAGAAAATTGGTTGTTACAATTGCCTAAAGGAGTGAAAAAGAAATTAGATAGCAAACTAAGAATTTTTTTCCAGTATGGGATCGAGAAGAAAAAATTAGCCATTATCAAATCGGATAACATATGCAGACCAAAAGAATCAAGCGGACTTGGAATAAAAAATCTCAGTGGGCAATGAAGCCCTAGGAGCAAAATTAGTCTAGAGAATGTACCGTAAAAAGGAAAACAAATGGGCAAAAATCCTCTATCAAAAGTACCTTAACAGTTTAGACCCATTATCTTTATTCAGAACTTGTAACCTACCAAAAGGATCACAATCTTGGAACTTTATGATGCAATGTTGCCCCTGATCACAAATAATTTAACATGGAATATAGGTAAGGTAGGGAAGCCCACTTTTGGAAAGACTCGTAGGATGGCCTCCCATCACCAGACAACTATAACCTAACCATAAACATAATGTGATATCCCTCCTAGTAATAATTTTTTTGATAGTTGTCAAAATATAAACATAATATTTAATTGATTGATATTGATGACATCTAGTACTATTTAAATAATTGATAATTGTATTATATATATATATATATATATATATATATATATAATTTATACATGGAATAAACATACTTGATAATACTGAATAATACTATTATATTTTATTATATAAATAAATATTCAATCTAATATAACTAATGGAAGGACCCAATTAAGAGTCACGTCCCTCTCCACGAAAGGGCATTAGCATGCACAGGCCCATGCATATAAAAAGAAGATATGGAATGGATTAAAAGATTATGGAACAAGGAAAATAAATTTGTTTATAATTCCAACGGCACATATGGAAGAAGAATTAATCGCATCTGAAGGTATTTACGTACATGCAAAGAAATCCAAAGAATGACAAGCTCTCGAGCACCAAGCCACGTAAGACAGGGATCAATACCGTCCATTATCCAACACACACAGAATACAAGTTGTTCAATCGAAAGCAAGAGAATAATGTCAACAATGGATAAGACATCACATAGGGCAAGGAAGACGAACCATAGTCAATCATCAAAGAGCAGGCATACACCTCTCCAGCAAACGACAAGAGATATGGACAGAACTGAGAATAAGGAAGACGCGAATATTGTGAACACTTGGAAAACAAAACTAGTACCTTGAGTAACTCACACCATCATCAAAAAGGTACAACGAAAGATCTATTTGAGCCCATGACTGGATACATACTCGGCATAAATTGGCAAAATTGACTTCGAATCAGACCTCACGGAGAAGCATAAAGTTATCAAACAATAACCTATAAACAAGGAAGATGAAACGCCGGGAACAGATAAAGGAGAACAATTGCTTCACAATTATAATAACTTTCATGAGAGAACAATCGCAGAGAAGGATATCTTAGAAGACAAGTGAGAGTCCAAGTGACTAGTCCCTGAGATCCAATCCAACACTAAGGAGACTAAGTATTCACCATATCTAGGAGCAGATAAACACATCGAACAAGAAAATCATTGAAAAATCACAAATCCAATCCACTACCAATAAAGGTAGAGTAATCACATAGATAGCCCCAAGTTCGCAAATCATCATATCTGGTGATGGAAGGGAATTCAATATTTGCATCCAATCCGTGATACTAGAGAAGTGCAAACAGATAACAACTGAGAGTTAATACTACCAAAATAGAGGTATGTAATGTATTTACAAATATGAGAGAATTCCTAGAGACCAAGGAGAACCTTGGTAGAGAATATTCGATTTGAATGTTGGGTTTCCATTAGAAGGAAACTCAGAGTATAGATGGCATTCAAATGGATGTCGACATTCCCAATAGGAATGGAGAGAGAGATTTATAGAGAATCTCTTAGAGTATATCTTAGAGACAATATATATATTGTAGTGGTTAAACATATGCATATGGTAGAGATAAGAGACTTGGTAGAGGTGGGATCTCTACCAAGTAGTGTTACCACAGATCCCAAAGAGGCCTAAGGGAGAATCTCTTTCAATGACAATTACCTAATTGAGATAAAATTCTCACTAGATGGTTAAGAAACTAGAGAAAGAATCTATTCCAAAGGATTAGGAAGGGTAGCTTGGGTAGTATTTAGATTAGCATTTACTTATATTCAATATTGCTAATAGGTTTTACATAAGATTTTTTGATATTGTACTAACAAATGGTTGCAGGTTACAACATTCGAACCTAATTTGGAAGTGGGGACATTACACATAAAAACACCCTGATTGAACTATGGGAGATATGGAAGGAAAAAAATAGAAGAATATTCAACAACAAAGAGTTGTCAGATCCTTCTTTCTTTAATAAAGTGGAAGCCAGTAATACAAAAGTTTTGAACAACCACTTAAGGAATACAATGAAAGAAGAGGGTTCATTTACTGATTGGGATGCCGAAATGAAAAAGAACTGGAATAACCTAATCAACCCTCCTATGACGTACATAAAAGAAAACAAGCAAGCTAGAGCTAATTGTAAATGGGAACCACCACCAATGGGGTGGACAAAACTAAATTTTGATGGAGCATCAAGAGGAAACCTAGGTGAGGTAGCTTTGGGTTGCATTGTACTCTTAGAAAATGGAACTTGGTTAGCCAAGTGAACTAAACCACGTGGCATTCTTTCGAACAACATAGCAAAACTTAAAGGTCTAATGGAAGGACTTAATCTATGCTTAGAACTTGGAATAAAAAGAGTAATAATTGAAGGAGATTCCCAAATAATCCAAAACGCACTTAAAAAGGGAAGCATGCACAATTGGAAAATCAACTCAAAACTAGAGTATGCACTAGCTCCACTAGACAAAATTGACGATATAAGAACACAACATATATTTCGAGAAGGGGATAAAGAGGCGGATAGACTAGTAAACATGGTGAGGTGATCAACATCAAAGAAAACTAGAATAGCTCATAATGAGTTACTATATTAAAAAGGCAAATAATACATTCAATTAATAAATAAGGAGCCATTATACTCTATCTCTGCTTCAATAGACTACTAAAGATCTTTAATAAAATAACGTCAGCATATGTTCAATTGATCTAAGACCAAAAGGTGTGCACGAATGCAATATCAACATTATCAACCCAACCATTAAGAAACTATAAACAACTATCCTTAGTAAATAAAAACAAATAGAACTTCTATGACATGAACTTAATTAATTTGGAAAATTAATCAAAGTTATTTAACTTGCAGATCAACATTAAAACCAAACAAAATAACTCCTTTCTTAAAATTAGAATCGAAATATAATAAAAGTCAAGTAAAAGCATAAAATAGAATCTATGGAAAGATATAGCACTAATCTTATCATCTTCATTTTTATTCATTCATGATATGGTTTGTCGCTAACAATGATCTTGGCCAAGAGAAGCTGGTTTTTAAAGAATACGACAGATTTGAAACAACATCCTTTACCATGAAACTAAGCCTTGAGACAATCCCAAATCAGGGTAGAGCAATGCATTGTAGTCAGCAAAGGACAAGGGGAATTCATAAACGCTAAAAGGAAGATCCTTTATATGTTTGATGCAAAATATGTTGCTAAGACTAATGTAATAACTATGGAAAGATACCTTTAAGATGAATTTATGTATGGGAGGGTATGCCCTCTCAAAGTCCTTTGTAGAAAAACAAAGACGTACATGTATACATGACATAAAATGTCCCTGGCTATACTGGGGGTTTTCTTCCCCGTTCTTTTTCCCCCAGTGCTCGCACTTTGAACGGGGAAAATACTTGTAATTAATTTTAATATAATATATAGGGCACTATGCCTTTTACCAATTAAAAAAAATACTCTAGGCTTTGGCCCATTACCTATCAAAAATTAAAATAATAATAAATAATGTACATATGCAAATATCCATACAAATATACTAAGTCACAAGGTTCGAGTTCAAGTTTGAGTTCGAGTTTGAAAACTATGAAGCTTGAATGAAGTTTGACAAGTCAAAAAAATCACAAAAAAATCAATATTAAATGTGCCTTATGTAATTTTCAAAAAATATTATAATATGTT